>CM036757.1:76909601-77234601 GCA_020796225.1 Arion vulgaris | reverse complement strand
CTTTTGTTGTCACACTATTACTGGGTTGTGTCCGAGTGTCGTGGTTTTCTGTTTTTGTCTTGCGCTGTTCTAATGGCTTGAGTGATTGTTATTTTTGTCTTGCGCTGTTCTAGTGGCTTGAGTGATAGTTATTTTTGTCTTGCGCTGTTCTAGTGGCTTGAGTGATAGTTATTTTTGTCTTGCGCTGTTCTAGTGGCTTGAGTGATAGTTATTTTTGTCTTGCGCTGTTCTAGTGGCTTGAGTGATTGTTATTTAATTGTCTGTGGCTGCGATTCCTTTGTTTTGCAAGATATTTGTTATTACATAGTTTGGCTGTTCTAGTGAGCTTGAGTGTTGTTGATCTTTGCCTGTCAGAGTTAGTAAGGACGTGAATGATTCTTATTTTTGTCTGCGCTTTCTAGTGGCAGTGTGGTGGTTTTATTTTTGTCTTGCGCTGTTCTAGTGGCTTGAGTGATTGTTATTTTTGTCTTGCGCTGTTCTAGTGGCTTGAGTGATTGTTATTTTTGTCTTGCGCTGTTCTAGTGGCTTGAGTGATTGTTATTTTTGTCTTGCGCTGTTCTAGTGGCTTGAGTGATTGTTATTTTTGTCTTGCGCTGTTCTAGTGGCTTGAGTGATTGTTATTTTTGTCTTGCGCTGTTCTAGTGGCTTGAGTGATTTTTATTTTTGCTTTCTGACAGGTTCTCTTATATGAATCATCTTTTCTTGTGGTCTTTCTCTCGCCTTCTTTCCTGATGTTCTATTATAGAAGACTCTGTATACAGTGAAGTTTGATTGCATTCTTATTAAATGGCCGAACCTCTTCATTCTTTGTTTCTGAATGTAATTCAAGGTTCTGTGCCAACTTTCTTTCTTATGTTGATGACTGTTTTTTCTGGTGTTGTTGGTAACTTTTTGCAGGCAACGCATTTCACATGTAGTTTTATTTTTTGCTACTGTGCTTTGCTCATTGTCCATGTTTGACTCAGGTAACACAAAGTAGGTATGCAAATGCTGTTGATCATTTGTTGTTTAGCAGTCAGTGAGATTTTTGGGTGCCTTAACAATGGAGTTTAACAATGATTACCAAACAGTATTAGTAATTTACAAATGATTTAAAAACTAATTTTTTAACATGTTAGGGATAGCTACTGCCCTATGATCCATTAGAGACTTAACAGAATAAGAAGAAAACAGTGTGTGAGAGACAAACTAACATGGTTGTACTTGGAATATAGTGAAGGTAAAATGGAGGTGCAAGGAGAAAATCATACCTGAACAGGTAAAGATAATAGAAAAACTACATGGAATACAAGCTAAAAAAAAAGAATGTTAGGAATAAAAAGAAATCTCTCTGTTTTCACGTCAACACTCGGTAATAAGAATAAATATGCCAAGAGGATGCCATTATCTACTGCAGCATATGTTCCACATCGTCAGTGCTGGTGTGTGAAGGTCACTTTCAATATTTCTGTGCATGGTTGAATGTGTTGCCGGCTCATTTCATAAAATAGTTGAAATATTTACACAGATTATATTTCAGATGAATTCAAAACTTATTAAAATATACAAATATATCTACCGAGTGGGGGAAACATATCTACTGAGTGGGGGAAACATATCTACTGAGTGGGGGAAACATATCTGCTGTCAGACGGGAATAAATCAAAGTCAGATTTTTGTTATATATTACTACAATTTGGGGTCATATTTTTGTTATATATTATTACAATTGGGGTCATATTTTTGTTATATATTACTACAATTTGGGGTCATATTTTTGTTATATATTATTACAATTGGGGTCATATTTTTGTTATATATTACTACAATTTGGGGTCATATTTTTGTTATATATTATTACAATTGGGGTCATATTTTTGTTATATATTACTACATTGTTATATTTTGTTAATATTATTACAATTGGGGTCATATTTTTGTTATATATTATTACAATAATGGGTCATATTTTTGTCATGTATTATTACAATTGGGGTCATATTTTTGTCATGTATTATTACAATTGGGGTCATATTTTTGTTGTATATTATTACAATTGGGGTCATATTTTGTTATTATTATTACAATTGGGGTCATATTTTTGTCATATATTATTACAATTGGGGTCATATTTTTGTTATATATTATTACAATTGGGGTCATATTTTTGTTATATATTATTACAATTGGGGTCATATTTTTGTCATGTATTATTACAATTGGGGTCATATTTTTGTCATGTATTATTACAATTGGGGTCGTGTTTTTGTCCGTTTTAATCAATATTGCTTTAAAAAAAAATATTACAATATTGTCCATTACACATGGTTAAATGTTGCCCACTGCTCATTGTCAAATGTTGTCCATTGCTCATGGTTAAATATTGTCCACTGCTCATGGTTAAATGTTGCCCATGGCTTATGGTTAAATGGTGCCCACTGCTCATGGTTAAATGTTGCCCATTGCTCATGGTTAAATGTTGCACATTGCTCTGTAGATATGTTTGATTGAATCCTGCTGTTATATGAGTCTCATATTTTCTCAGATTCGTAAGAAGAGCCAGGCACACGTGCAAGGTCTGAAAGTTATACTAGTCTCATATTTTCTCAGATTCACAAGAAGAGCTAGGCACACGAGCAAGGTCTGATACTAATCTCATATTTTCGCAGATTCGTAGGAAGAGCCAGGCACACTTGTAAGGTCTGATACTAATCTCATATTTTCTCAGATTCGTAAGAAGAGCCAGGCACACTTGTAAGGTCTGATACTAATCTCATATTTTCTCAGATTCGTAAGAAGAGCCAGGCACACGTGCAAGGTCTGATACTAATCTCATATTTTCTCAGATTCGTAAGAAGAGCCAGGCACACGTGCAAGGTCTGATACTAATCTCATATTTTCTCAGATTCGTAAGAAGAGCCAGGCACACGTGCAAGGTCTGATACTAATCTCATATTTTCTCAGATTCGTAAGAAGAGCCAGGCACACGTGCAAGGTCTGATACTAATCTCATATTTTCTCAGATTCGTAAGAAGAGCCAGGCACACGTGCAAGGTCTAAAAGAAGGGGACGCTGTGATATCCATAAATGGAGTGCACGTGCATGACAAAACCCAGGACGAGGCATTGGAACTGGTGGAGGCAGCAGGTGATTCTCTCTCACTGGAAATCTACAGGTTAGTCGGTAGTCAACCTTCTAGAGTTGGTTTATGGAACTTTCTAGAGCTACTTACTATTAGTTTTGAGATCCCCTTCTAGATCTAGTTCATGTGAAGTATGAGATCTCCTTCTAGATCTAGTTCATGTGAAGTATGTGATCCCCTTCTAGATCTAGTTCATGTGAAGTATGTGATCCCCTTCTAGATCTAGTTCATGTGAAGTATGTGATCCCCTTCTAGATCTAGTTCATGTGAAGTATGTGATCCCCTTCTAGATCTAGTTCATGTGAAGTATGTGATCTCCTTCTAGATCTAGTTCATGTGAAGTATGTGATCCCCTTCTAGATCTAGTTCATGTGAAGTATGTGATCCCCTTCTAGATCTAGTTCATGTGAGTATGTGATCCCTTCTAGATCTAGTTCATGTGAAGTATGAGATCACCTTCTAGATCTAGTTCATGTGAAGTATGTGATCGCCTTCCAAAGATAGTTCAGGTGAACTTTGACTTGGCTGTTCATGTGAACCTTGAGATCCCCATCTAGATCTAGTCCGTGTGAAGTATGTGATCGCCTATGTTCAGCGCAGAGGATGAGTCGGTAACTATCAATAAATGAAGTGTTACAAAATGACAGTGTAGGCGTGTGGGGGATGTATAACATAAACAACCTGATATAAGAGGATAGTATTGCATTGAATTAATGCTTTGGTAGAGGAGAAAGCTTTTCAGAAAATTGGTACTAACAGAACGAGTTGTCAACGGGCTTTACGTATTTTAGTAATTAATATGAAAATGTGCAAGATATCTCCAAGGAATTATTGATATATTGTAATAAACAAAAGCTCAAGCACATGTCTCAGTTGAAATAGATCATCAGATGGAGGTGATAACGTTACTTGAAATGACGGCTAAGAAACAGATCATCAAAGTAGTATCATGGGGAAGTAAACACTGTCAGATTTAGTCAAGTAGTTGAAATATCTAGATGCCCTGATCATAACATCAGATGGAAGATGCAACATTGACTTCTTCCGTTATACATTATTTGAACATTAAGATAATTAGATATAAACCTTGACATCACAATATGCCTTAATATCTTATATTTTATCACGTGACTTGAACAGGGGAGATATTGATGATCTAAGTGTCAACAAACACAAGAAGACAATACAGATTTCGTCTTCATCTGGTAGCAATTTATCGGGCACTTTACGTCTGGTAACAACAAGTGATGACGGAGTCTCCCCAGGTGATGTGATTCTGATACCCTCTGGTGACAGCGTGACGTCGGACTCTCGGGAGACTAATCATTATGGCGGGGTTAGGCTGGCAGCGAAAGGTGATAGCAGACGAAGCGTCACGTTGCCTGTAATAAGCGTGGACTCGTCAACTGTACGTACTGTTAATGTCCCAGTCCGTGACAGAAGATCAACATCGAAAACTTCATCTTTGGATAAGAGCTCAATTAGCTCTTCTGATGTTGGGATCAGGGATGTTCATTCTGCCACTTCTCAGTACACAGTTGCAGCAAAACCCTTTTTTGTTTCTCAAGCCACGTCTTCAGATTCTAGCTACCCTCCTCAGAACCCACCCCAACACCCTCAACCACCTCCTCAAGTGAGTCCGCAGACGCATACACAAGTCGTCGCACAAGTCCAACAGGTCTACAACCTACAGCCTTCTCTAAATTATATCCCTCAGCCTCCTCATACTTCGTATGCTCCACCACTAAGCCCACAGTCACCTCGTAGTCAGTATCCCCCACCAGTAAGCCCTAAGCCCAAAAGAATTCTGATTTCTCAGCCTCCATCAGTTAGCATCAAACCGCCTGGTTTGACATCATCCGTGACTTCCTCCACTTTCGACGATGGAAAAGTTCATCGGGAGGTCACGCGTGAGCAGCACGTTCATAGCAGTGATGATGGCACCAGCACTACGTTTGTACAGAGAGAAAAGACTACCACTACTACAGGACGTCCATCATTTGTCAAGAACCAAACATCCGCATTTAATGCTGTCCAACCAAGCGACGCGGCAACAACAACCCATAGACCCCTACATCGCAGTACCACAACCTCGCGGAAGTCAACCACCAACATTATTAACCAGAAAGGCCCCACGCCCTTCATCAGTTCAGGTCCTTCTACTATTCTGCAATCACAGTTTCAGACGCAAACAGCTCCTACTCCCCGCAGTATCGACAACCAGACCTTCAACAATGATGCGCCCCTGTTCAAGCCTACAAAATTTGTCCCAAGTAACAGTAAGAAAGACATACAAGGTCTGTATACGCCCACGTCACCAATGGTTGACTTTAACGTTCACAGTGGGTACAATGACGGCAAAGAAAACATGTCACCACAACCAATGTTTCAAGTAAGCATGTTCTATATATATATAATATATCTTGTTCCAAACTACTCGTCTACATATATAATATATCTTGTTCCAAACTACTCGTCTACATATATAATATATCTTGTTCCAAACTACTCGTCTACATATATAATATATCTTGTTCCAAACTACTCGTCTACATATATAATATATCTTGTTCCAAACTACTCGTCTACATATATAATATATCTTGTTCCAAACTACTCGTCTACATATATAATATATCTTGTTCCAAACTTCACGTCTACATATATAATATATCTTGTTCCAAACTTCACGTCTACATATATAATATATCTTGTTCCCAACTCTCGTCTAATATATAATCATATCTTGTTCCAAACTTCTCGTCTACATAAGCATGTTCTATATATATAATATATCTTGTTCCACACTTCGTCTACATAGCATGTTCTATATATATAATATATCTTGTTCCAAACTACTCGTCTACATATATAATATATCTTGTTCCAAACTACTCGTCTACATATATAATATATCTTGTTCCAAACTACTCGTCTACATATATAATATATCTTGTTCCAAACTACTCGTCTACATATATAATATATCTTGTTCCAAACTTCACGTCTACATATATAATATATCTTGTTCCAAACTTCACGTCTACATATATAATATATCTTGTTCCAAACTTCTCGTCTACATATATAATCATATCTTGTTCCAAACTTCTCGTCTACATAAGCATGTTCTATATATATAATATATCTTGTTCCAAACTTCACGTCTACATATATAATATATCTTGTTCCAAACTTCTCGTCTACATATATAATATATCTTGTTCCAAACTTCTCGTCTACATATATAATCATATCTTGTTCCAAACTTCTCGTCTACATATATAATATATCTTGTTCCAAACTTCTCGTCTACATATATAATCATATCTTGTTCCAAACTTCTCGTCTACATATATAATCATATCTTATTCCAAACTTATCGTCTACATATATAATATATCTTGTTCCAAACTTCTCGTCTACATATATAATCATATCTTGTTCCAAACTTCTCGTCTACATATATAATCATATCTTGTTCCAAACTTCTCGTCTACATATATAATCATATCTTATTCCAAACTTCACGTCTACATATATAATATATCTTGTTCCACACTTCTCGTCTACATATATATAATCATATCTTATTCCAAACTTCACGTCTACATATATATATAATCATATCTTATTCCAAACTTCTCGTCTACATATATATAATCATATCTTATTCCAAACTTCACGTCTACATACATATATATATATAATCATATAGTTGTCCTCAGAACTTATTAAATATATTGACAATTTATTTCACTAACTTGAGTATATGTATTCTTCTTCTTCTTCTGCTTCGAACGTTCTATATACAACACTTGTTAAACCACTCTTTGTGATTTGTATGTGATCTGAGCATAAGAGCAGTTGTACATTGTGCCAGTTATACGCCTACAAGTAGACCAGTACACCCGATTTCGGTGCGCTTTTTATTTACTGGGGTAGTTTCCCTAGGCCCCTACCTCAGTCGACTGTTACGATATGCCTTGTATGTCGCAATGTTACTATTCTTTGCTCCACTTGTGGGCTCCAACAACATAGGGGCGATATCCGTATAACTACAGTTCTAGTGAAACCTTTGAACTTAGTGGGCGTTTCATGAGTTTAAAAAGTAGAAATGTCACTAGATGATCTTAGTCGAAACAAATACTTATTCACATAGCATCAGAGTTGGTAATTATTTGCTTCAGTAAGAAGGAATCAATAGCGTTGTATTGATCATATAGCAGGCAGTAGAGAATGAAAAGACAACCATGCCATATCAAGAGATAGTACTGAAATGAGACACTATGACGACACATAGAAGAGACACAAAAAGGCAGTGATAAGCAGCCCTCGGGCTAGGTCTGGCCCGCAGTGATTTTTTATCTGACTATCTGAAAGAGCTCAACACAAGAGTAAAAGTGGTCAAGGGAGGATAATAAATGGATAGTGGAGATATCATAAATGCCTTAAGAGAATCTATAGATGCCTATGGAGATATTTATAAACCTGTATGTCTATCCAGAGTGAAGGAGATGTGAGTGAAAATGGTAACTGTCAGACACAAACACTTTGTTAGAGCCAGGGAATATTTCATTAATCAAAACAGAACGTATATGATTAGTCGTTATACGCTGGTGAAGATATTGGGAAGGAGATCGAAGCACCTACGGACGTGTCTGGAGTTCTGTGATGACGATCTGCCCTAGTCACTAAGTTCAGTTCATATTTGATCATTACCTTCTATATAGACACCCCTCAAAGATAAGATGGTTGCTTCGACGTCAAATTTATTTCAAACGAAGGAGTTCTTGAATTAGAAAATAACGAAACAACGTATCATAACATCAACATATATTAACAACAACAACATATCATAGCAACAACATATCATAGCAAAAACATATCATAGCAACAACACATCATAGCAACAACATATCATAGCAACAACATATCATAGCAACAACATATCATAGCAAAAACATATCATAGCAAACTAATTATCATAGCAACAACTTATCATAGCAACAACTTATCATAGCAACAACATATAGCAACAACTTATCATAGCAAAAACATATCATAAAACTTCTTTTATGGAACGTTATATACATAGGCCTACCCAAGAAAGACGGCTTGCCGTACTTTTTCTGATTTTCGATGGGTAGTACACATACACGTCAATTTACCAACACAAGGTTTATTGATTCGTGAGCTATATCGCATGACAACGCAGGTACTGGCAGTGACTAAGACGCAACTCTGGCTGGAGTCACAAAACTACACTCATGCGCGCATTCTGAGTGCTTCATTGAGTATGATCGGAAAGGTGGAGGCTGGTTCGGTGTGCAGGCAATGATCTGAATCCCTACAAATGTCAACAATTTGCAGAATTACACTTATCTTCGTTCCAGGTCACATGGGTGACGTTGGCAATGAGAGAGCAGACATGCTATCTGTATCTGTCACCATATCAGGGAGCCAGTCAATGGATAGAGCTGACATTTTGAAAGCTCTCATAGAGTGTGGCCGCAAATAAGATTTTCATTTAAACCAATTCACGTCAATTACTAGATTGCAAGAGCTGGGATTGAAGATTGGAGTAGCCAGAAAAGAACACCACCCCCACCCCCACCCCCTCCATGCATCGAGGAGGGGATTTTACTAACATAAGAAGTGTAAAGAGTGTCAAATTAGCATATGATGTACATATCACTCATTTATAGCGTGAACCTCCCAAAAATGTCTAACCCATTTGCTTTTGTAGATATGGCTCTTGCAATATAACACTTCTAAATAACAATAAAACTTAAAATTAGAACACCGAAATTTCTGCTTATATGCAGTGTAGACAAAAAGTGGAGGTTCATGATATCATTATTAATTATGGGTGATTTGTACATCATTTGCTGGTTTGGCATTCTTTGCACTTCTTATGTTAGTCAAAAGACAACCCTTGTTCTGGCTGGGTCTCCCGCCTTAATTTGTTTCATACAATCCAACAATATTCAGCCAGCACAAGGTATTGCTCATTTCTCTTGATAATATCGTTTTCTTATATACCAGGGATGTTCTGTTGTTCTGATGGAACATGTCTATGTGCTGATCGATCCCTCACTGTCATGCAATTCTCTTTGAAATCACGACATTGTGTCTTTATGGACATGTTTCAACCTAATATTTGATAGATCTGACACAGTTTAATTTCTATTAAATCTGATTAACATTTCTCAACTTATTTATTTAAGAAAATTGTTTGTAGCCATTTTGAATGCTTGCCACATGCTTCCCGTGTGCCGTTAGTCAAAGAAAAATACTGTCTTAACATTGTATTCCCCAATATACCAGATGGTATTAAAACTGCCCACTTGACTTGGCACATTATAGATTATTGACAACTGTTCTGATCTGCTGATTTATGTTTTAATGTGTATTTTCTTAAGGTCAAAAGTATAACCACGGAGAAATCCAAAAGTCAAGACGTCTGGCGTCCTAACATGTGGCTTCCTGATCAGCCACCATCAACCACTCAACAACTGTCACAGGTGACTACACCCAAAGAAGGTGAACCTGCTTATGTTTTTCAAAACAAGCCAGGATACTCGCTGGTAGAGGAACAGAAGAGAAAGTTGATGGCTTTCCAGACTCAGACTCCCAAATACGAGTAAGTCAATGGGCAAATCTAAGCCATTACTACGTCTTCTGCTACTAACTACTACGTCTACTGCTACAACTACTAATTCTACTGCTACAACTACTACTTCTACTGCTACAACTACTACTTCTACTGCTACAACTACTACTTTTACTGCTACAACTACTACTGCTACAACTACTACTGCTACAACTACTACTTTTACTGCTACAACTACTACTTTACTGCTACAACTACTACTCTTTACTGCTACAACTACTACTTCTACTGCTACAACTACTACTTCTACTGCTACAACTACTACTTCTACTGCTACAACTACTACTTCTACTGCTACAACTACTGCTTCTACTGCTACAACTACTACTTCTACTGCTACAACTACTACTTCTACTGCTACAACTACTACTTTTACTGCTACAACTACTACTTTTACTGCTACAACTACTACTTTTACTGCTACAACTACTACATCTACTGCTACAACTACTGCTACAACTACTACTTTACTGCTACAACTACTACTTTACTGCTGCAACTATCTACTTTCTGCTACAACTACTACTTTTACTGCTACTACTACTACTGCTACAACTACTAGTTCTACTGCTACAACTACTACTTTTACTGCTACAACTACTACTACTTTCTGCTACAACTACTACTACTCTTATCTGCTACAACTACTACTTTACTGCTACAACTACTACTTCTACTGCTACAACTACTCTTTGCTGCATACACTACTTCTACTGCTACAACTACTACTTTACTGCTACAACTACTACTTTACTGCTACAACACTACTTTCTACTGCTACTATTATTACTTCTACTGCTACAACTACTACTTCTACTGCTACAACTCTACTTACTGCTACTTACTGCTACTATCTACTGCTACAACTACTGCTACTGAAATGAAAATCGTGGCATATCCCAAAGGACGTAGCCATCAACCACAGTAAACAAGTCGTTGATTTTCTAGGCACCACTTATACGTTCAGTAGTTTGCCATTGCTTTCTGAACGGTGGCGCCATCGTCCTTTGTTAAAATCAACGGAAACAATTTGCAATCAAACTGTCCGCAGCGTGATTTGAACTCAGAACGTCGGGGTTAATAGACCGAGTCACTAACCCCTAGGCCAAAGACGCCACACCTACTGCTACTAACTATTACTATTATTACTACTATTTTTACTCAAATGGTTTTGCCACTTGGTGAGAATGAACCCGAAAACACGAGTTGCAAGAGCGTAGAATCGGAAAATGGAATCATCAAGAGGTAGGGGATGACCAAGAAGAGGAAGACCAAGAAAAAGATGGGTTGATGAAGTTACAGACATCTTAAAACTCCACAATACCACATCATATAAAGCGAACGAGCGTGCACTATCTTGGAAACCGATCATCAGTTAAGGCGGGAGACTTACCCAGAACAAGGGTTGTCTTTTATTAAAATTAACATAAAAAACTAACAAACATATTGCCATACGATTTGGACATATATGTTGCAAAAAGACATTGTTTTTGATGATAAACAGCGTTTAGTGTATACATTAAAATTAAAAATATTGAGAGCATGCATTTTCCCAGTGGCTACTTATGGTTGTGAATCATGGACTATTACACAAAAATTAAGAACGAAAATCCAGTCCTTCGAAACTAAATGCTACAGAAAGATCCTACGAATACCATGGACAGAAAAAGAAAGAACACACATGTCCTGAAAAAAAATAAATGTTAAAGAGAATTGGCTGATAAACAACATACTATACAGAAAAATTACATACTTTGGTCACATCAAGCGACACGATGGCCTGGAGAGAACAATACTAGAGGGCAGGGTCCCAGGACGCAGAGGCAGACCAAGAAGAAGATGGCTACAAGATATTAAAGAAACCATGAGCATGACCATCGACGAAGTGGGTGAACTGGCTAGAGACAGAGTGAATTTCAGATGTGCTGCAAAGAGAGCAACGTCTTATAAGGGATACGCACCTTGATGATGATGAGTGTATACATTGTAATTATTTATTTAAAAATAATTAATTTTCTTGAAAACATATTTTATGTAAGTAATGATGTGTCTTGTCTGTTGTTTAACGATTGTTTAACTAATGATGTGTCTCGTCTATTGTTCTATGTATGTTCTACATAGATAATCTAATAAACATCTTCAGGTATGAGAACATCTACGGACAGGAGAACAAGAACGATATCGACCGAGGTCATGAGAAACATGGTCGATTGCATGTGTTTGCTCCTCCTGTTGAGATCCACGCTGTGCAGGATGCCCCGTACTCTCCCTATGAGGATCAGTACCACATGGATGAGTATGAGGATGGTCTGTCCAGTCCAGACTCGTCCGGAGTAAGGAGAAAAAGTACGTAGTATTTAATGTTATTTTTTGTCACATCATTTAGTCCAGTTATTCTCACATTCTCTTGTAAGGTGAAACATTTGATTAAACTTGACCCTCTTTCCAACTCGGGGAATATTATTATAATTATTTTCTTCCTTATCTATAGAAAGGTAAGATGTTGCGATATTTGACAGTTTATTTATTTTAAAGTAAGTACAGGAATCATTTTTAATATCTCTTGGTATAGTGGACAATACGGTTTTAGGTCCGTTTTTCTCATTGACCGTCGGCACACGATGGATGATATGGTAAACATCACGCCGGCCGCCTTTACTTCCCAGCACTTTTCCTGCTACCAACTTGAGGCTGGGTGGACCTGAGTGTCCTATAGTCGGGAAAAATAGTCCACGTCCACTATGAAATTGAACCCGGACCACTAGTCTAAAGAGCAAGCTCACTAACAATTACTCTACTGCGGTTCTACGTTTATACAGACAATGCAATATCTGGTGTCTGTCTGCTGAATACATGCATTTTAGGCACTTTTAGTACCTAGCTTGTCTTACTTCTTTAAAATACTTCTTATTGATTACTTATTGATTTCTTATTGATTTCTTATTTATTACTTATTTATTACTTATTGATTACTTATTGATTACTTATTGATTACATATTGATTACTTATTGATTACTTATTGATTACTTATTGATTACTGTCAGGTTTCTATTTTTGAATATCCGTATCTGCATACTTTATTTTCTTTTTTTAGTTTTTAATTTTCTTTAAAAGTTGGCCGCATGGTTCGACTGAAAATGAAAACTTCCTTTTCCTTTCTTTAGCTTGCTTGAAATAATATCTATATGTTATGTTATGCGATCGATGTCATGGCACATTAGGCATTCCCATACGTGCTCTGTCCTCCGCTGCAGCATCCATCATAAAGTCCATTTGCTCACCATACCCATGAGAATTTGATTACTATATCTTCTCTCTCTACCACGAAGACGACACTGTCTGGTATGTCCAAACTTAATGCCTAATTCTCGAACTCGTTCCAGTGTCTGAGACTCGCTCATGTCACATAAATCAGAGCGTACGGCATTGGTGATATCGGCTCTGTCCATGCTTCTACCCGCTTGAGTCGGGGCATTGTTTGCAAGATAGTCAGCACGCTTGTTACCCTGAACTCCATCATGTCCAGGTGCGTACAACAACAGCCAACTCTAGAAAACTAGGCCAAACAACTGACTGCGGAATCCCTGACCTAGATTAGAGCGGGGGTGGGGGCTGGAATATATATATATATATATTTGATAGAACACTGCAAGCTTTTTGCAATTTTACTCAATTCTGTGAGTCTATGGTTATTTATTGGTGAAAAATATTCATAATATTGATATTCCTTATCGTTAAACTTAACTTATTGCATAATAAAACTTCTAGTTAGCATTTTGTGTTGATTTTAAAATGAATTCGTCTATATACGCCAATACTGGAATGTGAGGTCACGTGGTGTAGTTGTGGTATGATTTCCCATAATTCTTACCTGATTCAAAAAGCCCATACGTTTATAGTTGGCTCTGGTACAATCAAATCATTTTCTTGAGACATGGTGACTTATCAGACATCTATATAATTCAATGTTGCTTTTTGTATCAACTTTATTGTATGAAAATTATTCCGTGATGAAATATTTTTTTTTACTTACAAAATTATGCACAAAGATTCTTTTTACATTTTACACGAAATATTCAGTTGACGACATTCTCACTATTGTAGTCTTCATGTAGTCTATAGAAAACAAAAATTCACCAAGTTTTTATTGCAATGTTTTATGTCTTTCTTGCAGAAAAGCTGTATTCGGATTCTGCCTTCTATGATACACCTGGCAGGAGTTATCCCACCATCACTGAGCAGATGAAGCTGTGCAAGACCATCGCTCAATCGCTGACCTCGGCTGCAAACCGACGTGCACGAGGAGCAAAGATGTTCATGAAGAGAAAACGAAAGTCAAGTAAATGGATTCATGAGGGACATAGCGAATTATCCTCCTCAGCTGGTGACGTGGCCAACCTGCAAGAGCTGGATAGCGAACTGGCACCTGATGATGGCGGAAACAAACCTCTTATGTACTTCAAGATTCCAAGTTTGAAGCACCGACTAGGAAATGAATCCAAGTCAACCAAAATGTCTCTGACTCAGGAAGAGTTTGAGAAACTTCGTCTGAATTCAAAGAAATGCGATCATACTTCCCTCCCACCAGATCCATGTTTCGATATTGTAGCAGACTTAAAGGCTCACAAGGGGCGCGGTGGACGTTTGTTTGAGAGACGCAGGCAAAGATCTGACAAATTCGTTATTGACGAAACAAATGCAAAGTTCAGCCAGCCCCATGCTAACTTTGATAATAAGGCGGCCCAAGACGGAGACCGTCACTTGACGCCACGAGAGATCGCATTGAAACATGGCTGGAAGGGAGACCCATCTAATATTCAGGCATTAACGAAACCACTCGTCAAATCCTCTCTGAAGTCTGATGAGTCACCTTGTCTGCTGAAAGGTGCAAATTTTAACCGCACAGCCAAAGGCTGGTCTGGCGGTGGAGAGTATCCTATTGGTAAGCATTATTGGAACATTTTTTTAAATATTTGTCTACCTTTTATTTCCTTGAAATTTCTGGACTAGATGTAGTAATATTATGTCAGTATTCCGCAGCCTCCCACGGTTTTCTAGATTCGATCTGACCACCACATTTCCGTACATTGCCGGTTATATTATGTCAGTGAGTTTCAGACTTGGCTGGGTTCTGTGAGGTGCCGTGATCAAGACGTAGCATGATTTCAACAAAGTGTCACAATAATGAGCATAACCTCATGTAACACATAGAGGAGACATAGAATATTATAAGATTATTGGACAAAGACAAGTTTGGATTTTTTTTAGAATTTTATAAAAATAAACAAGATTTAAATTAGTATTCACAATTCTACTTTATCCAACCCCTCCCCATTACTATTTACAATACTTACAAGCTTGCATTTCTTCTTCTTCTTTGCGTTCGGTTTTGTATGCTCATCTAAACCTTGAGATGGGTTGCTTCTATGAAGCTGCATGTCAGTTGGAGTTCTTCGAGAGTTCCCATAGTTTGCTCTGCAGGCTTTGTTCATGAAGCCATGTTTCGTTTCGTTGGTGTATGTATGATGGACATGACTGCAGGATGTGCGCTGGGGTCTGTGTTTCTCTCTGGCACGCACACTGTGCAGTTTGAGCAGGCTTTATTCTGTGCATGTTGAGCTTGCAGTGACCTGTTCTTAGGCGAAATATTGTTGCATTTAAATATTGCCATTTTCATAGCTGATAGTGGCGACCTACGTTGTAAATATAGATTTAGGAGATGTACAGAAACCTACATATCTGAGGTGGTCAGATCGGATCGGATCGGATCTGGAGAAAACCATGGGGAGGCTGCGATAATACTGGGTAAATGGCCGATATATACCATTATTTATAGACCACTGTTTATTTTCATATGTTCCTAGCTTATGTATTATTGTAATTTATGTGTCTGTGGTCCATATCGCCCAAATACAGATTTCAGAAAGCAGACATACACACGCAAAATGTGAGAGATCAGACTTCATTGTAAAACTCATATTTAATATAAGGAAGGGTCAGGGGAATTCATTTCTTGTAAGCGGGATCGTGGATTATAAGTGTGCAACGCTCGAGTGGTTACGGGGGACCAAATTTTGGGTTGAAAGAATAGAACCACTGTTACCTGCCACGGATGTCGTAAGAGACGACTAAGGAGGTTTGGCTGAGATCGGATGCACGTGTCCTAAACATGTAGAAATCTATGCGTTTAGGGGCCTACCAAACCAATTTGCAACGCATAAACATTCTTGGCGAAGATCAAACATATCACAAAGAGTGGTTACAACTGGTCGTAAAGAACGAACGCAAAGAAGAAGAAAATGTGTAAAGCCACATAAGTTATAACCACAAGAAATTATGTGTGTAAGAAGTGTGCAACCACATAAGTTGTAACCACAAGAAATTATGTGTGTAAGAAGTGTGCAACCACATAAGTTATAACCACAAGAAATTATGTGTGTAAGAAGTGTGCAACCACATAAGTTGTAACCACAAGAAATTATGTGTGTAAGAAGTGTGCAGCCACATAAGTTATAACCACAAGAAATTATGTGTGTAAGAAGTGTGCAACCACATAAGTTGTAACCACAAGAAATTATTTGTGTAAGAAGTGTGCAACCACATAAGTTGTAACCACAAGAAATTATGTGTGTAAGAAGTGTGCAGCCACATAAGTTGTAACCACAAGAAATTATGTGTGTAAGAAGTGTGCAACCACATAAGTTGTAACCACAAGAAATTATGTGTGTAAGAAGTGTGCAACCACATAAGTTGTAACCACAAGAAATTATGTGTGTAAGAAGTGTGCAACCACATAAGTTGTAACCACAAGAAATTATGTGTGTAAGAAGTGTGCAACCACATAAGTTGTAACCACAAGAAATTATGTGTGTAAGAAGTGTGCAGCCACATAAGTTGTAACCACAAGAAATTATGTGTGTAAGAAGTGTGCAGCCACATAAGTTGTAACCACAAGAAATTATGTGTGTAAGAAGTGTGCAGCCACATAAGTTGTAACCACAAGAAATTATGTGTGTAAGAAGTGTGCAACCACATAAGTTGTAACCACAAAAAATTATGTGTGTAAGAAGTGTGCAACCACATAAGTTGTAACCACAAGAAATTATGTGTGTAAGAAGTGTGCAACCACATAAGTTGTAACCACAAGAAATTATGTGTGTAAGAAGTGTGCAACCACATAAGTTGTAACCACAAAAAATTATGTGTGTAAGAAGTGTGCAACCACATAAGTTGTAACCACAAGAAATTATGTGTGTAAGAAGTGTGCAACCACATAGTTGTAACCACAAGAAATTATGTGTGTAAGAAGTGTGCAACCACATAAGTTGTAACCACAAGAAATTATGTGTATAAGAAGTGTGCAACCACATAAGTTGTAACCACAAGAAATTATGTGTGTAAGAAGTGTGCAACCACATAAGTTGTAACCACAAGAAATTATGTGTGTAAGAAGTGTGCAGCCACATAAGTTGTAACCACAAGAAATTATGTGTGTAAGAAGTGTGCAACCCCATAAGTTATAACCACAAGAAATTATGTGTTAAGAAGTGTGCAACCACATAGTTGTAACCACAAGAAATTATGTGTGTAAGAAGTGTGCAGCCACATAAGTTGTAACCACAAGAAATTATGTGTGTAAGAAGTGTGCAACCCCATAAGTTATAACCACAAGAAATTATGTGTGTAAGAAGTGTGCAACCACATAAGTTGTAACCACAAGAAATTATGTGTGTAAGAAGTGTGCAATCACATAAGTTATAACCACAAGAAATTATGTGTGTAAGAAGTGTGCAGCCACATAAGTTATAACCACAAGAAATTATGTTTTAAGAAGTGTGCAACCACATAAGTTATAACCACAAGAAATTATGTGTTAAGAAGTGTGCAACCACATAGTTGTAACCACAAGAAATTATTGTGTAAGAGTGTGCAGCCACATAAGTTGTAACCACAAGAAATTATGTGTGTAAGAAGTGTGCAACCCCATAAGTTATAACCACAAGAAATTATTTGTGTAAGAAGTGTGCAACCACATAAGTTGTAACCACAAGAAATTATGTGTGAAGAAGTGTCAGCCACTAAGTTGTAACCACAAGAAATTATGTGTGTAAGAAGTGTGCAGCCACATAAGTTATAACCACAAGAAATTATGTGTAAAAGTGTGCAGCCACATAAGTTATAACCACAAGAAATTATGTGTGTAAGAAGTGTGCAACCACATAAGTTGTAACCACAGAAATTATGTGTGTAAGAAGTGTGCAACCACATAAGTTGTAACCACAAGAAATTATGTGTGTAAGAAGTGTGCAACCACATAAGTTGTAACCACAAGAAATTATGTGTGTAAGAAGTGTGCAACCCCATAAGTTATAACCACAAGAAATTATGTGTGTAAGAAGTGTGCAACCACATAGTTGTAACCACAAGAAATTATGTGTGTAAGAAGTGTGCAACCACATAAGTTGTAACCACAAGAAATTATTTGTGTAAGAAGTGTGCAACCACATAAGTTGTAACCACAAGAAATTATGTGTGTAAGAAGTGTGCAACCACATAAGTTGTAACCACAAGAAATTATGTGTGTAAGAAGTGTGCAACCACATAGTTGTAACCACAAGAAATTATGTGTGTAAGAAGTGTGCAACCACATAAGTTGTAACCACAAGAAATTATGTGTGTAAGAAGTGTGCAACCACATAAGTTGTAACCACAAGAAATTATGTGTGTAAGAAGTGTGCAACCACATAAGTTGTAACCACAAGAAATTATGTGTGTAAGAAGTGTGCAACCACATAAGTTGTAACCACAAGAAATTATGTGTGTAAGAAGTGTGCAACCACATAAGTTGTAACCACAAGAAATTATGTGTGTAAGAAGTGTGCAACCACATAAGTTGTAACCACAAGAAATTATGTGTGAAAGTGTGCAATCACATAAGTTATAACCACAAGAAATTATGTGTGTAAGAAGTGTGCAGCCACATAAGTTGTAACCACAAGAAATTATGTGTGTAAGAAGTGTGCAATCACATAAGTTATAACCACAAGAAATTATGTGTGTAAGAAGTGTGCAGCCACATAGTTGTAACCACAAGAAATTATGTGTGTAAGAAGTGTGCAATCACATAAGTTATAACCACAAGAAATTATGTGTGTAAGAAGTGTGCAGCCACATAAGTTGTAACCACAAGAAATTATGTGTGTAAGAAGTGTGCAACCACATAAGTTGTAACCACAAGAAATTATGTGTGTAAGAAGTGTGCAATCACATAAGTTATAACCACAAGAAATTATGTGTGTAAGAAGTGTGCAGCCACATAAGTTGTAACCACAAGAAATTATGTGTGTAAGAAGTGTGCAGCCACATAAGTTGTAACCACAAGAAATTATGTGTGTAAGAAGTGTGCAGCCACATAAGTTATAACCACAAGAAATTATGTGTGTAAGAAGTGTGCAGCCACATAAGTTGTAACCACAAGAAATTATGTGTGTAAGAAGTGTGCAATCACATAAGTTATAACCACAAGAAATTATGTGTGTAAGAAGTGTGCAATCACATAAGTTATAACCACAAGAAATTATGTGTGTAAGAAGTGTGCAATCACATAAGTTATAACCACAAGAAATTATGTGTGTAAGAAGTGTGCAGCCACATAAGTTGTAACCACAAGAAATTATGTGTGTAAGAAGTGTGCAATCACATAAGTTATAACCACAAGAAATTATGTGTGTAAGAAGTGTGCAGCCACATAAGTTGTAACCACAAGAAATTATGTGTGTAAGAAGTGTGCAGCCACATAAGTTGTAACCACAAGAAATTATGTGTGTAAGAAGTGTGCAATCACATAAGTTATAACCACAAGAAATTATGTGTGTAAGAAGTGTGCAGCCACATAAGTTGTAACCACAAGAAATTATGTGTGTAAGAAGTGTGCAGCCACATAAGTTGTAACCACAAGAAATTATGTGTGTAAGAAGTGTGCAGCCACATAAGTTGTAACCACAAGAAATTATGTGTGTAAGAAGTGTGCAATCACATAAGTTGTAACCACAAGAAATTATGTGTGTAAGAAGTGTGCAGCCACATAAGTTGTAACCACAAGAAATTATGTGTGTAAGAAGTGTGCAGCCACATAAGTTGTAACCACAAGAAATTATGTGTGTAAGAAGTGTGCAGCCACATAAGTTGTAACCACAAGAAATTATGTGTGTAAGAAGTGTGCAACCACATAAGTTGTAACCACAAGAAATTATGTGTGTAAGAAGTGTGCAGCCACATAAGTTGTAACCACAAGAAATTATGTGTGTAAGAAGTGTGCAACCACATAAGTTATAACCACAAGAAATTATGTGTGTAAGAAGTGTGCAACCACATAAGTTATAACCACAAGAAATTATGTGTGTAAGAAGTGTGCAACCACATAAGTTATAACCACAAGAAATTATGTGTGTAAGAAGTGTGCAACCACATAAGTTGTAACCACAAGAAATTATGTGTGTAAGAAGTGTGCAACCACATAAGTTGTAACCACAAGAAATTATGTGTGTAAGAAGTGTGCAACCACATAAGTTGTAACCACAAGAAATTATGTGTGTAAGAAGTGTGCAACCACATAAGTTGTAACCACAAGAAATTATGTGTGTAAGAAGTGTGCAACCCCATAAGTTGTAACCACAAGAAATTATGTGTGTAAGAAGTGTGCAGCCACATAAGTTGTAACCACAAGAAATTATGTGTGTAAGAAGTGTGCAACCACATAAGTTGTAACCACAAGAAATTATGTGTGTAAGAAGTGTGCAGCCACATAAGTTGTAACCACAAGAAATTATGTGTGTAAGAAGTGTGCAACCCCATAAGTTGTAACCACAAGAAATTATGTGTGAAGATGTGCAGCCACATAAGTTATAACCACAAGAAATTATGTGTGTAAGAAGTGTGCAGCCACATAAGTTGTAACCACAAGAAATTATGTGTGTAAGAAGTGTGCAGCCACATAAGTTGTAACCACAAGAAATTATGTGTGTAAGAAGTGTGCAGCCACATAAGTTGTAACCACAAGAAATTATGTGTGTAAGAAGTGTGCAGCCACATAAGTTGTAACCACAAGAAATTATGTGTGTAAGAAGTGTGCAGCCACATAAGTTATAACCACAAGAAATTATGTGTGTAAGAAGTGTGCAGCCACATAAGTTATAACCACAAGAAATTATGTGTGTAAGAAGTGTGCAACCACATAAGTTGTAACCACAAGAAATTATGTGTGTAAGAAGTGTGCAACCACATAAGTTGTAACCACAAGAAATTATGTGTGTAAGAAGTGTGCAGCCACATAAGTTGTAACCACAAGAAATTATGTGTGTAAGAAGTGTGCAGCCACATAAGTTGTAACCACAAGAAATTATGTGTGTAAGAAGTGTGCAACCACATAAGTTATAACCACAAGAAATTATGTGTGTAAGAAGTGTGCAGCCACATAAGTTATAACCACAAGAAATTATGTGTGTAAGAAGTGTGCAACCACATAAGTTGTAACCACAAGAAATTATGTGTGTAAGAAGTGTGCAACCACATAAGTTGTAACCACAAGAAATTATGTGTGTAAGAAGTGTGCAGCCACATAAGTTATAACCACAAGAAATTATGTGTGTAAGAAGTGTGCAACCCCATAAGTTATAACCACAAGAAATTATGTGTGTAAGAAGTGTGCAACCACATAAGTTGTAACCACAAGAAATTATGTGTGTAAGAAGTGTGCAACCACATAAGTTGTAACCACAAGAAATTATGTGTGTAAGAAGTGTGCAACCACATAAGTTGTAACCACAAGAAATTATGTGTGTAAGAAGTGTGCAACCACATAAGTTGTAACCACAAGAAATTATGTGTGTAAGAAGTGTGCAGCCACATAAGTTATAACCACAAGAAATTATGTGTGTAAGAAGTGTGCAACCACATAAGTTATAACCACAAGAAATTATGTGTTTAAGAAGTGTGCAACCACATAAGTTATAACCACAAGAAATTATGTGTGTAAGAAGTGTGCAACCACATAAGTTATAACCACAAGAAATTATGTGTGTAAGAAGTGTGCAACCACATAAGTTATAACCACAAGAAATTATGTGTGTAAGAAGTGTGCAGCCACATAAGTTGTAACCACAAGAAATTATGTGTGTAAGAAGTGTGCAGCCACATAAGTTGTAACCACAAGAAATTATGTGTGTAAGAAGTGTGCAACCACATAAGTTGTAACCACAAGAAATTATGTGTGTAAGAAGTGTGCAACCCCATAAGTTATAACCACAAGAAATTATGTGTGTAAGAAGTGTGCAACCACATAAGTTGTAACCACAAGAAATTATGTGTGTAAGAAGTGTGCAGCCACATAAGTTGTAACCACAAGAAATTATGTGTGTAAGAAGTGTGCAGCCACATAAGTTGTAACCACAAGAAATTATGTGTGTAAGAAGTGTGCAGCCACATAAGTTGTAACCACAAGAAATTATGTGTGTAAGAAGTGTGCAACCACATAAGTTGTAACCACAAGAAATTATGTGTGTAAGAAGTGTGCAACCACATAAGTTGTAACCACAAGAAATTATGTGTGTAAGAAGTGTGCAACCACATAAGTTGTAACCACAAGAAATTATGTGTGTAAGAAGTGTGCAACCACATAAGTTGTAACCACAAGAAATTATGTGTGTAAGAAGTGTGCAACCACATAAGTTGTAACCACAAGAAATTATGTGTGTAAGAAGTGTGCAACCACATAAGTTGTAACCACAAGAAATTATGTGTGTAAGAGTGTCAACCACATAAGTTGTAACCACAAGAAATTATGTGTGTAAGAAGTGTGCAGCCACATAAGTTGTAACCACAAGAAATTATGTGTGTAAGAAGTGTGCAACCACATAAGTTGTAACCACAAGAAATTATGTGTGTAAGAAGTGTGCAACCACATAAGTTGTAACCACAAGAAATTATGTGTGTAATAAGTGTGCAACCACATAAGTTATAACCACAAGAAATTATGTGTGTAAGAAGTGTGCAGCCACATAAGTTGTAACCACAAGAAATTATGTGTGTAAGAAGTGTGCAGCCACATAAGTTGTAACCACAAGAAATTATGTGTGTAAGAAGTGTGCAGCCACATAAGTTGTAACCACAAGAAATTATGTGTGTAAGAAGTGTGCAGCCACATAAGTTGTAACCACAAGAAATTATGTGTGTAAGAAGTGTGCAACCACATAAGTTGTAACCACAAGAAATTATGTGTGTAAGAAGTGTGCAACCCCATAAGTTGTAACCACAAGAAATTATGTGTGTAATAAGTGTGCAACCACATAAGTTATAACCACAAGAAATTATGTGTGTAAGAAGTGTGCAGCCACATAAGTTGTAACCACAAGAAATTATGTGTGTAAGAAGTGTGCAACCACATAAGTTATAACCACAAGAAATTATGTGTGAAGAAGTGTGCAACCACATAGTTATAACCACAAGAAATTATGTGTGTAAGAAGTGTGCAACCCCATAAGTTGTAACCACAAGAAATTATGTGTGTAAGAAGTGTGCAACCACATAAGTTGTAACCACAAGAAATTATGTGTGTAGGAAGTGTGCAACCACATAAGTTATAACCACAAGAAATTATGTGTGTAAGAAGTGTGCAACCACATAAGTTGTAACCACAAGAAATTATGTGTGTAAGAAGTGTGCAACCACATAAGTTGTAACCACAAGAAATTATGTGTGTAAGAAGTGTGCAACCACATAAGTTGTAACCACAAGAAATTATGTGTGTAAGAAGTGTGCAACCACATAAGTTGTAACCACAAGAAATTATGTGGACTAGCCTATTCGTATTCTTCTTCTTCTTTAACTCCCTTGAAGCATGCAGCATCAACACATTTCCTCCAACCAGATCTGTCTTGAGCAAGCCAGCTTAGTTCAGTCCGAGTCTTTCCTCATCTTCTCTTTTTTATCTACAGTTCGTCTCCATGTCTCTCTAGATTGCCCTCTACCTCTCTTGCATTCCGGATTTCATTTCAGTGCCATATGTTGGTGTCTGGTCTTCTATATTATTAATGTATGCCCCAACCAGGTCCATCTACTTTTTTATTTTCTCCTTGATATTGTTTATGCCTGTGCGACGTGAGATTTCAGTATTTGATATTCTTTGATGCCAATGGATTGGAAGAATTCTTCTAAGACATCTTAAATCAAACCTTTTTGTGACTCACAAATAAAGAGTAATAGGTGATCACCATAAATTCATGGAGAAGAAATACGTTTTCAGTGACTGGATAACATGGACAGTCTTAGAGAAAGACTGGATAACATGGACAGTCTTAGAGAAAGACTGGATAACATGGACAGTCTTTGAGAAAGACTGGATAACATGGACAGTCTTAGAGAAAGACTGGATAACATGGACAGTCTTTGAGAAAGACTGGATAACATGGACAGTCTTTGAGAAAGACTGGATGACATGGACAGGTTTAGAGAAAGTTTGGGATAACATGGACAGTCTTAGAGAAAGACTGGATGACGTGGACAGTCTTTGAGAAAGACTGGATAACATGGACAGGTTTAGAGAAAGACTGGATGATATGGACTGTCTTTGAGAAAGACTGGATAACATGGACAGGTTTAGAGAAAGACTGGATGATATGGACTGTCTTAGAGAAAGACTGGATGCCATGGACTGTCTTAGAGAAAGACTGGATGATGTGGGCTGTCTTAGAGAAAGGATGAAGCAACAGAAAGAAATGAAGGGTATTTGTTGAGAATTTGGGCAACAGAAGGCGGTAACATGTTTTTTTATTATTATTATTATTATTAATGCTATAAATATCTATTAGAAATGCCACTCACAAAAATGTAAGAAATTAGGTTTGATAATAAAACTTATATTTTCTTGTGGGAATTGAATATAACTTATATCGCTGTCAAGGGAGTTTTGAACTGTGAGTTTTAGATGAAAGCAATTATGTACCTAAGGTACCAACCATGTAGATGTTAGAGACACGCTTTAAGCATGCGAAAAAGTACCAACAAAGCAATTGTTAGTAGTAACAACCAAATATATCTTCTTTTTTCTTTGCGTTCGTTCTTTACAACCAATTTTAATCACTCTTTGTGATATGTTTGATCTTTGCCAAGAACGTGTATACGTTGCACATTGGTTTGGTATGCCCCTTAACGCATAGACTTCTACAAGTTTAGGACATGTGCATCCGATTTCAGCCAAAGCTCCTTAGTCGCCTCTTACGCCATGCGTGGCAGGTAACAGTGGTTCTATTCTTTACACCCCAAATTTGGGCCCCAGTGACCACTCGGGCGACCCGTATCTTGTTTATTTCTCGTGTAAGCACGATCACACATACCCACGAATCATAGGCACATGGAACCGTGTACTGCATATAATCAGCACTAACGTGTTACACAATAACTATAATGTTATATGATTTGTTATGATCTTGTTATTGTTTGTATTATCATATTAATATTTGATGTATTCCCTTTCATCTCTCAGCTGAAAGTCATCGTAGTATTTCTGTCACAAGAGATTTTGGCAACTCGACAGCAACACTGCCCACATCATTGCCGGAACAGCAGTACTATAACAAAGTTAGCGCATGGCAAGCTGCAGGAGAGTCACCTTCAGTCGCAAGTCATTTTCAGAGTTTGCCACGAGATCAACAAGAGTGCAGACAACCACGAACACACGATGATTTAAGGGGGCAAGGCTTGATGGAGCAGAGACCATCTGATTACCGATCTCCTCGTCCGAAAAGCTGGCAAGCTGAAAGTTATGATATCCAGAGACAAAGGGGAGCGCAGGATCAGACATTTGCATCTCCAAATTACAGGCAAGGAACTGGGGCGTACCCTGCAGTTGCCTACAAGCAACCAATCATACCAGGAACAGATTTATAATATGTGAACCAGCGGTACACTTCTGTCAGCCGTCCCGATCCTGGATGTTTCCCCATTCTGTACGCTTCTCTAGAAGTGACCAGTCAGTGTGTCTGTTTGATGGTAGTCACATTTTCACTTATCCAGTTTGTCTCCCATTTATCCAGTAATTCGTACTGTTGTCTTGAGAACTCATTCGTATAGATTAATGCGCGTATTAAAAGCATATATTTCTTTGAAGTCTTGAAGACATACTTTTCTCTGTACATGTTTTAATTTAACATTTAGCAGATCAAACAAGCAAAACAATGTAGCATTTATTTTATTTATATGTGAAGTCATTCGTTTTGGAGACATTCAGATACAAGTCACAACAAAAATGTATTTTCCAAATGAAATCAAAGAAAATATTCATAACATGATCAAGAAGTAAGTATTATGTAGGGACAACAATCACATGTAACAAATCCCTGTTGGCGCTCAAGCATTTACTGAAGTTAAATATACACATAGAAGCAAATAACTCCATTTTTTATACCTTGTGGTCTCGGTTCGATCCCCAGTTGAGTTGAAGTTATATTTATCCAACCGTAAACTGCTGTCATGTCCATCTAGCTTCAGTTGAATATCTATAAAATGCTTGACCAGTAAACGTGGCTGAAACTATATTGACGTCATCACTTATCGTGTGTTATTATTATTATTATTTTTGCAAAATAAAAGATATCAACAAAAGTTTGTAATATTCACTCCCACGATAAAATAACTGGTAATCTTCTAAACTGATAATTTGAGAATTAAAAAAATAGAAATTACAATGATTGTTTCATCAATAGAAGACACGCCATTGTTGTTCTGGTATTGCTGCAAGATCAGCATTTTTGTTTTTACTTATGTAATATCAAAGATATCGCTTTACTCGTACTGCGATCTATTCGTTTTCTTATTTGCATGGATTCTTTCGAGAATTATAAATCGTTTTTAGATTCATAATAAACGTGGTTTTTTTACTTGATAGTATCACACACAAAGGTTTATATTATATATATATTAAAATATATGCGTATAGATATTTAAACATAGCTTCTCATCTTGTAATATTATGTACACTGCTAAAATGCTGCTTGTCTGGCCTCCTAGTCAAACATAGTCACAAATACAATCAATTTGATCCACGTCTGCGATATGATAAAGCAATGATGTCCAATGTAGCTTCTGAGGGCGCCATGGCATGCATATTATAATTTCTGGCGTCCTATTTTACTTCTCCGGCTGTAACATCAATCATATTACAAGAATAACAAGTATTTATCAATCATATCACGATTCAGTTTTGTTTTCGGGGCAATCTCAAAAATACAGTCTTCTGCTTTTGCAGTCTTGATTTCTTTTGTAATCACCAACTATCCCATAATCCTAACATTTTTTTAATATGAAGAAAGCGTCGGCATCTAAACTAATCATTAAAACAAAAAACACATTTGAGCTGACTCTGCTTTGAAAGAGCGGCTGCCACGTGGTTTTAACTATCAAGGAGCGTCGCAGACAGTTTCAGTTCATAGATGGAAAGTTGCTTTCTTTATCGATCAACAATCTTATTTAGTCTTGTCATTTGATTTTATCAATTAATCTCGACTAATTATGAAAGATGTGCAAAATTTGTTAATTAATATAATCTATCATTTAAAAACATGACTAAACGACAACAGAACTACACTATTAATTTTGATGGAAAGTATCAATATTGTTTTATTGAATGCACAGACAACATTTGTGTGTTTATTGTGTAGCGGTGGCGTATTTATTAGTTGAACATGTAATGTAGAGTGATAATTCTTTAATAATCATTAAAACTTTCATAGTGAATATCTTGTGAATTTCCACTGAACGCTAGAACTGCACCAACCTGCAGTGAATATGCAGCGTCAAATTTCAACACTCACAATGAGACAGACAACAATATTTTCTTTAAATTAAATGTTTTGTCAAAATTAAGTTTTCATATGTTATTATTTATTTTATGCTATATAACTTTATTATTAATATTATTGTTAGTATTACCAGTGTAATCGTCACACAGCACCCTTTTTTATTGGGCCCTACCCGGAAGTGTCACAACGAGTGAACCCAGTTACAGTTGAGCTTGTAAAAACTCTGAGCGTCGTCATTCTTCTTATTGAGAGCTGCTCGGAATTTGTTTAGTTACCTATTGGCTCTATGAATGATCGCACTCCCTGGCCGCGATCTAGTTGCCACTACACTTTGACTTAGTCAAAATGTTGAGAAGCGTCACCACTCGTGCCTCCACAACCACTCAGTTACAATATATACAAATGTTTGAGAGTAGTGTGTCAGATTATATATATATATAGTCCTTATTTGCAAGCACATGTGTAGTTATTTATAATACGCATACTTGAATTATGATTATAATAAATTATTTATGAATATTTCATATATGAATAGAAGTTAGATAGTTAACACTTGAATTTAAAATAGAGGGACTGTCTAGAAACATATTAGAAAATATAGTGATTGTCTAGAGAAACATTAGAAAATAGAGTGACTGTCTAGAAAATATTAGAAAATAGAGTGACTGTCTAGAGAAATATTAGAAAATAGAGTGACTGTCTACAAACATATTATAAAATAGAGTGACTGTCTAGAGAAATATTAGAAAATAGTCAGCTTGTGTGTTTGTTGTTTTATGATTCTCCAATAAAAGACTTCTATACCAGGGGAGATAACACTTGTGTTGTGCGATCAACCCAACCGAACAAATATGGTTACAATTGTTCGATCTTCACAGAAATTGTTTTTTGTATTGTTTTGAGATTATAGGATTTCATCAACTTTAGCTGTCGTGACGGCTGGCGTAGACGACCATGGATCTCCACAACTCTCTGTATGTACCTGGTACTTGCTATAATCTCATATGTTGACACTCTTCCGTGCCATGAAGTCAGGCTGTCTACAATTTTATCTCTCTGTCTTTATCTTTCTCCCTCGATGACATATATGACATACAGTATCTAAAGCCCGCCTGTCCAGCGTGTTTGTAGCGAGTTGGACTGCTGGCGACTAGCCCTATGTGAGTGCGGGTTAAATTCCGCGGGCTGGGAGAAAAACTACAGGCTCCTCAGATTCACAGTGTTCGTGGCACCGAACCGAAGGGTTATGATGTCCATGGCACTGAGCCGAAGAGCTGAAAGCTCAAGTGCTTCTGGATCGGAAAAAAATAGTATCTAAAAGTGAATATTTGTTTCCTTTGAATAGTTTACCTTACCTAAGATGTCAGTGTTTCTTTGTGATAAACCACGTTTGTTGGTTGTCATGTATATATAAATATATTTCTATCTTTCTGTTATAGATTCATATTTGACTTATATATCTGGGTTTAACCATATATAGTTTATTCATTGTTTAAAATGTTTTAACGTGGTTCTGAATATCAGGCTTGTCACAGATTTAACACACACAAAACTGCTAGCAGTCTCCAGATGTGCTCAATATTACAATCCATTAGTTGTGGCTTTATAATATTTAACTGCAACTGACATCATGAAACATCCTACCAACAACTGACGTCACAGACTACCAACGACCGACTCCCAACATAAACCAGGGCCGTGCCGTGCTATGATACAGAGAGACGGCCGCATCAGGCGGATGGTAAGGGGCGGCGACATAAGCAGCGAAATCAAAATCACAATTGAAGGTTATTTTAAAGACAAAAACATTTAAGGCGCGGCATTTCGAAAACTTGCATCATGCTGAGAAAATATACCGCACGATCCTGACATAACCTAATAGTCAACAACAGACGTCACAAACTGTAAACAACTGATGTCACAAACTGTAAAACAACTGACGTCACAAACTGTAAACAACTGACGTCACAAACTGTAAACAACTGACCGAAGTTCTAACTGATCAATCATTGACTAACGTCAACAACAAAAACACCCATTGACTGACGTCTTAAACTACTCAACAACAACTAGTGTCTAAACAGTTCACCAGCAAGTCGAATCTAAACAGTTCACCAGCAAGTCGAATCTAAACAGTTCACCAGCAAGTCGAATCTAGTAGAATCTGAACAGTTCACCAGCAAGTCGAATTTAGGAGAATCTAAACAGTTCACCAGCAAGTCGAATCTAAATAGTTCACCAGCAAGTCGAATCTAGGAGAATCTAAATGTCCCGTCTATTATTCTCCAGACTTCAGACACAATCTAACTTGAAGGTCTGATATTTGTCGCTGCTTCGAAACTGTCTCTATTGTTGAAAAGCTTAACTTTAGTCAAAATAGTGGGCAAGTTAAAGAACACGTGAAAGTTAAAATAACAAGCAAAGTAGAAACAACAAGTTTGCAAAGATAACTTTAAAACAAATACCCTTACAATGTAAACATGAACACAAAGAGATGGAAGTAGACTTTGCAATATCTTGAAGTATACCATAGCCGTGGGCATAATTAAGAAGGAACCACAAAGTTCTTTATGGTATTCATAGAAGAAATGGCTAAATTGGCACTAGAAAGGTGCAACTAAGTAAAACAAAAATAGAGAAGAATGTTGAAATATTGTGACATAATATAGACAAAAAATAGTTGTTTGTTCTGAAGTCACTGTTTCTTTTACTTGTCAACAGACACTACTTGACTTATTTGTAAATAAAACTATCGTTACTGCATGTAGTACCGTTCTCTAGGTCGGTGTAGGACATGTGGGACGAGAGCCTGAGAAATTTAATGGCCGCATGGCTAATACAGTCACCACGAAGCTGTTCAGGTTAAGATTTTTCATTGATGTCCACAACAGATAAACACAAATTCTTGACCTTATACTATAAATCAGTTTCGAATATGTACCCACACATTATCAAATCCCATGTCTTTCATTTTGTTCCTAAGTTATTAATTCCCTACTTGTTTTACTGTTATGTTATGTATTTTTTTCACTTTGTTTTTTGGAGCGGTCAAACAAGAGTTGATAATTGAACTGATTGCTAGACTATACATAGACTCTACTCTACCTGAGTAGGAGTTTTCGCTACACTGAACATATCACTCTACACGCCTAGAGTTGTTGGAGTCTGGGACTGCACGAAAGACAGGTACTCGGTAAAGTTAATTGCATATCCTTTACAGGACTTTGCGAATCAACCCCAGCTTTTAAACAAATATAAGGAAAAAGGGTGAAAACACATAATTCCTGGGGGTTCGGCAGCAACAATAACAACAGCTGGACTATTCATAGTTGCTCAGATAATGTCAGCACGAATTCGAATAATGCAAACATGATACCGAAGCGAATCGATTACTTGTTTGTTAATAAGAGAAACTAACTTTGTGCGAGCTAACACGATGACTATCAGGTGCCGCTACAGAGCTTCATATAATATCACAAATTTATTTTGCTTAAATTTTACAATTTCTACACAAAAAGTGACACAATTCATCACAATACATAACAACTTAAGGAATCTAAACTTTGTGTACATACACCTGCAAGATGAAATTGTAAACAAACACTGTTTCAACCACAATGTGTGTGTTTGTTTAGTTCGGCAGTAAATGTGTTAATGTATCTCGTCTGGTCTACAAACGTAACCAGAGATGTGTCTAAACATCATGTACATAACAGTGTGTTGTGTGTTAGAATGTACCCATCAATATATGTGTGCTCCTAACGTGTAACACATCATCTAAAATATCAACCTTTTAAATTGTAGAACACAAATTCATCCATGTGTTATACATCTTTGTGTAGCGTGTCACATCTTTGTGTAGCGTGTCACATCTTTGTGTATCGGTACAGTAGCGTTACACTGGTCCCGTCAATAGTTAATATTTGTGTCAACTATAGCGTCATCAATTATTGCGTAGGGTGAAATAGTCATAAACAAAGGAAAATTCTGCTGTGTCAACTACGATACACATGTGTATCATGACAAACTATGCTGTGTCAACTACGACACATGTGTATCATGACAAGTTTTTAATCTCTAGATTTTTACTTGAAATTGCAGTCTCTCAGCTACTCAAATCCTGGTACTGTCGATTGGCTAGTTCAACCAGTTAGAATTCAGTTGAGAACTGAATTATGGGACTACTTCAAATCACCAGTTGCTACTATGTAAGTGATCAAAACGTTCGTAGATCGTACATTTAACAAGCTGAATAGGACTGAGCACATCTAGATGAGGGCAGTCTCAATGCCAGAAAGTAGATATGTAGTGGAATTGTTTATTTGAAAAGGAATATTCTTCATTGTTTTGTTAATTCTAGTCTGGTTTTAAGTAATTCTAGTACTCTTTTAGGATTTCATTTGAAGTTGCATTAAACAAATGTTTTGTTTGTTCGATTTTGTGTGTATTTGGACAATAAAATCTAGTATGTCTGAACTTCATCTTGATTTTGGAGTTGATCAATTATAGTTTTATTTGTACAGTTACTTCCAATCTCTTTCTTACACAGGAAGATCTCAGCGACAAAGCACGAACTCCGTGGCGCCAGCGAGGGTCCCATGTGTAATTTAGAAAATGGTGAAGAAAATTTAAAGGAATTTAAAAAAAAAAAGATTCTAACGAGTTTTGCCCCGGCAGCGACTTTCCCACGAGAGAGCGAACCGAGATCCTTTGGGAAGAGGGGCGAGCTCGTAACCCCTATGCCACAACGACTCTTGAACATTGCAACTTTAATAGAATGTTGTTGTTACAAATATGTCGCCTGTGTCCCCCTATTTGTCGTAGACATGAACGAATGCTCTACGTATCTTATTAATTTTCTATGATTTTATTAGAAAAAGTAAAGTAAAGAAACCCATTTTCATACCATGCGGTATATTGAGGAACAAAGTGTTAAACCAGTATTTTTCACTGATAAACATCACATCGTGGGAGATTCGAGCAACATCACGTCGATCATATTTTTATCCAAGTTTTTTCTCTGGTATCTAATTGAAGCATTATCTGCTACACGTCCATGTCAGTTGAGATCAGTATGAAAGTTATTCAGTGCTTTATCTCTGGTATCTAATTGAAGCATTATCTGCAACACGTCCATGTCAGTTGAGATCAGTATGAAAGTTATTCAGTGCTATATACAGCCAATACGCCCACCTGCCCAGCGTGTTCGTAGCGGGTTGGACTACGGGTGACTAGCCCTCTGTGAGTGCGGGTTCAATTCCGCGGGCTGGCAGAAAAGCCACAGGTTCCCCAGATTTACGGTGTTCGTGGCACCGAACCGAAGGGCTAAAAGCTCAAGTACTTCTGGATCAAAAAAAATATAGAGGCATTACATACAGAGATACTGATGCGAGTCATGGACAGTAAACAAACAGGACGATATATCTCTGGATGTGACAGATATAGTTTTACAGAAGAATGATGAGAATCCCATGGACTGCTTAAAAGACGAATGTAGAGATGTTGAATGAGATCAAGACACAGAGAAAGTTTATTATCAATATAATAAAGTGGCAGTCATCATTTTACGGATATGTGATGAGAAGGGAGACTTAGAACACATTGTGACAACCGGTAAAATCGAGGAGAGACGAGACAGAGAGAGAACATTTTGGACAGCCTGACTTCATGTCAAGGAAGAGCGTCAACATCTGAGATGATAGCAAACAACAGGAACAGAGATTTATGAAGATCAATGATAGCCTCCACCAGTCGGCACGGCACCTGATGCTGATGCAATTGAAGCTGGCCCTACAGGAGAATCATTTTGCTGTCTGGAAATCTTCACTCCAACTGGATGTATAATAAATACATACAGAAGTACGTCAGCTCCAGCTGGTTAGTTCGATTTATATTACAACATTTTAACGCTGGATTTACGTGAAAAGTAAACAGAAAGAAGTGTCAGTATCTATCTTAGCCTACTTGTTTGTTTGTGTTCAGTTTATAATCTGCTTCTAAGCGGGTACTGCTTCTGTATGCTGCTGCTGCTGTTTGTTGTGATTGTTGGCAGGTAGATTTAATTACTCTTAATTGTACCTGTTAAACTGTAACCATGAAGCTTTGGATCTTTCTGTAACAATAAAAGTAAGAATTTCAGGTACGTTAGCTCTGCAGTCTTGAAAATAAACAGAATTAATGGACAAGTAAGATTTTTCGGTTAAGCAAGATCGACTGGCATTCCAAATTTTCATTCTTTACAATGACAGATGCAGGGGAGAGAGAGAGAGAGAGAGAGATTAATCGTCTGTTCACATGCCCATATTTGTAAAAATATTTTTTTTTCCTATCCAGAAACACTTGAGCTTTCAGCTCTTCAGCTCGGTGCCATGGACATCGTAACCCTTCGGTTTGGTACCATGAACACCGTAGATCTGGAGAACCTGTGGCTTTTCTGCCAGCCCGTGAAATTGAACCCGCACTCACAGGGGGCTTGTCACACCGTCGTCCAACGCGCTACGAACACGCTGGGCAGGCGGGCTTTGTAAAGATATAAACACCAAGACTGAAAGTGAATTCTTAAGAATGTGGATTGAATTAACAAGAACAAGAGACAAGGAAAGAGAGACAAGCAAAGAGAAACAGGTAAAGAGAGACAAGACAAAGAGAACAAGGTAGAGAGACAAGGTAAAGAGAGACAAGGTAAAGAGAGACAAGGAGAAAGAGAGACAAGGCAAAGAGAGACAAGGTAAAGAGAGCAGCAAGGCAAAAGAGAGACAAGGCAAAGAGAGACAAGGTAAAGAGAGACAAGGTAAAGAGAGACAAGGTAAAGAGAGACAAGGCAAAGAGAGACAAGGAAAGAGAGACAAGTAAAGAGACAAGACAAGAGAGCAAGGCAAAGGACAGAGACAAGGGAGCAGAACAAGAGAGACAGGCAGAGAGAAAGACAAAGAGAGACAAGACAAGAGACAAGGCAAGAAACAAGACGAGAGAGACTAAGACAAAGAGATAAGCACAAAGAGAAAGACAAAGGAGAATAAGACACAAGAGAGACAAGGCAAAGAGAGACAAGGACAAGAGAAAAAAGGGAAAGAGAGACAAGACAAAAAAGACAAGAAGAGAGACAAGGAAAGAGAGAAAGGACAAGAGAGAGACAAGGTAAAGAGAGAAGGCAAGAGAGACAAGGAAAGAGAGACAAGACAAAGAGAGACAAGACAAAGAGAGACAAGGCAAAGAGAGACAAGGCAAAGAGAGACAAGACAAAGAGAGACAAGGTAAAGAGAGACAAGGCAAAGAGAGACAAGACAAAGAGAGACAAGACAAAGAGAGACAAGACAAAGAGAGACAAGACAAAGAGAGACAAGACAAAGAGAGACAAGGCAAAGAGAGACAAGACAAAGAGAGATAAGACAAAGAGAGACAAGGCAAAGAGAGCAAGCAAAGAGAGACAAGGCAAAGAGAGATAAGACAAGAGAGATAAGACAAAGAGAGACAAGGACAAAGAGAGATAAGGCAAGAGAGACAAGACAAAGAGAACAAGCAAGAGAGAGACAAGAGACAAGAGAGAGACAAGGCAAGAGAGATAAGACAAAGAGAGACAAGGCAAAGAGAACAAGGCAAAGAGAGACAAGGCAAGAGAGACAAGACAAAGAGAGAAGACAAAGAGAGACAAGGCAAGAGAGACAAGGCAAGAGAGACAAGACAAGAGAGAAAGACAAAGAGAGACAAGGCAAAGAGAGATAAGACAAAGAGAGAAAAGACAAAGAGAGACAAGGCAAAGAGAGACAAGGCAAAGAGAGACAAGAGACAAGAGAGACAAGGCAAAGAGAGATAAGACAAAGAGAGATAAGACAAAGAGAGATAAGTCGAAGAGAGATAAGTCGAAAAGAGATAAGTCGAAGAGAGATAAGTGGAAGAGAGATAAGTGGAAGAGAGGTAAGTGGAAGAGAGATAAGTGGAAGAGAGATAAGTGGAAGAGAGATAAGTCGAAGAGAGATAAGTCGAAGAGAGATAAGTGGAAGAGAGGTAAGTGGAAGAGAGGTAAGTCGAAGAGAGATAAGTGGAAGAGAGATAAGTGAAAGAGAGGTAAGTGAAAGAGAGGTAAGTGAAGAGAGATAAGTCGAAGAGAGATAAGTGGAAGAGAGGTAAGTGGAAGAGAGGTAAGTGAAGAGAATAAGTGGAAGAGAGATAAGTGGAAGAGAGGTAAGTCGAAGAGAGATAAGTGGAAGAGAGATAAGTGAAAGAGAGGTAAGTGAAAGAGAGATAAGTGAAAGAGAGATAAGTGGAAGAGAGGTAAGTGAAAGAGAGATTAGTCGAAGAGAGATAAGTCGAAGAGAGATAAGTCGAAGAGAGACAAAATGAAGATCGACAAGACGTAGAGAGACAAGACGTAGAGAGACAAGACGTAGAGAGACAAGACGTAGAGAGACAAGACGTAGAGAGACAAGACGTAGAGAGACAAGCAGAAGAAATAAACTATAAACCAGACACATATCACATGAAACCGTTTATTGGTTAATTAACTGACGTCATATCATTTCCGACAAACTGAAATGTGCTCAGTCTGTCCCTAACAAATGTTGAAGAGTGTGTACACTGATGGTTGGTTTCATGACCTGTAAGGTAAGCCGATCTCTGTTAAACTCAAACCACCAGGCATCCAGTTCTGTTTTAAAAACGTGTAATTTCACATTCGCTAAATCGTTGGATATATTCATTATCAGTTTTAGTGTCTTCAACCAACATGCGAGCGCTGAGAAGCTGAAGCTCTATCTGAGCATCTGTCCATCTCCAGGCGCTGATGAATTTTATGAAATAAGAACGTAGCACTTACGGACTTGTTCCACGGGGAGGGGGTGGGAAGAATCTGATTAACTAACTAATTAACTGACTGATTAACTAACTAACTAACTAACTGACTGATTGACTAACTAACTAACTAACTAACTGACTGATTGACTGACTAACTAACTAACTAACTAACTAACTAACTAACTAACTGACTGATTGACTAACTAACTAACTAACTAATTAACTGACTGATTGACTAACTAACTAACTAATTAACTGACTGATTGACTAACTAACTAACTAACTAATTAACTGACTGATTGGCTGACAGACTATGGTCGAAATTCGGATGTGTTTATTCTACATGTCTTACAGAGAGATTTGGTTTAGATACAGGACAGCCGGTAACCTATTCAATCTTCGGAGGTTAAAATCCTCCACCAAGGTAAAAGAATCAACTATCTCAAACCTGTTGTTTGCTGATGACTGTGCCCTCGCTACCAACTCTGAGGAAGAAATGCAGACTTACATGGACAAGTTCTCAATGGCCTGTGATAGGTTTGGCCTCACCATTAACACCAAAAAAACAGAGGTCATGTTCCAGCCCGCCCCTAGAGAACAGTATTACGATCCAGTCATCAACATTAAACACCAGCGTCTCCAGTCAACGGACAACTTTGCTTATCTTGGCAGCCTCCTATCCAGATCGGCAAACATAGATTCTGAGGTCCACAATAGGATATCCAAAGCCAGTGCTGCGTACGGAAGGTTACGTGTCACTGTGTGGGAACGGAAGGGGATAAGCATAGTCACAAAGCTGAAAGTTTACCAGGCCATAGTGCTAACCACGCTGCTGTACGCAAGCGAGACATGGACAGTGTATAGCAGACACGGAAGAAAATTAAACCATTTCCACACAAGCTGTCTACGCAGAATACTAAAAATAAACTGGCAGGACAAAATTCCAGACAGCGAAGTCCTCACAAGAGCAAAGATCCCAAGCGTCAACACCCTGTTGCAGAAGGCCCAACTGAGATGGGTTGGTCACGTTGCTCGAATGCCTGATAAACGCATCCCAAAACAGTTGATGTATGGCGAGCTTGAAGGGGGCAGACGTTTAGCTGGTGGACAGAAAAACGCTTTAAAGACACTCTTAAAGTGTCTCTGAAATGCTTCGATATAGACAATACGTGCTGGGAATCCTTGCGCAAGATCGCCAAATGTGGCGCTGTAACAACAAAGAGGAACCCGAATAGCTGAGAATCATCGTATTGTTGAGTCACAGAGAAAACGAGCAGCGCGAAAAGACAGAGCACACAACACGCACATGTCTAACCTTGATCATGTATGCCCCACCTGTGGTCGGGGATTCTGTTCTAGGATTGGACTCTACAGTCACCTCCGCACACACCAGAGAGGTGCAACAGTACACGTCTGAGATTGTTGTCATCATCGCTTGCGATGGACGGCTATTATAACAGAGATTTATTGGGAGTAACATAGACCTACTCATGCTCTATGTGCACAAACACCACAGTTCCCACAAAATGCTTGACTTGCTTGATAAGAAGAAACGCAAATAAGCAAACATTGACTGACTTATAATAATAATTCCTCTCGTACCGCTATACTTTACATAGGGCCTGCAAGTAATTTCTACATACCTCTCTGTCCTGGGCAACTCGCTCAATCTCTTCCATGGACATGAGACCGACATTTATGTATTGTCTATTCCCAGGTGGAAGATGGAGTTGGCTGTTCACTCTTGCCGTTAAGCGTAGGGATGGGAGCTTTAATTTGTGTTCTAGGGTTAGATGAGTCACCCTTGTTGTGTTATATCCGTGTTTATGTAGTGTGGTCTTGATATTGTCTATCCATTTTTGCTTGGTTTTCCTAAGCTCCTGTACCTGATCTCTTTTATTGTATGCTGTTATTGGTGGTTGGTTGTATTTCATTATCATTAAATGTCCAAACCACTGCATTTGTTGTCTTTCGATGTATTCGGTGCATGAGGTTATGCCCACTCTGCTTCTGATGTCCTCATTTCGTAGTCTGTCTTTTCTGGTGACCCCACTGCCTTCCTCAAGCATTTCATTTCACACGTGGTGAGCTTTCTGTGATGTGTTGCTGAAAGAGACCAAGTTTGCACTGGTAACAAAGTGTTGGTGAGCTTTCTGTAATGTGTTGCTGTAAGAGACCAAGTTTGCACTGGTAACAAAGTGTTGGTGAGCTTTCTGTGATGTGTTGCTGTAAGAGACCAAGTTTGGCACTGGTAACAAAGTGTTGGTGAGCTTTCTGTGATGTGTTGCTGTAAGAGACCAAGTTTGGCACTGGTAACAAAGTGTTGGTGAGCTTTCTGTTATGTGTTGCTGTAAGAGACCAAGTTTGGCACTGGTAACAAAGTGTTGGTGAGCTTTCTGTGATGTGTTGCTGTCAGAGACCAAGTTTGCACTGGTAACAAAGTGTTGGTAGGAAAATACTTGTTATCATCTGTTAATCGCTTCCATCTTGATCATTTCTGTATATCACTTCTTTCTTTCTTTTCTCCAATCCTGTTTGTCTCACAGCGTCAGGTCAAGAAGAGATTTCTAAAACGGGCCCTTGTGTGCACTTCATATATCGTGTCTTTCGTCGCCTCTGTTATCTCTGAAATCCATCTTTTGCGTGGCCGGCCTTTTGGTTTGTACCCATTGTATCGGAGTTGCATTGCTCTTTGCGGTGCACTGTCTGTTGATAATCTGCTTACGTGGCCGAACCATTTAACTTGTTGTTTCTTGATGAAGTCTAGTACTGATGTTGTACCCATTTTTTTCCTGATGTTCATTTCTCAAGCGGTCTCTTCTTCTCTTCCACCATTTACTTCTTTATAGAAGTGTTGGGGGTTGAAACGTAGTGATCTTTGTGCTTATTTTAAGGCACTTTGTAAGTTGATAGTCATGTTCATAAGGCTGTTCTTGATGCCGTCGCTACATTTTTTGCGTGGTATTCCTCTTGCTTTGTACTCATTATACTTTTTCTGTGTGGCTTTCTGTGGTAGGCGATACCAAGGCATTCTGGTCAGGTGTCCAAACCATTTAATCTGTTGTTCTTTTATGAATTGCATTACTGGTTTCACATCCTGTCCTTTGCTGATGACATCCTAGTGTATAGACAAGGGAAAGACAGGGATGCAATTGCCGGTGATGTACAGAGGGAACTCGACCGCATCACAGACTGGTGTGATGTCTCAGGTGCACTAGTCAACCCTACCAAAGCAGCAGTGGCATGGTTCTCATTCAATAATCACACCGTTAACACATGTACGCCTAGTATGAAACTTCGCCGTATTGTTTTGCCCATAAATAAATCGATGAAATATTTGGGTGTGACATTTGACAGCAGCCAGTGTTTCCGGAAACATGTTGAGTATGTCATTGTCAAGGCACGCAACGGTTTGGCGGCAATGAGAGTCATGGCGGCTGTTAACATCGAGCAACGACTGCTTGTCATCCTGTATCAGACACTGGTCCTCTCCACCATTGAATATGCAATGGCCACCCTTACTGTCAGCAAAACGCAAATAGAAAGACTGGAGAGAATACAGAACGAAACTGTGCGCATCATCCTCGGTTGCACAAGGGATACACCCTGTGTGGCGATGAGGTTTCTCCTGGATTTTCCGACCATGGAGTATAGACTCAAGATAGCTAGAGCACGTGCCTATCTCAAAATAAGTGCCAAAAAGGATCACCCATTGCATGAACAGCTCAGCACCAGTGGTGGAAATCGTCTAAAGCGGGGTAAGTCATGGGTTGGCCGTGCCGCAGATACAGTTCAGCTGGTATGCGGGCTCAATAATATTGACCATGGGGAAGAATGGATACCGATGCCTCCAATATACTGGAACACTTTTTCAACCATCATTAAATTTGACAAAGGTTGCAGAGAAGGAAATCCCGTGGCGTTGAATGCAGACGTCAAAGTCATTATCGATGAAAACTGCAATGCAGACGACGTTGTGATTTACACGAATGGATCGGTAGTTCGTCACGAAAAGTCTGCATGGGCCTTCTCTGCAAGCTCATGTGGCAGAATGGTCAAGGAAGCCAGTGGTGCATTTAGTATGACAACAAGCAGCATGACAATGGAGGTACTGGCGGTGACCAATGCACTACTCTGGCTAGAGTCACAAAACTACACTCATGCGTGCATTCTGAGTGACTCATTGAGTACGATCCGAAAGGTGGAGGCCGGTTCGGTGCGCAGGCAATGGACTGAATCACTGCAGGCGTCAACAATTTGCAGAATTACACTTGTCTTTGTTCCGGGGCACATGGGTGTCGTTGGCAATGAGAGAGCAGACAGACTGGCTGGCTCTGCCGCTATATCAGAGGGCCAGCCAATGGACAGAGCTGACATCGTGAACGCCCTCATAGAGCGTGGCCGCAGAGAAGACCTTCATCTAAACCAATCCACGTCAACTACTAGATTGCGAGAACTGAGTTTGAAGATTGGTGTGGCAAGAAAAGAACGGTACAACAGGTATACGAGCCGGCTCATCAATCAAAATAGAACTGGTACGGTCAGTCGCTGGACGCTGTTGGAGATATTGCGAAGGAGATCGGAGCACCTATGGACATGTCCGGAGTGCAATGAAGATATTCCAAACTGAAACATCCAGTCTTCTTCTGTTTCTTCATTTCTAATTTTGTTTCTTATTGTCACACCTGCAGCTCTTCTAAGACACCTCATTCCTGTAGTTATGATTTTCCGTTCATTAGCTGCTGTTATTGTCACACCTGCAGCTCTTCTAAGGCACCTCATCTCTGTCGTTATGATTTTCCGCTCATTTCTTATATCTTCTTATATCTCTAAATCACAATAAAAGCGAAATATTCTAGCTACGAAGACGATGAAACTATCCTACTTTCCTTTATAGAAGAGCTACCTAATAATCAAACTTTTATATAGAGAGCACGGTCAGTTATGTCTTTGCAACAGCACTGTGAAACAGACGTGAAACAGCAATCGCTGAACTTAAGTACATATTAATTTGTTCTAAGTTGAATGTAGCACATGCGCAAGGGTAGTCATCATAATCAAGTAGCTTGTCGTGAACAGAACTTTGCCACCATAAGTGGCATAACACAGATTAACTACCCTACAATAATTAACACCTTTACTGTAAAGTTTACACACCCCCTTTACAGTCAGCCTTCGGAGTTTCTCCCTCTCATAGGCCAGATGTCCCGCCTCTGCAGTCGTCATGCTTAAATCACCAGTAACATCCCGAATCCATCGTCTTCGTGGTCTTCCTCTTCTGTACTTTGTATGCCTCCTTCCATAATGGTCTTCTCCAACCCTTGTCGTTTTAGGTCCAAAATACTTCAATTTTCTTATTTGTGCTCATAATGATACTCACTGGTAGTAATAATAGAGAGGCTTCCAACCTCCAGAAAGTCTTGGTGGTCAGTGCATCTACTCTCTACTTGTCTACTGCCCTAAACGTTCAGTTGTAATGAGATAGCAGACATGCTTGTATGTAAAAAAAAAACATATAGTCTAGGTGTATATGAGTCCATAGGAAGTGGAAAAAATGAATTTAAAGTATTTGAGTTGGGAATATTACTATTGGGAAATTAAGAAGACCAGATTCACATAAAACTTTTATCAAAAGTCTTTTTTCAGGTTGTGATACTTGCTGCCCCCTCCCTCCCTTTGCCTTAATGTATGTACACCCATGTTGGGGTGTTGAAGATGGATAAAGGGGAACTTTCTTCGGTTGTTCAGCAACTGTTTGTCTGATGAGGGTGCAACAATTGATGAGAAATATGTAGAGAGTTTTAAGGAATCCGTAATCATGCATACCATATAAGTGCAGGAAGAGCACCTGAGTTTGAGAATAAGAAGTGTGTATATCCAATAACCATCATCGTGTATACTATTAGACACATTCTTAGTGAGACCTATAGCTCTGCCTGGAGGGCTATGTCGGTGCAATTACCATACAATAATTTTACATGTAAATTCATCAACAGCAGACAGTGCATTACTGTACGTCATTAATCATAGTTAATTATACAAGTGTTAACTTATATCAGACATATAATAATAATAATACTACTATTAATAATGTATAGTATATATTTATAAATCATCCAAATTACAATATAAAATGAAGTTAACTAGTTTATTAGTCTTAGTTAATATATTATTTACTAAGTGTATTATCATATCATACGATTACCATATCAGACTCGATGAATTTCCTTCAAAGGATTGAATCTGGAAGTATGCACACGGAATAGGTGGACAGCATTCGGAGGTCACATCTCAAGACAAAGACTTGGCTGTACACACCTGGATATGCTGTAGTGCAGGGCAACAAACATGCTGACTTTCTTGCCAACAATACCCCAACTCAAGCTGGCAGAAGTATGGACAGAACCGATGTCACTGATGCAGTGCACGCTCATTTATGTGATATGGATGAGCCTCAGATACTGGACTGATTGTGAGAATTAGGATTCAAGTTTGTGCATGCCAGACAGTGGTGTCTTCGTGGTAGAGATAGAAGATATACTAATCAACTTCTCATTGGTACTGTGAGCAAGGGGACTTTGGGATGGCTGCTGCAGCAGAGGACGGAGTACATGGGAATGCCCAATGTGTCATGGCCCCGATCGAGTAACATAACTAAGCATATTGTCTTGTAGACATGTTATACACTTTGATAATTGTTATGCATGTCATGCTATTTTGTTATGCTAAAGAAAATAATGTTTCAAAATCTGTTTATGATTTTCTGGAAGGCTGATGAATATGCTAGCGGTAGTTTGTTCTACAGATGTTTTAATTATTTTCAGAACCACCAGCACACAGTCATAACCAAAGGCAGTGATACTGTCCACAGACAGGTGGGAAAATGGCATCAGATGCAGATAAAATACTAGATTATAGCAGTCTTCCACCAGTTCCTGTTTTGGATGATGTTGCTGAATCATCGCTTGGCACAGAATCGAAAATCATTGATGTTCCTATTCTAAACAAAGTCAGTCTATGTAACAGAGATGGGACATAACTTGAGCTAGTTTGCTTCTCTCAGTCAATAGCAAGACACAACTTGTATATTGATGGTCATATCAATCACTCAATCCTTATATATAGCTAATTGATGGCTTGAGATTTATATGTTAAAACATTTATTTCAATGGTAAAGTGCTACTTCTTTGCTACAAATGTATGTCAGTTTTTTATTTATATAAAGTAATAAACTAGAGCTGGTGTTCTCATTTGAAGTATATAAGAAGTATCTTTGTATGTAGATTGAGGGTTGGCACACACAATAACATGAAGAAGTAACATCTGATGTAAAGATATTGCTAGATTCTTCAATGACAAAATTAGACCAGAAGGCATTGGTTACCTGGCTTGAAGGTTACTAGAATCTGGTATTGGAAGTGCTAATAGGTGTCAGGTTATGAAAACTTAATGATTAAGAAAGTGAGCAAGACATTAAGCAGTGGGGGCTCATGTTAATTTTTGTTGATGGAACCAGACACATTTTTTTGGGAAAATCATGGTATTGGGTAAGGTTATATTTTAATTTATACAATAATAAGTACAAGTTACACATTATTTTTGGTGGGGCCCGACCCCACTGACCTTTAATGACAAGCCGCCACTGACATTAAGTACATGGAGAAGAGAGGAGTAGAAATATTTGAAGACACCAAGAACATAGAAGATTGGTTGAGATCATTATCTTTCACTTTGATGGATAACCATGTTACTCTGATCTCTTTCTTAGACAGGAAGATATCGTGGCAGTGCACAAGCTCTTAGCAGCAACCAGGATTCTCATTTCATTTGAAAGAAGATACAAATTTGTAGAATACAAAATAAATGGGTATTAATGAGTTTTTGCCAGACAGCAGCTTACCAGCCTACTTTCCTGACTACATGACAGTCTTCACACTGACAACATGACAGTCTTCACACTGACGGTCTTCAAACTGACAACATGACAGTCTTCACACAGACAACATGACAGTCTTCACACTGACAACATGACAGTCTTCACACTGACAACATGACAGTCTTCACACAGACAACATGACAGTCTTCACACAGACAACATGACAGTCTTCACACTGACAACATGAGTCTTCACACTGACAACATGACAGTCTTCACACTGACTACATGACAGTCTTCACACTGACAACATGACAGTCTTCACACTGACAGTCTTCAAACTGACAACATGACAGTCTTCACACAGACAACATGACAATCTTCACACTGACAACATGACAGTCTTCACACAGACAACATGACAGTCTTCACACAGACAACATGACAGTCTTCACACGACAACATGACAGTCTTCACACTGACAGTCTTCCCACATCAGACAACATGACAGTCTTCACACTGACAACATGACAGTCTTCACACTGACAGTCTTCAAACTGACAACATGACAGTCTTAACACAGACAACATGACAGTCTTCACACTGACTACATGACAGTCTTCCACAATTGACTTCACATGACAGTCTTCACACTGACAGTCTTCACACTGATTACTTGACAGTCTTCACAACTGACAACATGACAGTACTTGTGTTTCTACTCTATAAAATTAAATAACGTTTTCATACCATGAGGCATATTGGGGAACAGTGTTAGGTCTGCATTTTTCTATTACCAATGGCACATAATGTGATCTATATCAATCCAACCACCTGATCTTCCCAGATACCCAATTGTGACTGGGTTGACCTGAGAGTCATTCGGTTGACCACCTCCCACTGTGAACTTTGAACCTGAGATCCCATGTTTATGCAGCAAGTGCACTAAACACTACACTGTCACAGCTCTTGTTTCTTCTCTCTCTTATTTATCTCTGTCCAGGTACTGAAATGTTATCTCCAGAACAAAATCACCATCACCACCACCACTATCATCATCACCACCATCATCAACAACACCAGTCATTTGGGACAGAGATACCTTGTGTTCTAGACATTGTAATTATTATCAATATAATAACATTCACTATGATAATATTCACTATGATAATATTAACTATGATAATATTCACTATGATAACGTTCACTATGATAACATTCAGTACGATAATATTAACTATGATAGATTGTCTTGTTTAAGCATTGAAATGTATCCAAATGTTTGTCTTCAGTTGCTAAAGATATACACAGAACAAGTCAGACGTAAAGATGGTGATTCAACGCTGGACATTCTCTTTCTTCATGGCCAGAGATTTTCTTCCAAGAACTGGTTAGAGATTAAGTCTTTGCAACATACAGCAAATTGGGGATACAGGGCTGTTGCTGTAGACCTGCCAGGTCTGGGCTATTTCTTGTTATTTTACAATTGTCCATTAGCATCATGTTATTGAGAATACCAATAAGAGTGCTATGTGATACATTATAGAACTGCTCAGTCACAGTAAGAGTGAGATGTGATATATTATAGAACTGCTCAGTCACAGTAAGAGTGGTATGTGATACATTATAGAACTGCCCAGTACCAATAAGAGTGCTATGTGATACATTATAGAACTGTTTAGTATCAAACATTTTTAAATATTTCAGGCTATGGCAAAAGCCCTAACACATTGGAACCAGAGCATGATGGAGAGTTTCTTAAATCTCTGATCTCAGTACTTGGACTCGGGCGTCCTGTGATTGTCTCCCCATCGATGAGCGGTGGCTTCAGTCTGGCATACTTGTTTGATAATCCTTCTAGCAGCACAGATAGAGCTGTGGCATACGTTCCTGTGGCTCCAGTTCTCACATCAAAGTTTGTCAGTCATTTCAGAACAAGTCAGGTAGGATGCTTTCATCTAGTGTCTTTGACATGTTTGCTCCTGTGTTGTTTATGTAATGTTTTGTGTGTGTGATGCGTCACATTGTTTATGCTGTGTTGTTTATGACTTGTTGTTAATGTATTGTGTGCACTGTGTTGTCTATCTGCTGTGTTTGCTTACTGTGTTGTCTATATACTGAGTAATCTCACTTTGTTACATGATCTGACAATGCTAACTTTGTTACATGATCTGACAATGCTAACTTTGTTACATGATCTGACAATGCTAACTTTGTTACATGATCTGACAATGCTAACTTTGTTACATGATCTGACAATGCTAACTTTGTTACATGATCAGTTAAGTAAATATTTTATCAACACCATCTTGATATCAGCAACCCTATGATATTCTTCTTTAAATGCTAACTTGATAAGTTGGACAAACAAATTCAGAAATATTCCAGCAACAATTCAGAGTATGTTTTTATTGTTGTCACTGAGTTACAAACAAATGAGTTGAAAGTTCAACTTACTTATGTTTACCATTAGAGCTATAAGAGAGAAAGGAGAGGTTTACTACCAGTATGGGTATGTCTAAAGGTAGTGGTTAAGCTAACACAGACATCCTATTCCTTCAGATGGTTTCTTCTTGTTTCATTCTCAGACATCAACTTGAATATCTTCAAAGAGAACTTCTGATTGTTGAGATTTGCAGAGCTTTTCTTGCAATGGCCCTGATGAGAACATATTATGATAAGTTTTCTCTGCTTCACATATGCTAGACTTATTTGTAAAAACAATGTTCAGGAGTCAATTTGTCTGAACAACAGTTCACACTCATCACAAGTTCTTATCAATCTCTGAGACTATGTGGTTAAGCTCTTGTCTTGGAAGTTGAAGGTCATGGGAGTGCCTTTTTTTCAAGAAGCTCCTAGAATTGTTGGCGGAGCTACGGAGTTCATGCTTTGTGCAATAATCTCAGCAGGAGGCATATCATTTCTGCAGAGAGGGACTGAGCTATATGGGGTAAAACCTGGTGCAAAAAAGTCAATCATTCGGCTTTAAAACTCCTTTTTTAAAACTCTATGTAACACATAATGGTACGAGAGAAATATAATCGACGTTACTTGATTATGTTATTTTGAACAGTTTTTTGCAATCTCATCATCATTGCAATCTCATCATCATTCCATCATTGCAATCTCATCGTCATCATCAGCCTTGCAGTTAATACTTGCAATAAACTTAAGTTGTTCTACTTCTCAAACAGATACCAACACTTATCGTAGTTGGCACCAAGGATGTAGCCATAGGACAGAAAAGCACAGCAGATCTAAAAAACCTGCCAAACAGCTTCTATGCTCCAATTGGTGGTGCCAGTCATTCATGCTATTTAGAGAATCCTGATGCGTGGCATAGGCTGCTTTACCACTTCCTGAAACATCTCAAATACTAATGCCAAGTATATTTCCATGATTACAGTTATATTTAATGTCTGAGAGTACAGACATGTTTGTGAGTTCAAGAGAAATCATGTTTATGAGTTTGCTGTGTAGGGGCTTTAACCTAGCCACACCCTTTCAACCTGAGAAGAGTTTTTATTTGGTTATATTGGTAGACCAACAAATATAAAAAAATTATTATTAATTTTACAAAGTTTTAAAAAAAATTGAGTGGGCCATTTAGATTGAACATTTAAACTCAAGAGCACCGTCATTCTTTCCAATGAGAACTGTTCCGAGTTTGTTTAAGAGTGTTTATTTGTTTCATTTGACATTTTATAATGGCTTGCGCCCCACCTTTTGACAGCAATCAAGTGGGCCCTACATTTTGACCTTATACACTTTGATCTTATTTATTAATTTTTGTTTATAGGGCCCGACCCACAAGTGCCACAACGGGTGGACCCCAGTACTAGCCTTCTTCTTCTTCTTTGCGTTCGTTTTTACGACCAATTTTAATCACTCTTTGTGATATGTTTGATCTTTGCCAAGAACGTGTATACGTTGCACATTGGTTTGTAGGCCCCTAAACGCATAGACTTCTACACGTTTAGGACATGTGCATCCGATTTCAGCCAAACCTCCTTAGTCGCCTCTTACGACATGTGTGGCAGGTAATAGTGGTTCTATTCTTTACATCCCAAATTTGGGCCCCGGTAACCACTCGGACAACCCAGTACTAGTGAATGTGACAACGCTTAAAACTTCGAGCATCGTCAATCTTTCGATGAGAGCTGCTCTGAGAGTGTTTAAGGGGTTCTATTTTGCCATTTGGCATGTAAGGAAGGCTTCCACCTTCTGGTCACGGTCAAGTGGATACTACACTTTGATCTTAGCCAAAAGGCAAAGAATCTAATAATAAACTACTTAAGTTAGTGATGGTAAATTGTTGGTCTATAGATTATTGGTAGTTGAAAATAAATCTTTTAGAAAAACGTTTATGGATAGAAATAACAATTATGTTGGAAACAACTTTATTGTACAAATGTGATGTGTACAAATGTGATGTGTGCAAATGTGATGTGTATAGTTAATGCATACATTCCTGTTTCTGTACCAACACATTGTTACAACAACAGCCATATTGAAAGTGGACACACGTCAAAGGGAGACAACCATGAAAATGGCTATAAATATATATTTATCCTCTTTGGGAACGGCCATGAAAATGGTTGCAACTAACTTCTTTTTGTCCCTCTCTGATTACACTGTAGGTGCTCCTATATGTTGCATTATATTTGTTTTAGCCAGATTAAAGTGTTAGTATCAGAGCATTTAAGGCGGTAGCACCAGTGACCATTTTATGGAAGTGCAGCAGTACCAAAACAATGAACATGCTCGAATATAGCCTCACTGAACCATGGTGATTCCAGATTTGACTTAGGAGAGCTGGTCTAGTACCTTCAAGAACAACTATTCTGACAGGAATTGACCTTACACAAAGTCTCTGATCTAGACAACTCATGCTATTTTCAGTTCTGAAAATATGGAATTCTTTAAGATATGAGTGCTTGTCTTCATTTCTCTGGGAAAAGGGCTGACAAAACAGTTGATGGTTGACACACCTTTTAGTATCTTGTAGGACAACAGTAAAGTCTTTTAATCATGCTTGGTCCATGGTCATACACCACAGGGTACCTCAAGTCTGTTAACCACGCTTGGTCCATGGTCATACACTACAGGGTACCTCAAGTCTGTTAACCACGCTTGGTCCATGGTCATACACTACAGGGTACCTCAAGTCTGTTAACCATGCTTGGTCCATGGTCATACACTACAGGGTACCTCAAGTCTGTTAACCATGATTGATCCATGGTCATACACTACAGGGTACCTCAAGTCTGTTAACCATGCTTGGTCCATGGTCATACACTACAGGGTACCTCAAGTCTGTTAACCATGCTTGGTCCATGGTCATACACTACAGGGTACCTCAAGTCTGTTAACCATGCTTGGTCCATGGTCATACACTACAGGGTACCTCAAGTCTGTTAACCATGCTTGGTCCATGGTCATACACTACAGGGTACCTCAAGTCTGTTAACCATGCTTGGTCCATGGTCATACACTACAGGGTACCTCAAGTCTGTTAACCATGATTGATCCATGGTCATACACTACAGGGTACCTCAAGTCTGTTAACCATGATTGATCCATGGTCATACACTACAGGGTACCTCAAGTCTGTTAACCATGCTTGGTCCATGGTCATACACTACAGGGTACCTCAAGTCTGTTAACCACGCTTGGTCCATGGTCATACACTACAGGGTACCTCAAGTCTGTTAACCATGCTTGGTCCATGGTCATACACTACAGGGTACCTCAAGTCTGTTAACCATGCTTGGTCCATGGTCATATTTCGCACTGAACTTCAAGTCTGACATACACTGTTCATCTACGCAACTGTTCAATGCCATTATTTTGTTTCCTTCCAAGTACACTGCATGACAGCTCTTGTGATCATTTCTGTGCTAGATCTGAGTACCTGTCCTTCCCAGTTGAAGTGTCCATCTGCTATCACTGTGTACATTTCCTCAATAAGTGCTGATATCAACCCATTGTTTTATCATGCGCATGCTTATCAATAAAATAAGTCATCCACTCCATGTCATGTTTCTGATATCAGAGATGGATTCATCATACAATTCTCTACCTAGCACTCTGTCAAGGTATGCAATATTTTACCATTCTCGATATCCAACCTTCACACTCGATACAAATCATTCATATAGTTTTATGTATCAATATTGTGGATCAGAATTTCTGTTTTCATAAAAATGACTTTTACAACTAGTTTTGCTGATACCATCACAAATGTGATTATTTTGGATTATTTTACTGATACTCTTACAAATGTGATTATGTCTTCCTATGTTTACTAATAAATTATTTTGTAATCCATTTCTATTACTACTGGTGTACTCATTCGAGTCAAAGATGTATTTTTACATTTTAAAAATAAAAGTCAGTAACTGCAGATTATTTTCTCAATACAGATTTTGTGTTTGTTATTGTCCCCAAATATTTTGCAGGCCATTTTTTTTGAGTGCTATTACACATTTTTTTTTACTTATACACCAGAAACATGTCACCATTTTTATATATTTCATTGATAAATTGACTGATTGTAGACAGCATTTCCCTTCCCTGTTTGTGACATTCTCTTGTTCCATTTTATTGATGGTTTCTGTAGATTTCTGGTATTTACATGTTTCTTTTCTGACCTGTTAGGTGATCCTTCCTACTTGTCCAACAATTGATTCAAATTCCTAGTTCTTAGATAAGTTCCATATCATTCAACAGATATTCTTTGAGTGAATTCACTTTAAATATATCTAGTTTGTCAGATATTTATTGTTTGGTTAAAAAAAAGTAACCCTTTTTCATACCTTAAGGTATATTTGTTAAATACAGTGTTAGGCCCGTATTTTCATTGACCCGTTGGCACACAATGGGTGCCGCTTTACCTCAGTGTTTTCCTGGTACCCAATTGAGGCTGGGTCGACCTGAGAGCCGTTACGTTCTGAAAAATATTCAGACCGAACCACTGGAACTGAACCCAAACCACTAGTCTAAGAAGTGAATTCACTAACAACTACGCTACTGCAGCTCTCTTATTGTTTTGGTTTCTTAGTTAATACTAATACCAGTGACTTCAGGTCAAAGGTTATGGTTGTCTCATTATTAAAAGAGCAGACAAGAACCTAATCTTGTAAACGTTCTCAAACAATAAATCTTGATGTATGAACGTTTTTTTGGTTGCCCAACAGACAATATTAAACAGATACCATTGTTTATGATGTTCTGATTAAGTGTAGGAGAAACTCAATAGATAATTAAAAGATAAATATAACACAAAATTAATGAGAAGAAATGATAAATTAGCGGACAAGTTAAAATAGCAACACAAAAATAATAATCTTTGACAGAAGAAGAAATATAAATAGGGAAATAAAAGGTGAAAAATAAGAGAAAAAAGTAATAGAAATGTGAGAAGAAAAACTAACAGTAATAGAAGAAAATTAACAAACACTGTCACCCAGCAAACAGTAAGAAATAATGATAGCAAAAACTGACAGGTGCAGAGAGTAAATAAAGTAAAACAAGAAAATAAAATAACAAGCTGTCTCTGATGGTAGTTTATCTAACCAACATTTTATTTGTATCTAATGTAGGCAAAGTTTGAAATCAGAACACATGAGCAGGCAAATAATGAACTTGTTCGTTTCAAGGCAAGTTAGGTATCTATTGACAGCAGTCACATTTCTAATCAGTTGTTACTAGTACAGTAACCTGCACACAGAAGATAGTTCCTTTACAGCTGCAGCAGTATTAGCAAATGTCATGTTAGCTGCTGAAGCTACTGCCACAATTTGTTATGTATTGCTACACTATATCGGGGGTCTCTGTGGCTAAGTGGATACACCCTTGTCTTGCATTCCAAATGGTATGGGTTTGAATCTGGACCGCACCGTTTTATTCACTAGTGCATTTTTTCCCGAGAACCTAGAATTGTTGCCAGAGCTATTGAGTTTGTGCAATATTCTCAGCAGATGGTGTGTCATTTCTACGGAGAGATACAGAACCATATGGGATAAAACCCGATGCAGTGAAGTCACTCCTTCAGCTTTAAACATAACTACCGAGAGATATGGTTGAAAAACATGGACTTCAATATGATAAATAAGGTCTCTCTCTTGGCAGTAGCTTCACTTATAGTTGGGGTTCTCAACCTGTGGGATATGTCTTTCCCTGGAAGATGTAGTGGTAAGGTGTTTTCTAGAGTATTTGATCACAAATACTTTTCGTTAGTTCATTTATGAATTTTTGTGAGAACAGCAGATGGAATAAGTGTCAAATGAAGATTGCATGAGATAGCAATGTGTTAGTAACATCAGAATGAATGATTTCTACTTGCATCAAATTGAAGTCTTTACTTTCACAAGACAATGTCGCATGACAAAATATTTCTACACAATAACTCTTCAATATACCAATAAAACCAGGTGTATTCGTCAACATATCTATAAAACCAGGTGTACTCATATCAACACAGCATGTGTGTTACAGGAGAAAGTTGGTTGATCAAACTCTGACGAAACAGTACACATCTCACCCAAACTTTGATGGCTGCTTCATTTCTATCTCAAAAGTATGTACTAAATAGCTGAACTACAATCTTTCACATTAATAATGTATTGATACTGTTCATCTGGGATAGTTTCTTCATATCCAACATTCCGTTTTCTTCATATCCAACATTCTGTTTCTTCATATCCAACATTCCGTTTTCTTCATATCCAACATTTTATTTCTTCTCATATCCAACATTCTGTTTCTTCATATCCAACATTCTGTTTTCTTCATATCCAACATTCTGTTTCTTCATATCCAACATTCTGTTTTCTTCATATCCAACATTCTGTTTCTTCATATCCAACATTCTGTTTTCTTCATATCCAACATTCTGTTTCTTCATATCCAACATTCTGTTTTCTTCATATCCAACATTCCGTTTCTTCATATCAACATTCCGTTTTCTTCATATCCAACATTCTGTTTCTTCATATCCAACATTCCGTTTTCTTCATATCCAACATTCTGTTTCTTCATATCCTATATTCCGTTTCTTCATGTCCTACATTCTGTTTGAAGTGTTGATATTTTCTCTGGACAACTTATGGCAAACGAAGAAGAAGCTGCGGCTGTTGCATGCTAATTTCAGCATTTGTCCACATCCTTGATGAAACACTGACTACCCACATCCTTGATGAAACACTGACTATAGAAATGGACAAAGTAACAGTTAACAATAAACTGTTGGACAAAGTAACAGTTAACAATAAACTGTTTAACTCCTAGTGGACCAGGGCAAAAGTCATGTTTTTACAAGACATTTGTTGTTAGAACAAAAATGCCTTTAGTGTGGCTTCTGGTAAAAGGCATCAACCCAAAGCTCGTAGTGTGGCATTTGGTCTACAAGGAGTTAACAATTGGTGGTAATAATATAGACATCTCTATTTGATACAAGACAAGCTCTTATCTTTGCCACTAATTGCAAGATATTTGTTGAGAATAGGACAAGACATTACTGTTCCTACTTTTCACAAGCTGTGTTCAGAGTTAGATTTTGGTTGCTTAATCAGATTGTTAACACCCGAAAAGCAAAGTTGTTGAAAAGAGGCAACCAGTGGTTCTAATATGATGTGATTGTGAGACAATTCAAGACTGTGACACAGTTGTAAAGTAATTAGTGACAAGTCAAGGTTGTGACACGGTTATAAAGTCACCACTGACAAAGTCAAGGTTGTGACACAGTTGTAAAGTCACCACTGACAAAGTCAAGGTTGTGACATAGTTGTAAAGTCACCAATGACAAAGTCAAGGCTGTGACACAGCTATAAAGAGAGTCGTGTGTATCACAAATATTTGTATTGCTGACAACAAATAACTAAACAGATTGATGTGCAAAGACATGAAGGAGAGAGAAGTGTTGGCTTGGATAAGGGATTAAACTGTGGATAAATGATAAATTGGTACATATTACAACAAAACAAACTTAAAGCTAATGAGGGAACCAATTGTATGCACACAAAAATGGCACAAGCACAGAAATAAAATCGGTTAAAAACTGGACACTAACATGCAATATTATAATCCGTAATAATTCATAACAAAACACACACAAATTTGACTAATAAGATCAAAGAACAGATACATCAACAAAACCAGCTGAAGTGAATAATTTCAGAAACAAGGTTAAAGAATATAGAGGAGATGTACTGTCTCCTTGTCTAAAAGAACAAGTCATCACATGAACAATAAAGAAAGTTCTACCATTTAGGTTGTTACAATCACAGGGAGCGGGGGTGTTGGGGGGGAAGATATGCTGGTATTAATATTATGTCAACTGTTTAAAAAATTGTTTATATACACTGTCACAAATTATACATGACAATTTGGGTAGTCATGTATTGTAGAAATTATGATTTAAAAAAAAATTATATATATATATATATATGTATATGCTAGCACCATTATGACTCCACTATACATTTATTTATTATTATTGGCAAATATTAATTGCATTCTGATACATGTTATGATGATAGTTTGTTAGACATATTATTATGATGATGAGACACAGACATATAATACATACGAGAACACACACAGACTATACTATATCATCAACAGTATGAGAAGCTGGTACCACTGATAGATTTTATAATGGTTAATCTCATCTCATAGCATGATTTCATGGTGTTTCAGATGAGGTGGTCATACAGTTGCATTGTGTTCTGAAGGTTGTGAGTTCACATCCTGACCACATCATTTGGTTCTGGAGTGCATTTTTTTCTCAGAGATACTTAGGATTATTGCTGAAACTGTGTAGTTCATGCAGTACTCTCAGCTGGTGGCATGCCATCTCTGCGGTGATGGGCTAACAACTCATATGGGGAAACCAGTTGCAGTGAAGTCAATTCTTCACTGTTAAACAGCAGCATCTCTCAGCATTTGTAGATAAGGTTGCCACTTTCCTTCCAGCTGAGGCAACAAAGAGTTAACCCCTTCATCCTTCTAAGTCGATATACTGGCACGAGACATTTGTTAAGATGATACAAAGACAATATACTGGCTATTTAAAGTATACATTGAAACATAAATGTGTCCAGATGTCAATAAAATCACCAAGTGAAAGAGTTAAACACTTAGCCACAGAGACCCTCTGGTCACATGTTACTCCCAATGAAGAATAGTTAATTGACTTGTTGACACACATTGAATCTATTTGAATGAACAATCTGTCAGCTGACTGAATGACTGACAAACTAATACACAAACTGTACAAGAACACTACAGATACAACCAGACACATCACTACTACATCAAGTCACATGATATATTGAATTCTTTGTTATGGTCAGACCAAGAGACACTGTCATGTCCAAGAAGAGACACACTGTCATGTCCAAGAAGAGACACTCTGTCATGTCCAAGAAGAGACACTCTGTCATGTCCAAGAAGAGACAGTGGACAAGTATTAGGGGTTTCAAATTCTTTTTTTATACCAAACACAGGATTTGAACCACAAACCCTTATTTCTTATGGCACCCATTTCCTAGCCCGGCATATAAGCATTTTTAAGAACACAGCCAACTAATTCTCCAAAAAAAAAAAGCTTTACTGAGTGTCTTTCATAAACTCGTCATCTGTTGAACACAGAATAATCATGTCAGATTCAATTGAACAGTAACCTAATACTTGTACACAATCTATTTAATGATCATATTCATTGGCTCCGTTACTTCCCTGGGGTTTCTTAAAAACTCCTTATTCCCGTCAAAGAAGATGAGAAGTCTCAAACACTGAGACGATCAAATGGCTAGTTTTTTTAAAATTACATACACAATTCTCAACAACAGACAAACATAAACTACAAATCATATTATAAATTATACATTACCAAAATATAAATACTTCTGAATGATGTGATTATTTCTTCTTCCTCATGGATAGATATCAAATTAGCAAGTTATCCAGTTAGCAAGTTATCCAGTTAGCAAGTTAACTAACCAGTTAGCAAGTTAACCAGTTAGCAAGTTAACCAGTTAGCAAGTTAACCAGTTAGCAAGTTATCCAGTTAGCAAGTTAACCAGTTAGCAAGTTGAACAGTAGTAGTTTTATTAATGCATGAATGAACATGTTCTGATATATTGTATATATACACAGTAAGCATTTGATAATTGATCTAGGTAAACTGAATTTTGAATATACAAGCTGAATGCAGAGCTATAAATAGATGCTATGGTTGATCATTGTGCTACAACAAATGTTTGATAACTGTCAGATGGTAGGTCAGTGAGTGATAACTGTCAGATGGTAGGTCAGTGAGTGATAACTGGTAGATGTTAGGTCAGTAAGTGATAACTGGTAGATGTTAGGTCAGTAAGTGATAACTGTCTCAGATCGTAAGTCAGTGAGTGATAACTTGTAGATGGTAGGTCACAGTGAAAACTGTCAGATGGTAGGTCAGTGAGTGATAACTGGTAGATCAACGAGTGAAAACTGTCAGATGGTAGGTCAGTGAGTGATAACTGGTAGATCAACGAGTGAAAACTGTCAGATGGTAGGTCAGTGAGTGATAACCGTCTCAGATGGTAGGTCAGTGAGTGATAACTGTCTCAGATGGTAGGTCAGTGAGTGATAACTGTCTCAGATGGTAGGTCAGTAAGTGATAACTGCCAGATGGTAGGTCAGTGAGTGATAACTTGTGTGAGAACTCTATGAAAGTTCTCCAACTTACACAAAATGTGATAATTCTACAGAAGAGCATCATGCAGATATTATCACATATGTCTATACTATACTAGATATACAATCATCATCATCAGGAGTTTGTTGTAGACATTATGAACAAGTATTCAAAATGCAGATGTCACCAAGAGACTACACTCCCAGCTATGAATGAAGTTTCTAGAATGTCCGACGGACCATGATGGGACTGTCAATATGATATTAGATAACAAATAATGTGGTCATAATGAGATTCACTACAACAATAACAAGAAGATATTTAGCGGACATATTATTATGTCACATCGTACAAATAAATATATCAATGACAATACATGAGAATATTCATCATATTTCTGGCACTCACTTGATATTTGGAGGATAGAAAATAGCAACCATACTCAACCCTCTCATAGTAACAAAAAAATGTATTTTGTCTGAGCTATATAAAGCGAACAAATTATGCAGGCATATTACTTGATCGATACTTACTTGATCATATTACTTGATCGATACTCACTTGATCGTTACTTAATTAAGAACAGACTTAGCACAACATGACAGGACATATAATAAACAAATGATACATCTTGCTCTCCTACACTCTAACACTGGCAGCAATAATGTATGTACACTAACAAGCTATACAACAATCAGATTCAACATAACTCAACATTGTGTTTGATATCTACTGAATCTAAAACATAGAGCATGTCACATCTCATGTCTTATTCTTCACCCTTTGCCCCTAGGGAGGCATAGGTTCGCAACCAAGGCCTTCCAAACCTGCATATCCAAGGCTATCTTTTCCAGATCTCTGCTCTCCCCCCATTGTCGGGTCCTTCTGCTTCCTCTGGTGGCGAGCTATGAATTTTCATAGTTGTGTTTTCTGTAGCTATCTAGTGTTTTTTACGGTGTGGAGTAGCTAGCCCCAAGTCCAACCTCCTTTGTTGACTCTTATGACATGCGTGGCAGGTAACAGTGGTACTATTCTTTACACTCCTAATTTGGTCCCCGGTAACAACTCGGGTGACATCTTATGTAATTTACACAAAGAAATCAAACGATACTGAAACAAGAAAAGTAAATAGAATTGATGGCCATGACACTTGGGACACCGTAATAAGTGTTCTGCTCCTTTTTGTTTATCTAAAGTGCCAGTGCTATAACACACAGTAATTTCTGCAAATTTAAATTTCTGCTAATACAGCGCTTTCTGGTACCATTTTCAGTTGGGTGACGGAAGAACTAACTGCTCCAGAAATTAACCACCGCCCACTAGAGACAACTTCTACTGAGCTGTGCTGGCTCACTATTATCATGTGCTCTGTCATAGTGTATAAATTAAGGTTCTACTGTCTACAATAACACAAGCACCATATACACATTCTTACTGTCAATATTCTATAACAAATTCCCTTTGTTTATGAGGCAGTGTTTCCTCCATGTTCCCAGTCTCTACAAGAAGACATAAAGCAATGATACGTCTATTGTTCCCATACAGACACCAGTATTTTGGACAACTCACTAAACAGTTCAATTAAAAATAGCCATGTTCATATGATTCACAGAAGGTTTCCATGCTTACAGTATAGTTTATCTAATGGTAAGACGTGCATTGACAATTATTTGATTAATCCCAAACACAGAGTAGGAGCATCTGACTGAATGGATTAGAGTGCGGCTTCCATGCGGGAGACTCGCGTTTAATCCACGGTAAGGCTAAGAATTTTTCTGTCAGGGAAATAAAAACAAAATCCTAACCTGAACAGTTTCATAGCGACTGCATTAGCCATTAAATTATTCAAGCTCTCATCTCCTCCCTGTCCTAGACCACACTAAAAAGTGGTACAACAGGCAGAAACAAGTTTTTGTTTACATACACATATATTTGCAGTCACTGTGCTTAGAATCACAAACATACCCATACATTTGCAGTCACTGTGCTTAGAATTACAAACACACCCATACATATATATTTGCAGTCACTGTGCTTAGAATTACAAATACACCCATACATTTGCAGTCACTGTGCTTAGAATCACAATCATACCCATATATTTGCAGTCACTGTGCTTAGAATTACAAACATACCCATACACATATATTTGCAGTCACTGTGCTTAGAATCACAAACACACCCATACATTTGCAGTCACTGTGCTTAGAATTACAAACACACCCATACATTTGCAGTCACTGTGCTTAGAATTACAAACACACCCATACATTTGCAGTCACTGTGCTTAGAATCATAAACACATCCATACACATATATTTGCAGTCACTGTGCTTAGAATCACAAACACACCCATACACACAAAGATATCATGATCATAAGTCTAGGAAACTATCAGCAAACAAAAGTAGACAGCAGCACTCCTGAACACAGATTCTTGTAGTGCTGTCTGTTCAGTAGTTCAACCATGTTTAAAACAAATGATAAGACATTGCTATGATCAACAAGTCTACAGGACGGAAGATGAGATTGTTCACCGAGGTGATTCATTTATAGATGACGCTGCACTGCCGAGCATATCACTTGAACGTGCGGCATACACTTGTTCTTAACTCTGGAGACACAAAAATATTGGAAACACAATGAGTGTTGTTGGTATATAAAGCTGAATCTCAGAGATTTAGGGATTGTTAAATATAATTTGTAGTAGAACTGGGTGTGAGGCATGGACATTTAATAAAGCAGTAGAAAACATATATGTGCTTTTGAATATAATTGTTACAGAAGAGTCCTCCATATATCTTGGACAGAGAAGAGAACAAATAGATCTATACAGAGAGAGCTCAGAATCAAAGAAAACTGGCTGATACTACAAATAAGAAAAAGAAAATTGAGATATTTTGGACATGTAAAAAGACATGAAGGGCTGAGAAGACCATCATGGAAGGAGGCATACCGGCAAAGAGAAGAGGAAGACTACGGAGAAGATGGATTCAGGATGTAACTTATGGTTTGAACATGACGGCTGCAGAGGTAGGACATCTGGCCTATGAGAGAGAGAAATTTCGGATGACTGTTGGGGTGGCAAAGTTTTTCTCAGGACAAGCTATTTGATGATGAGTAGAACTCTGTTCCTTAATATGCTTGAGAAATTATAGTTTTTTAAAGACCTTTGACTTTTAGACAAATTTAGTTGGAAACAAATATTGAATTGTTTGATCTGTGTATGGTTGCAAAGACAGTTGTGGAGAGACATGATCACCTATGCCGGCAGACATGATCACCTATGCCGGCAGGCATGGCACTTGATTGATTGATAAATTTATTATTGAGCAATCGTAAACATCTAAGAACTATTGTTCATTATGAGAAACAAAATGCAATGATATGAACATGTGACCAGACCTTCCAGTCTTGTGAAACTTATCAGTGAAGAAGCAGTGGAAGACAAACACAAAATTTGACAATATAAAAAGTGTACAGATATCATCATTAAAACTATTCATAAGAAAGTTCACCAACAGATTCTGACACACACACAAAGATCATCATTCACTCATCAGTACTCCAACATCATCTATGTAAAGTTGTCACAACGAATAGAAATGAAACATAAAATGAGAGAGTGACATTAGAATGCACTATGAAAATGTAATGTGTTGTTCTAAGACTTGTTTCAACTTACAATATTTCTGTACATAGTTTCCAGGGAAGGTACCAAACTGTCCAGTTCTGGCTGATGTTCCCACATACCAGCCATCATCACATTTTTCCATGACAAATACTTCATCACCTTCCTTTAGTTCTAGCTCATCTTCACTTTGAGGTCGATAGGTATACACTGCTCGGTACCTGATACAATCAACAGCAATAAGAACAATCATGTTAGCTACTAATAGATCTCATAAACTAGACATTTGTATATGTAAGAGTGCTTCGACATGCAGTATGTGTATGGTCTTTGTGGCCAAGTGGTTACGCCCTTGCCTTCTGGAGAACGTGGGTTTGAATCCGGTCAGCCCCTTTCTGTTCCCAAGTGCATTTTTTTCCCGAGATATGTAGGATTGTTACTGAAGCTACAGATTTCATGCTTCGTGCAATACTCTTGGCAGATGATGAGCCCTTTCTGCAGAGAGGGACCAAGCCATAAGGAGTAAAAACCCGGTGCAATTCAGTAAAAAGTCATTCCTTCGGCTTAAGACCCTGTTTGTATAAGAGTGATAAACATCCAGTATGTGTAGGACATCCTGTTTGTGTAAGAATCTAAGTCTATGCACTTAATGTACCCACATAGTTGCTCAGTATCCTTCAGCTGAAGCTAGCAGAAAATATCAGAGCACTTCCTTATTAGCTCCAGAACTGATAATTCATTTTTTGTTAAACTCAGAAAGCGTGAGTGTCCATCTTTAACTTGGCTGACTGAAACATTGATGGACAGAGATTTCAACACATATCTGACGGTGCACACATGTGTTTAACTGATACTGAACTTATTAGACTCCACTCTGTGACTTTAGACTATACAGACTCCACTCTGTGACTACCTAAGCGACTTAAGATTATACAGACTCCCCTCTGTGAATACTGAGGTAGCTACTTAAGTAGATAAAGACACTTATTGTATGTAGTAGTTAAATAAAGAACTTGTGTGTAGTAGTTAGATAAAGACAATGTGTGTAGTAGTTAGATAAAGACACTTGTTGTATGTAGTAGTTAGATAAAGACACTTAATGTGTGTAGTAGTTAGATAAAGACACTTGTTGTATGTAGAAGTTAGATAAAGACACTTAATGTGTGTAGTAGTTAGATAAAGACACTTGTTGTGTGTAGTAGTTAGATAAAGACAGTTATTGTGTGTAGTAGTTAGATAAAGACAGTTATTGTGTGTAGTAGTTAGATAAAGACACTTGTTGTATGTAGTAGTTAGATAAAGACACTTGTTGTATGTAGTAGTTAGATAAAGACACTTGTATGTAGTAGTTAGATAAAGACACTTATTGTATGTAGTAGTTAGATAAAGACACTTGTATGTAGTAGTTAGATAAAGACACTTATTGTATGTTGTAGTTAGATAAAGACACTTGTATGTAGTAGTTAGATAAAGACACTTATTGTGTGTAGTAGTTAGATTATGACACTTGTATGTAGTAGTTAGATAACGACACTTGTTGTATGTAGTAGTTAGATAAAGACATTTATTGTATGTACACACCTCTGAAGTGCTAAATCATCATCTGAGACTTTTGATCGAGGTTTGCTGTATAAAGTATTGGCTGGCGAAGACATTTCATAGTTGATTCTTGAGCTGGGTGTGAGAGCAGGCTCTGGCTTAGATCTGTCTAAGGTCCCCCCTAATCCTTTACGAACTGCTGCAGGACTCAGAACTCCTTTTGAACCATGAATTGTCAACTCTGGGGACTTGTATTCAGCAGGCGGTGGAGGTTCATACTGAAACCGGCTGGGTTGGGGTTGTCTGTAGCCATAGGCAGAGGTTCCAGGTGAACGTTGGGCAAATGCACTTGGGGATGGTTGAGGTGGAGGTGTAGGAGCCTCCATGTTTACAGGAGATAACATCTCTGGTGTGCCTGGAGAAAAACACACAATTCGGAATAATTTGCTGTTCATGACATGTTAATCTATTAAAAGAGAATATGGTGATCAAAGTGCAATGATAGTAACATGAAAATTGTGGCATATCCTTGACATGACTTAGCCATCAACCACAGTCATCGAGTCGTCAATTTTCTAGATATCACTTATACACTCAGTAGTTTGCTATTGCTTTCTGAACGGTCAGGGTTATTTTTACTGTTTGTAAACATTCAAGGGAACTAATTTGCTTCCAAACTGCCCACAGCAGAGTTTGAACCAGGTACACTTGGGTTGTGATCGAGCTCACTATTGGTGAAGCTACAGACGGCCACAATAATCCTACTTATATGTCTGTTGTGCTGCTCTTTTCTGGCCAAACAATCTTCAATTAAAGCTCTTGCAATCTAGCAGTTGATGCGGATTGCTTTAAATGAACGTTCTCTCTGCGACCACAATCTATGAGGGAGATACATCTATGGCTGATTGTCTATTCCCAGGTGGAAGATGTAGTTGGCTGTCCACTCTTGTCGTTAAGCATAGGGATGGGAGCTTTAATTTGCGTTATAGGGCTAGATGAGTCGCCCTTGTTGTGTTGTATCCGTGTTTATGTAGTGTGGTCTTGATATTGTCTATCCATCTTTTTCTTGGTCTTCCCTTAGCTCTAGTACCCGATCTCGTGTTATTGCATGCAGTTATTGGTGGTTGGTTATATTTCATTCTCATTAAATGTCCAAACCACTGCATTTGTTGTCGTTCGATGTATTCAATGCATGAAGTTATGCCCACTCTGCTTCTGATGTCCTCATTTCGTAGTCTGTCTTTCCTGGTGACTCCACTGCCTTCCTCAAGCATTTCATTTCACACGTGGTGAGCTTTCTGTGGTGTGTTGCTGTAAGAGACCAAGTTTGGCACTGGTAACAAAGTGTTGCTACGAAAATACTTTTTATCGTCTGTCCTTTCACTTCCATCTTGATCTTTGGGTGTTGTAGTAATGGTGCCAGCTGGTAGGCCACTGCATTTGCTTTTTTGACACCTTGTCTCTATTTCTCTATCAAGTTTTCCGTCCTCTGTGAAAATGCCTAAATATTTGAATTCAGAAACTTACTTTACTCTGGTGTTATCTATTTGTATGTTTGCTTGGCCTGGTGTTCTGCTGATTTTCATGGTCTCGGTCTTTTGTTTGTTGATTTTCATGTTGTACTTTCTACATGCTATTAGCAGTGAATTCAAGTGATGTTGTAGCTGATCTTCATCTTCATAGATTAAACTTTGGTCGTCCGCTAAAAGCAACTCGTTGATTTGGTTGTTTAATTGGTCGTCGTGATCATTGTCTATGTCAATAAGGTCTTTTTTGCACTGTGCCTCTTTCACTATTCTGTCGATATATATGTTGAAGAGAAGAGGTGAGAGCACACAACATGTCTGATGTTGATATCAACTTGAATTACAATATCTAATACATTAGAAAAAAAGAACTGCAAACTAAAATACAAGACAGTTATACTATAGTGCGTTTCAAAACGTTCGGTCAACGATTGACCTCAAATATCTCCATATTCATTGCATGGATGAACATGATTTTTTGTTTTGCATGTGGTGTTGTATTTCCAATGTCCCAACGATTTTCTAAAATTCAATGTTGCAGGTAGTGTACTTTTCTTGCAACGGCGAATTCCTTTGACCTTTTCAAACCTAGTAATTATTTGGTGCTGGAAGAAAATAATTTACCGTAAATTTAAAAAATCACATATTTTCGGCATAGGCGTATATACAATTCAAATTTTGGAGGGTGAGATAACTCATATTATTTAAATCATATAAAGTGTTTACTCACTTATTCTGAGTCCGATGAGTCTAACATATTGATGACTATTCTTGGCTGCACTGACGACAGTCCATCTTTGTCCCAGTAGTCATTTTCCTCCTTTAAGACATGGTCTTCGCATTTACACCAATAATCTCTGTCTATCTTCGACAGGGCGGCATATGTTAGTTCTTTCATATTGCTTAGCTTGAAAGTTTTATTTTCAGCTGCTACCAGTCCTTTAACTTTGGCCCAAATGAGTTCAATTGGGTTTAAGTGTGAATGATAAGGTGGTGGTCTCAAACACACATGACCATGCTGTTGAATCAACTTGTCTGTTTGGAATAACCTGGTCTTCTGTGATGTTTTAACAATAGATAGTAATTCAGGCTTCAAAACCCTCGTTAAATGGAATGTTCTCCTTTCGAGTCAAAGTTTTATTGCATCTTTGTACTCGAAGATGTCGGGATTTTGTCTTCTTCTGACAGGGATGAAGAAGAGTATAGTTCAATCCAATCTCTAAATATGTTACCGTTCATCTCGGTATGATAGTCCCTGTTGTCCGTATAATTGGAATCCAGTATCTTTACTTAAGCCCAAAGCATGCATAGTTCTCTGTTCAGGATTTGATATACTTCGATACAGTTTTCCACGATTAGATTCTCTGATAAAATATTTATACATTTTCACAGCCACTGTATGCAGTGCAAGAAACTTGATTTTCATACCCATTGTATAACAAATCTAGAATACTAAACGTTTTGTAATACACCTGTGCTCTGAAAACACAAACAGTAAATTGTAACTAAACACACCGGAAGGATCATTATACATTTTTTTAAAGTGCGATAAAGCGATTAAAATCAGGAAAACCACGTGAAAACGTGCAAGTCGTGGAACTTGCAACATCTCACAAATATGAAGGGGTAAAACTTCTCATTACAGTAGAACCCACTTATCTCGACCTCGGTTAACTCGCAACCCTATTAAGTCGACGCTTTTGAAGTGGAACCGCCAAATTCTCTCTTTGTCTTAGCATTTTCTCATCGGATATCTCGATTCTTTTATGTCGCCGAACCCTAATATCTCGAGCACAAAAGAGAGGCCAAATTTGCCACTTAACGTTGGTTATCTCGATCCCCATGACCATTCGACGGTATGGTTCTTTTGTAGGAGATGAAACTGTTTTAGACAGCATAAATAATATTGAAGCATTTGTTTTCAAGCAGACTGTTAAAGGCAAAAGCAACAAAGCATTTTAGACTTTGTAAAGAAACCATAGTAACGCGTGTACGATACTTTTCAGAGCTGTGTCAGTTTGTATAAATAAAGGTTTGTATCGAGAATCGAGTGGTTTTATTTTATATTGGTAAATTTCTGCTGTTAGTTGGTGCACATATGCCTTTTGTTGTTAGCAAACATGTATGTACATTTTTATAGCATGCCGATCGCTTCATCAAACAAATAACACGTGCATGTACATTCTCATTTATTAACGCACATCATGTACATAAAGAAATTTCAAGCACATGTTAATATTTTGCCGCCATATTGGTTTTCGTTTATCTCGATCATCGGTTATCCCGACGCTTTTGGCAAACCCCTAGGCCGGCGACATAACCAGGTTCTACTGTATATGGTTGGCTAAGAAGATGGTCACTTTTATATACTTTACATAAAGAAAATTTTAAACCATACGTTTGTTATTGAGTAAAAAAATATAAACCTCGGGACATTACGATCATATGCAAAGTTACAACAATTTCGGTCAAGCGGTTGCAGAGATATTACATTTTCCCGCTGGAAAATCATTTTGAAGCGCACTATAGTTGTTTTACAAATGATATTTTGTCATGAACACCAAATGCAAACAATGTTCTAGAGAATATCATCATGAAAAAATCCGGTTGAAAGATGTACAAATTAAGACAAATGAAATATTTTGGAAATCAAGAGATATGACAACATGGAAGTATGCTAGAAGGAAATATTCAAGCCAAGAGGAAGACAACACTCTCAATGGGAAAAAACATAAAGAGATATGGCAAGATGGAAAAATGCAATAAGGAAATATTGAAATGGAAGAGAAAACTATCGGTGACACGAACACAAGATTAATATAATTTATCTACGAGTGCCAAGATTTATCTTCTAATAGATGCTACTAGTACAGATGGTAATCTAACAGAAATAATGATGACACAAGGTAAGAACATAATCTATCTTCTATATATATATAAGATAATGAATGAAAGATGCAGTCATTATTTACCTGTCATAGGTGTGGTAATTACTGAAGGTGCAGGTGTAATGAGAGGTGTTGAAGGCTCTCGGATTATTTCCACATATGCCACAGGAAAGATTCCCTGGCGACCTCCAACACGACCTTCAAACCAGTTCTCGTCAACTCTTCGTAACAATGTTACAAACTCTAACTGGTAACAAAAACACATTGATCAACTCAACACTAAACATGTGCACACACTAAAATCATGGTTTCTATGAATCTACACTAACATGTAATAACTGACAGAGAGGTCTCTGTTGTGTAGAGGTTAGGTGATCACCTCTCGCTACAAAGATACTTGGTTCGCTCCCGTGTGGAGCCATAAAGATATTTTTCCAGAGATCTCATTGTAGGTGAGATTAAGTTCCTAGTCCTGTCGGAGACTGATGATAAAACATAGGTTCTGTGTTCAATTTGAGCATGTAAAAGAATCCTAGTCAGTTCAGAGGATAAGAAGATATTTCTGGAACGAGCCCTTGTGTGCTCTTCATAAATAGTATCTTTTGTCGCCTTTGTTATCTCAGAGGTCCACCTTCACCTTTTGAGTGGCCAGCCTTTTGCTTTGTATCCATTGTATCGGAGCAACATTGCTCATTGAGGTGCACTGTCTGTTGGTAATCTGCTTATGTGCCTATTGGTAATCTGCTGATGTGCCTGCCTATTGGTAATCTGCTTATGTGTCTATTGGTAATCTGCTTATGTGTCTATTGGTAATCTGCTGATGTGCCTATTGGTAATCTGTTTATGTGTCTATTGGTAATCTGCTTATGTACCTATTGGTAATCTGCTTATGTGTCATGCCTATAATAACTAAATATAATATAAACCGAAATTTATAAATAAGAAACCTACTAATCTGTCAAATACAAACTGTTGTATAAATATTACTGAAAGATATATTACTAACCTTCATACTAGAATAACAACAGGCAATAATAGCTGTAAGGTGGTGTGGTGTTTTGTTTGTTATTGATGGTTGAAATAACATGAAGATATGAAAGCTGAAAACATCATAAGAAGAGCTGGCTATATTGCGTTAGCATTGCTCATGAAATGTCCATACCTTTCTTAAAGATAATTCAACAGTTGATTGTCCAGTGAAGTTAAACTTAGCCCTGGCCTGTCCTTCTGCATCCATGGCAGCTACACGGGCTGCTTCGATTGATGTCAATACCTGAAGTAAACATGACAAACTGTTAGAATATATCAGTTAGATATCTAGGTATATAGCCTTGGAAGTTGGAAAGTTAAGAAAGAAATGGTGGCACTATGCATATCTACATGAATTAGTTCTATGTACTCTACAGTATAATATTTAGCTGTGCAATGATGACAAATGATGGCACATTTTGGTGACTGTCTAGTTAGCAAAATTTGCTAGCAAGTGTTTTTCTGTTTCCGTTTTAATATCTTCATTGCACTTTGGACACGTCCATAGGTGCTCCGATCTACTTTGCAAAATCTAGGTGCTCCGATCTACTTTGCAAAATCTAGGTGCTCCGATCTACTTTGCAAAATCTAGGTGCTCCGATCTACTTTGCAAAATTTCCAACAGTGTCCAGCGACTAACTGTATCAATTCGATGTTGATTGATGAATCTACTCATGTGTCTGTTGTGCTGCACTTCTCTGAGCACTCTAATCTTTAATCTAAGCTCTATCAATCTAGCTGTTAATCTAGCATTTAGATTCAAGTTTTCTTTGTGGACACACTATGACAGCGTTCAAAATATCAGCACCATCCACTGGCTGACCCCATAATATGGTGGCAGAGCCAGTCAATCCTCTCATCAATACCCATATTCCCCGGAATGAAGATGAATGTCTTCTTCTTCACCCCTCGCCACTAGGGAAGCATAGGTCCGCAACTAAGGCCTTCCAAGCCCGCCTATCCAAGGCCATCCTTTCCAGATCTCTCCACTCTCTCCTTAATTTCTTGCATTCCATCTCCAACTCTCGTCTCCAGGTGTTCCTGAGTCTTCCCCTACCTCTATTGCCCTGTGGGTTCCATCGGAGAGCCTGTCTTGTGATGCTGTTAGGGGTTTCCTCAGTGTGGGTACTATCCATCGCCACCTTCTGCTCCCTATCTCTTGTTCCATCTGTTGTTGTCATGTTCTATCCCAGAGTTCCTTGTTTGTAGTCCTGTCATATCATTGCAGGTGGAGTATCCTGCGCAGACATCTATTGATGAATGTCTGCAACGTTTTGGTGTTCCCCATAGTTGTTCTCCATGTCTCTGCTCCATATAGAAGGACAGCCTTGACATTTGAGCTTAGTATCATTATCTTAGTTTTATTCCTGATCATTCTTGAACTCCATATGCTCTTCAGAATGGTAAAGGCTGATCTTGTCTTTTGTATTCTAACCCTAACATCTTCATCTGAGCCACCTTAAATGCTGATAACACTTCCCAGATATGTAAATGTGTTCACCTCCTTTAATGGTGATCCTCTCAGTATGATCGGGTCTCTGGAATTAGCATTTCATCTCATGATCTTTGTTTTTGCCCCATGAATAGTCCTGGTTGTGGTTTCTGTAGCAATCTAATGTTTTTTACGGGTTGGGGTATTTATAGCCCCACGCCTAACCTCCTTAGTCATCTCTTACGACATGCGTGGCAGGTAACAATGGTTCGATTTTTTACAGCCCAATTTGAGCCCCGGTAACCACTCGGGCACACATATATCTTACCCACAATATTTATGTTTCATAGATATCATAAAGCATCATATCCATGGGTGTACACACTACCACAACACTTTAGAGTATGGCAAAACTGACCTCAACATAATTACTTGGGAACAATCCAACTTGTCCATGGTGTTCTCCTTCAAACCAGTTCTTGTCTATCTGACGCAGTAGATACAGTAGGTCACCCTTCCTAAATGACAGCTCCTAAAAAAAAATACAGAAATATATGAGTATGAGCAAAGAAGAACATAGCAAGTTTGCATTTCTCTCAATTCCCTCCCCTATTTATCAAGGGAGATAATCATGTAAAACTGGGAATTTTAGAAAGTTAATATTTGCAACACATTTTCTTAAATACCTAATGTAACTTTATTGGTACAAGAAATAAATGAACAAAAATGGAATGTCTCTATCTGTGGTAGTCTTATGTGACAAACAACAGGCATTCTAATAATTTATTGCATGCTGTAAACACATTAAAAAAAATGTTTATCAAATGTCATTTACAAATTAAGAAAAATTACAACAAATTTTGCTTGTGACATGTGAAACATATAAAGTGACAGGCAATTCATGCACTAAGGTCTGAAAAGGCTATGAAAAAAATGTTATTTATTCCTGAGATTTAGACATGATATTTCCTCTAGTAAATGAAGTTAGAGAAATCCATTGGAGGACAATAGTAGCAGTCTTCATGCTAACTGATGCATTACCTTGGGTTTTGTGCTGTGAAGTTGAATAGCGCTTTTGCTTTCCCTTGTATCTGAAATCCTCGTCTTCTCTCGGGAGGTACACTCAAAGCTGACTGTCTACTAATCTGCAAATTTGGTGAGCGTTGTGGTTGTGGTGAGCGTTGTGGTGATAATGTCTGCCTTGAAGAATCAACATCATCAAAACGGTTTGGTGATATGGGTGACTTCTGAGAAGATCTGAAAGTGGAATGAGAGAAGAAGTCAGTAGAATGACAACAACAGTGGTGCTGAAATTAATATCAGCAGACTAGTAACTTTTCCGTAACCGCTTACATTGATAGGGAATTTTATAGTTATGAAATAAAAACTTACAATTAGAGAGGAATACTTGATACAACATATAAATATTGATATATGTTGTTGAAGGTTGAGATAGAAATATTGGTTCCATATGTGAAAGGCTGTATAAATATTGGTCCCATATGTGAAAGATATAAACATTGTTTCCATATGTGAAAAATATAAATATTGTTTCCATATGTGAAAGATATAAATATTGTTTCCATATGTGAAAGATATAAATATTGTTTCCATATGTGAAAGATATAAATATTGTTTCCATATGTGAAAGATATAAATATTGTTCCCATATGTGAAAAGTATAAATATTGTTTCCATATGTGGAAGATATAAAGATTGTTTCCATATGTGAAAAGTATAAATATTGTTTCCATATGTGAAAAGTATAAAGATTGTTTCCATATGTGAAAAGTATAAATATTTGTTTCCATATGTGAAAGATATAAATATTGGTCCCATATGGGAAAAGTTGTATAACTATTGGTCCCATATGTGAAAAGCATAAATATTGGTCCCATGTGGGAAAAGTTGAAAGATATAAATATTGGTCTCTCACATAAAATAATCATGATGTTTTCTGGCAGCTTCTTTCTCTGCGTCTGCTTGCATACGTTTTCTTCTCTCCTCTTCATACAACTCCTCCTGTGAGAACAGCAGATAGAGAGAAAGAGAACAATGAGATACATACATCTCAACAAATATTGAGAATAATTTTATTTCTTAGAGTTCATATTACAGATTACTACATGACATATTACAGATTACTACATGACATATTACTACATGACATATTACAGATTACTACATGACATATTACTACATGACAGATTACAGATTACTACATGACATATTACAGATTACTACATGACATATATATTACAGTCTGTTTCATGTCAACAATTGGTAGACAAAATATAAACGAACACATTACTGACTACAAACAGCTTAAATACAGATGTTTTAATACAGTATGAGAATACATGTTTAGATCTGTTACCCAGTTAATCTGGATGTAAGTTATGTACAAGTCTATATTCAGCAAGTTTGGTCTATGGCTTTGTGCATGTATTTGTTCAGATAGCTTGCTCGCTCTACATCTGTCTATGTCATAACAAAATTAGAACTGTACTAGAAATGTCTATGTTCACATCTCCTCTGCTATTGTTCTCCACATACATGTCTTTGTTCCATTAGCTTGGTCAACAGTCTTAGTATGGTCAAGTCTTAGCTTGGTCAACAGTCTTAGTATGGTCAAGTCTTAGCTTGGTCAACAGTCTTAGCTTGGTCAACAGACGTTGCTTGGTCAACAGACATAGCTTGGTCAACAGTCTTAGTATGGTCAACAGACGTTGCTTGGTCAACAGATGTTGCTTGGTCAACAGACATAGCTTGGTCAACAGACATAGCTTGGTCAACAGTCTTAGTATGGTCAACAGACGTTGCTTGGTCAACAGTCTTAGCTTGGTCAACAGATGTTGCTTGGTCAACAGACATAGCTTGGTCAACAGACGTTGCTTGGTCAAGTCTTAGCTTGGTCAACAGTCTTAGTATGGTCAACAGACGTTGCTTGGTCAAGTCTTAGTTTGGTCAAGTCTTAGCTTGGTCAAAAGGCTTAGCGTGGTCAACAGGCTTAGTGTGGTCAACAGTCTTAGCTTGGTCAATAGACTTAGCTTGTTCAACAGACTTAGCTTGTTCAACAGCTATGTAAGTACAAGTCAATCTCCGTAGAGCATGGGGAGAAGGCACGCAGCCAGCCCCTCAACCCCAGGTAGTAGCTTATGGACCAGACAGGTGTTTAGATAGGTAGTTTGTAGATATTAAATTAGTTGACTGTAGTGTTTGCACACCAAATCTGCGCTCACTATTAGCAGATAGCAACACTAAAACGAGACATTGATGTAGGGAATCTAGCTGACGTAGCTTTGTGTAGTGACTGCGTAGCAACGTTAGTGAACAAAGGAGACGAACATAAACACTAGACACGAATGGACATGTTTTGGGTACACTCATGAAATAACATCAAAATAAAGAAGTATACAACTATAAGGATGGTGTTTTGTATCTTTCTATACTGTTGAACAAGTTACTAACAAGTTACTACAAGTTACTTTCAATTCTTACAAGTTACCTACAAGAATAAAACCCACCACTAAATAAAATCATCAGATCACCCTATAACATCCGGTTAGCTTAGACTATAACTGTCTATGCTCTATAGTTAGTTGTATAAAACAGCCTGGAATAGCCTATGTACCATAGTATATCAATTATTCATTAATATTTGTCTAATTCACAGTTATTTGTCACTGACAAGATCATATTAATGGCAGTCTACATTAAGACTAATGTCTCTCAACCAACCAATCTGTCATTGACAGTGTCATATTAATGGCAGTCTACATTAAAACTAACATCTCTCAACCAACCAATCTGTCACTGACAGTGTCATATTAATGGCAGTCTACATTAAAACTAACATCTCTCAACCAACCAATCTGTCACTGACGGTGCCATATTAATGACAGTCTACATTAAGACTAATGTCTCTCAACCAATCTGTCACTGACAGTATCATATTAATGGCAGTCTACATTAAGACTAATGTCTCTGAACCAACCAATCTCTTCTTCCTGTATGCTTCATCCTCTTCTCTCCTTTTCTTCTCCTTCTCATCAGTTGGCAAACTTTTCCTGACAGTGTCTGATGTGGCATGACGAAAATCTGGTGAGTGGAAACAGACATTTCATTGTACAACATGTATGCTCATATCACAGTACGTATCAACTCAAGGCACGTTATCAATAAGTAATGAGTTGAGGTAATGAGACACCAAGAACAGTATCAATAAGTAATGAGTTGTAAAATAAAAGAATTATCAATATGCACTAAGCTGTAAAGTAATGAAATTATCAACAATATCAAATTATGAAATGATCAAAAAGTAATAAGTTATAAAATAGCATAATTATCAATAAGTAATGAGTTGTATAATAATGGAATTATCACTAATATAATATAATTATCAACAGGTAATGAGTTATAAAATAAAAATCAACAGGTAATGAATAGTAAAATAATGAAATTACAAACAAGTAATGAGTTATAAAATAATGGAATTACAATTAAATAATGAGTTATTGTTTGAGGGTTACAAGAAGTAAAGATCGAATGAAGAAAACAACCAGTCTCAATTATAATACAGCCAATAATGGAAGTAAGTATTTGTAGGAATACACACCCATCTTTGTATGTGAGGTTTTTAAAACTAGAAGTCTTTGCATTATTTTTATATGTGGCATTGGCATGTCTTCTTCACCTTTCAACTCCCAATGGAGCACAGGTCTTCAACAAACTTCTTCCAGCTCTTCCTCTCTCTTGCCATCCCTTCCAATTCTTTTCATGTTTTACCTATCCTTTTAATATCAACCTCCAGCTCCCTTCTCCAGGTCTGTCTAGGTTCTCCTCTACTCCTCTTTCCCTATGGGTTCCAAAACAGTGCCTGTCTTGCAATGCTTCTGGTCGGTCTTCTCAATGTATGTCCTATCCATCGCCAGCGTGGCAATGACATGTAGTTAAACATACATATATATATATAGCTGATGTGTATTTATATATGATTGGTCGATATACGGGGTATATGGCTATGCTATACGATCGACACTATGGCATATTGGGCATATCCATGCAAGTTACATCCTCCAATGTAGAAACCATCACAAAGTCCATCTTGCTCACCATCTCCATAAGAAGTTGATTATTATATCTTCTCTCTTTGCCATGAAGACAACACTGTCTGTCATGTCTAAACGTAACTCCGTCCATACACAGTTATTTTCTGTTTTACACAGTTAACTCAAGGAGGAAAGAAGCAATAAAAAAAATTATAACTATTCGTCAATAAATAAACATATATATATCTTATTATATACTAATGTTAAGAAAACTGGATAGCCTATTAGAATAACAAGGTTAAAAATAGTAGAAGTAAAATAGTAGAAGTAAAATTAGAAAGACTTCTTATAAGGAAACAACTCCAATGGTGCAGTGTGGCGATTGGTGAAAAGAGTTAATGCCTAGTTCTATAAATCATTCCAGTATCTGAGAATCGCATAGATCTCATAAATGAATGTGTACTTCATTAATGACATCAGCTCTGTACTGTCTGTACTTCTGCCAGTTTGAATAGGGTAATTATTTGCAAGACAGTCAGCACATTCGTTGCCCTGAACGCCAGGTGTATACAGTCAAGTCATGGTCTTGAGATGTGAAATTGAATTCTGTTCTCCCATTCCATATGTATGGTATGATATTGTATGATGACAGTAAATATGGTTGGATGTATATTGTATGTATGCAGTAAACATGTATGGTTGGTATGTACTATTGGTATGTATGTACAGTAAACATGTATGGTTGGTATGTACTATTGGTATGTATGTACAGTAAACATGTAGGGGATTTAGGTATGTATAGTTTAGGTATAAGGAGAATGTAAAAATGATGGATATAGGTAATAAAAAGGTTATAAAATCTTATCGGATGAATTTTGTTTGAAAGAGAAATTAATCTGAAATGTAAACTTGTGCCCATACATCTCTAGATCTGATCAGTTTTACATTGACATAGATAATCATATGATAATCAATACCAATTAATTAGATCATCTAGTGACATGTTTCAGATAACAACAATCAAACAACAACAACAATGCTAAACTATTCCAGGTAGGTTAACAATATGATTATATATATGTTATTGATTGCTAGACAGAAGTGACAATGAAAGTGCTCATATTAATGAGAACAATATAAGACACATGTTATTGATGTACATTGACAAAATCTCCAAACTAAACATAAAAACAATATAGTGATACTTAAAATTCTAACCTAACCAGCAAGCAATATCAGATAAAATCTTGACAAATGTCTATACTTGAACTATTTATGTAGAAGTCTACTCAATTATAACTATTCTATGCAGAAGTCTACTCAATTATAATGAGTCTATATAGAAGTCTACTCAATTATAATGAGTCTATATAGAAGTCTACTCAATTATAATGAGTCTATATATAAGTCTACTAATTATAATTGTCTATATAGAAGTCTACTCAATTATAACTTGTCTATATAAAAGTCTACTCAATTATAATGAGTCTATATAGAAGTCTACTTAATTATAACTTGTCTATATAGAAGTCTACTTAATTATAACTTGTCTATATAGAAGTCTACTTAATTATAACTTGTCTATATAGAAGTCTACTTAATTATAACTTGTCTATATAAAAGTCTACTCAATTATAATGAGTCTATATAGCAGTCTACTCAATTATAATATTAATAATTCCTCTCGTACCGTTATACATTACATAGGGTCTGCAAGTAATTTCTCCATACCGCTCTATCCTGGGCAACTCGCTCAATCTCCTCCATGGAACTGGACCGATATTTCTGCCTCTCTCAGCAAAGTTATTTCAGGGTCTCCTAGGTCGACCTCTCTTTCTTGAACCCTTTGCATCCCACTTCAATGCCTGCTTTTGATATTTGTTGATCATTTCTCCTCAAGGTGTGTCCAGCATATCTCCATCTTCTCTTTCTTATAACAGTTGTCACTAGTGGTTGACCAGACATGTCTCTGATTTCATCACTTCTTCTGAATTCGTTCCATTTATATTCATTATTTTTCAGAGACATCTATTTTCAAATGCATTCAACTTGCTTTCTATATCTTAGTCATTTTCCAACTTCGCTATATGTTAGATTGTTACAACATTTTGAATTGAAATTCGAATTTAGTTTTAATACTATATAACTTGCAGTTCCATATTTTATTTAGACTTTTAAAAGCTGATGTTGCTTTCAATGTCTATCATAATTCTTTTTTACCATTTCCAGTGCAATCAAAATTGCTACCTAGATAGGTGAACTGCTCTGTTATTTTTATCATTTTAGATCCAGGGTGATATCTGCATTACTCGATTATAACGTGTCTATATAGAAGTCTATTTGATTATAACTTGTCTATATAGAAGTCTATTCGATTATAACTTGTCTATATAGAACACATCAATGTCTGTCTCTTGTATAAAGTCATGATAGATTCCAACAAAATGTTACTGAAATCTAGATTAAAGCATGCCTCAAAACTTGTGCTGAGAAACAAAATGATCTAAAATTCTCTGTAAAATTGGCAAATAAAATGCTAATGAACATGAAATTTTTCTTAACATTAATGTCCATTTTGGTTTAGTTGTCTTATATAGAAGATGTCACATGTGTTCATGTGAATATTTTAAATACAATACTGCATTGTTTTAGAAACTTTTCAAGTGAGAGTGTTACATCTAACAAAATAGACACTTTTACTTTTGGGGGAAATCATTTCATAGTGAACAGAAATGGGAACCAGAAAGCACACAATGAACAGGTGATAGGTGTGCATGAAATGAACAATCATCAAGATATGACATGATATTAAACATGTCTCTCTTGGTGATTGCATGTCTGAAGACATAATCTAATAGTTTGTCCTGAGCAGAACTTTGTCACCCTAACAGTCCCTTGGAATTTGTCTCTCTCATAGATCAGATGTTCCACCTCTGCATCCGTCATGCTCATATCATATCCTAAATCCATCTTATCTGTGATCTTCCTCTTCTCTTCTGCTTCCTTCCATAATGGTCTTCTCCAACCCTTCGTGTCTTTTCATATGTCCAAATTACTTCAATTTTCTCATTCTTAATTCTAGCATCAGCCAGTTTTATTTGATTTGTTTTCTTTCTGGATAGATCTATTTGTTCTCTTCTCTGTCTATGGTGTATGGAGGACTCTTCTCTAACACTTTAATTAAAAAAGCATATAATGCTTTTCTACCGCCTTGTTAAATGTCCATGCTTCCCATCCATATGTTGCCACTGGGAATATGCATGCTCCCAGTACTCTCATCTTTATTTTCCTATCAGTTCCATTCTAAACAGTTTTTAGTTGTTTCAAGTTTTGTAAGGCTATATTTTTTTTTTTAAATTTTCCTTCATTCCATTTCTAACTCGTGTTAGCAGTGAACAGAGATATTTAAAACTGTTCACTTTTTCTGTATTTTTCTGTTGATAATGATATCCTTTTTTCTACTTGTTTTATCAATTGTCACAATTTTTGTGCTTGCTTTGTTTTTTGCTACAATGAGATATGGATTCTGTTTTTCACTTTTCTCTTGAACTGCTATTATTAATTTCACAATCCCTTTTTACGATGTTTACAGTAACAATCTTTCTATTCACTAATCTTTTTTATTTTTCGTGTCAGGTCGAAAAAGAGAACATGGAGCGAGCCTCTATACGCTTTGTACAAGGGAATTTAGTACCTCAGATACTCTGTCGTCTACGGGTCGTCTTCAGGTCTCTGTGCATCTAAGTGCTAATGCTCTTGGTGGGTTTCACAAAGTATATCACAGTATAGGGTGCTCGATATCACAGTATAGGGTGATGATATCACAGTATAGGATGCTCGATATCACAGTATAGGATGCTCGATATCACAGTATAGGATGCCGATATCACAGTATAGGGTGCTGATATCACAGTATAGGATGCTGATATCACAGTATAGGATGCTCGTATATCACAGTATAGGATGCTCGATATCACAGATAGGTGCCGATATCACAGTATAGGATGCTGTATATCACAGTATAGGGTGCTCGATATCAAGATAGATGCTGATATCACAGTATAGTGCCGATATCACAGTATAGGTGTCGATATCACAGTAAGATGCTCGATATCACAGTATAGGATGCTGTATATCAGTATAGGTGCTGATATCACAGTATAGGTGTCGTAATCACAGTATAGGATGCTCGTATATCACAGTATAGGATGCTGATATCACAGTATAGATGCTGATATCACAGTATAGGTGCTGATATCACAGTATAGGTGCTGATATCACAGTATAGGATGCTGATATCACAGATAGATGCTGATATCACAGTATAGGTGCTCGATATCACAGTATAGGATGCAGATATCACAGTATAGGATGCTGATATCACAGATAGATGCCGATATCACAGTATAGGATGCTGATATACAGTATAGATGCTTATATCACAGTATAGGATGTCGATATCACAGTATAGGATGCTCGATATCACAGATAGATGCTGATATCACAGTATAGGTGCTCGTATATCACAGTATAGGATGCTCGATATCACAGTATAGGATGCTATATCACAGTATAGGATGCTGATATCACAGTATAGTGCTCGTATATCACAGTATAGATGCTCGATATCACAGAAGGATGTCGATTCACAGTATAGGATGCCTATATCACAGATAGGATGCTGATATCTTAGATGCTCGTATATCACAGTATAGGATGCTCGTATATCACAGTATAGGATGCTCGTATATCTATAGGTCTCGATATCAAGTATGGTCTCGTATATCACAGTATAGGATGCTCGATATACAGATGATGCTCCATCACGGGTGATGATGATCACAGTATACACAGGTACTGTAACACAGTTCGTCAACATAGTTGTTCAGGTATTTCTTTTCCTCCGATTGAAAAAAGATTGCATTGTTCTTTTCCGCTATCTTCTAAGATTCTTCAAATTTTCAGTATAATGTTAACATAAAAATATGGTGATATATTGATAGTCAAGACATGTTTACACATTCAATCTTTGGCAACAAGCATAATCTAATATTACACTGGGATAAGGGAGACTAGGATTATTGTAACCAAACCAAACCAAACAAATAATAATCAACAAAACAAAAGGTGTGGATAAATACATATACTACAAATGAGGACAATAAAAGAACTTGCAAGAGTTCTTTACTATGAAGCATATTATCGTTAGAAGATGTTACAAGTAGGTATATTAAAAAAAGCCCTTTAAGATGAAGTGGGTTATCGTGTAGAGATGAAGCAAATATATATGTATAAATAAGAGAAGCCCTTCCCTGTGAAGTGTATTATCATTAGATGATGTTACAAGTAGGTATACAAAAAAAGCACTTTAAGATGAAGTGGGTTATTGTGTAGAGATGAAGCAAGTATATATGTATAAATAAGAGAAGCCCTTCCATGTGAAGCGTATTATCGTTAGAAAGCCCTGCATTAAAAAGCATACTATTGTTAGATGAAGTAAAGCGGTATATGATGAGCCCTTCACTATGTAGTATATTGTCGTTAGGATATGAAACAAGCAAGTCCAAGAAAATACAAGGCGTACTAGTTTAGCTGAGGTTACAATGGGATACCTTTGGGAGCAGCTGTATACCCTGGATGTTCAAATTTCAACCCCAGTTGCTGGACTGCAGATTTTCGGCTTGGAAGATGATCACGCCAACTGTCCAGCACACTCCCACCTCTAATATTGTTACTACTCTGTCTCTGAGGAGGGACGGGGACACGGCTGGGGTCGTCGCTTGAAGAGCGAAATTGGGTTTTTTCTTGAGTCGTCCTGTATGGGATAGGGTTCTCTGCAATATGAGTTTGGGGTTTAAAGGAAACATCTGTGTTACTTCCGTACATCCGCTGGAAACTGCCTTGCTGGTTTGGGCCATTCCACATCGGTTGGAAACATCCTGCTGGTTTGGGCCATTCCCATACTGGTTTGGGCCATTTCCATGCTGGTTTGGGCCATTTCCATGCTGGTTTGGGCCATTTCCATACTGGTTTCCGTGTTTTCCAAACTGGGGTGGGCTTTTACCTCCATACAACTGTTCGTAACTTCCGATTAACACAAGCGTGTTGTTATCACTTCTGTTGGGCTCAAACAGAGCTGGGCTACTGCCGTACAATGAACTTTGGTTGTGGTAAGTAGGACCTGACAATTTGTTGACAGCAGCTGCACGTTTACTGTCATATCCGGTGTCAGCATGAGACTGTGACGTTGATGGAAAGTTGAGCACAGCAAACCGTGGTGGAGGTGGTGGAACCTGTGGAGTAGGTCCGTAATCTCGTACTTGGGAAGTTGTGCCGTAAACAGTAGGTTTCAGATTATCCTTAACGGACTGGCTAGGCAAACGTTCAGCTAACGAATCGTCATAAAGTGAGGCTCTGCTCTGATAGTCTCTTTGTAGAGTAGAAGCATCATCTGCATAAGCTGGTTTTCTTTTCAGACTGCCATAGGGGTTTTCAAATGGGATGTTACGGGAAGGTGGTGAGGCAGAAATGAGGGATGATACTTCAAATGATGACATGGATGAGGAGGAGGGAGGTGGCGGTATTGCTGGAGGTTGTTGATCTTCGTGTTCTAGAGAACAGAATGAAGCATGCAAGGTGGTGGTGAAATGTGGGAGGCAAACTAAGAACACACAAAATGAACACACAAACATTCATGAGTAAATCAGTAGCAACAAACATGTCAGAGATGAGATCAGGTGTTTAAAGAAGCTGAACGTGGACATAAATAACTTATATTTTGTATGTCTATCTCGCGTCACTGTCTACTCCTACATAAAATAAGTTAAATGTTTCCAAACGTGTACAAATAGATTAACAAACTAAATAGTTTAACACGTTTTATTGAATGTGGAATTATGAGTGATGATGGAGTAGAGGGCATCAGCAGCAAACGTATGTCACATAAGCAGCTCACAACACATGGGAGAGAGAGAGAGAGCAAACGTATGTCACATAAGCAGCTCACAACACATGAGAGAGAGAGAGAGAGAGAGAGAGAAAAAAGAGAGAGAGAGAGAGAGAGAGAGAGAGAGAAAAAAAAAAAGAAAGTCTATATCTACCTACATTCAACGTCATAACTCATGCTTAATACATTTCTCGTGAGTGTACAAAATGGTAAACAAATATAAGGCGTCATTCAACATACAATTGTAAGACTGGTATGGTATGTATGATGTTGGGTACAGTTATCATCATCAGGTGCCGTGCTGGCTGGCGTAGGCGATCATGGATTTCCACAAATCTCTGTCGGTGTTTGCTATCAACTCAGATGTTGACGTTCTACCGTGCCATGAAGTCAGGCTATCCAAAATATTCTCTCTCTGTCTTCCTCTGTCTCGTCTACCCTCGATTTTACCGAGGATATTTATCTTTCATCACTTCTCATCAGCGATGATGATCCGACAACTAATGTGTAGTACGTCCAGTATAAACGTGACTGTGTATAGTGTGTAATTGTCTCGAGCTAGATAAAGACAGTGCAACACTTATATATATATATATACTGTATATATATATATATATATATATATATATATATATATATATATACTGAACAGATGTGTTTGTAAAACAGTGAAACACGTACAAACAAAGTCTATAGTTTTACAAAATACATAAACAGTGACGATAAACAGCAACGTTTCGACCAACAAGGCCTTTATCAAGCTGATAAAGGCCTTGTTGGTCGAAACGTTGCTGTTTATCGTCACTGTTTATGTATTTTGTAAAACTATAGTACTTTTGTTTGACGTGTTTACTATTTACCAAGTTTTACTGCAGTCTTCCCCCTATTTCGATGTTTGTAAAACACCATCAACATATGTCTGTAAGAGTTGAACAAAGATATAGAAAGTAAGTTGAATTCATTTCAAAACGGATGTCCGTAAAAAATGATGAACATAAATGGGACGAATTCAGGAGAAGTGATGAAAGAGAAATATCTGGTCAACCACTAGTAACATCTGTTAAACGAAATAGAAGATAGAGATATCATGGGCATACGCTGAGAAGAAATAGAAGATATAGATATGATGGGCATACTCTGAAAAGAAATGATTAAAGACTGCTGGATATCATCAACTATTATAGTCGTTTTTCTTCTATTCTGATATATTATTATCGAAACTAGGGGAGACTGCTGTAAAACTATAGATACAGGGGAGACTGCTGTAAAACTATAGATACAGGGGAGACTGCTGTAAAACTATAGATACAGGAGAGACTGCTGTAAAACTATAGATACAGGGGAGACTGCTGTAAAACTATAGATACAAGGGAGATTACTATAAAACTATAGATACAGATAGATACAGGAGAGACTCTGTAAAACTATAGATACAGGAGATTACTGTAAAACTATAGATACAGATAGATCAGGAGACTACTGTAAAACTATAGATACAAGGGAGACTACTGTAAAACTATAGATACAAGGGAGACTACTGTAAAACTATAGATACAAGGGAGACTACTGTAAACTATAGATACAGGAGACTCTGAAAACTATAGATACAAGGGAGACTACTGTAAAACTATAGATACAGGTACCGGGCTGATATTCGAAATTCGATAACAGAAAGTGTACGCGTAAGTTATTCAGGTAATTGTAAATCTATAACCCTAACCAGACTGCAAGAATACCAAGTCAAAAGTGGTGTACCTCAACCGAGAACCAGTCTCGTTGGTTGCCACACGATGAGAGACATACTGAGGAGGAGATCAGGGAACTTATAAACTAACTGGTTCGACGTGCAGTGATGATGATCCGACGACTAAAACTAAACTTTCAAACAAAGGACACAAGAACAACACAAGATACAAGACGACGTTCAGATGCAACAGACACAGTGAAACGATTCCTAACTGTTCTAGAAGGAAGAAATGTGACTAAAAATGAAATAAATGTGAACAATTAAAAAAAAAAAACCATAATAAAATATATACACATTTCTTAAGAAAGTAAGAGAAAAGACAATAACAAGAAACATAGAGGACTGTAGCGCTCAGTCTAAAAGATCGCAGCTACAATATAGCGATATACAAAGATTTTTTTTTTATTTCAAGAGCAAATTGACTCCGGTAATCAGGGTAACTCGGCTGGATGGCTGTGGTCTGGATGCCAGGAACCCACCCCACGTCAGTGTAATTAAAGACAGTGGCTACAGAGACCGTTTGATTACGTCACGTATGTAAATGTTGGACGACAGCAAAAAGACAATTCGTTTGTATATCAAGGTTGCTCCCTTCATTGGTGTTAGCTATTTGACAGATTCGGTCGATATATGTCACGAACAACAGCGGGTGATAGTACGCATAATTGTCTTACTCCAGACCCAATGTGAAAATGTGGTTGGGTACTAGTGTAATAATTTACCACAAACAAGCGACTGTGGCTATTTTTAGATATGTCGTGACTAGTCGGAGGAAGTCGTAGGATGGTCCATTTTAGGACAGGTAAACCAGTTACATTTTTGGTAGAAAGTGTGGCTATTTTTAGATATGTTGTATAGTTACAAATTTGGTTGCTAACAATTCGTTAGTATTCGACATTAGTATTTAATTGAAAGAAAGCGGAAATTATGTCATTTTCGGTATACCTCCTGTTGTATCACACTGAAACCCCTATAAGCGTTAATGGAATAAACCGCGACACACGATAAACAGCAGACACACCCTCGGAATACCCCGGAAGCCCGTCTCCCATTTGCTTGGGGTAAATTATTACACAAGTACCCTGGGCGGTCAGCTTCCGGTCTGTCGGTTTCCCCTTTGATTAGTTTTCAGGTCGACTAAGTGGTCACATGTTGCTTCTTAGCTCACCCAGGAGAGGACAGTCTTGCAGGATATGCTCCGGGTATATTATATAACTATGCGATATATTTTGATGTATATGTAACTATGCAATATATTTTGATGTTTACGTAACTATGCAATATATTTTGATTTACACGTAACTATACAATATATTTTGATGTGTACGTGACTATGCAATATATTTTGATGTTTACGTAACTATGCAATATATTTTGATTTACACGTAACTATGCAATATATTTTGATTTACACGTAACTATGCATATATTTTGATTGTACGTAACTATGCAATATATTTTGATTTACACGTAACTATGCAATATATTTTGATTTACACGTAACTATGCAATATATTTTGATGTGTACGTAACTATGCAATATATTTTGATTTACACGTAACTATGCAATATATTTTGATTGTAATACACTAATAAAAATAATCACGACATGTTTCCAATGATCAAAACGAACCATAAGTAACAATTTATGTCTAAGTAATGTCAAGTTTTCTGTGACTATACCAATGTATGTTCTATTTGATTACACAGTGTGGGCTGATCAATACAGTTCAATTATTGATTGATTAGTTAGCACCTCTATAGTAACATCGGCTGCAATGGATCTCCAGCACTCCCTCTCTCCTACAATATGGTGTATGTTCACACACTGATCCATGTTCACCCATTAATATTTCCCTTTCAATGAATTGCTATTTTTATTTTGCTCACAATCTTTTTCTTTCTAATTTAAATGTGAAAACATGAGAATGACCACATGCAGAGAACCAAGAACAATAGAGTTGTGAGAATGATACACAAACTCTGAATTAAAAGATGAAGAACAATTCTATCTTAGAATTGGAAACAATGTTTGATTGATAAGCATATGTTAACAGTCATTCAGTTGTTATATTTCCATGAATCTATGTCATTTTCGACTCATAATTGTCTGATAAGTACTCCGCAAACAGTTTGATTCAAACCTCTGTAGTTAGGAGAAGGCACACAGACAAGCATGACTTCACGCAAAAATCAGATAGAATCGCCATACCAGGCGCCCTGAATTCATAGCAGAAGAACGCAAGAAGATGAAGAAGTTTGATGCAAGAACATGGTTCATCTATATTCTTCATCTGGTCATGTATATTATACAGTGTTAGGTATCTATCCGGTGGCAGAATGCGTTCGATTCTTGGATGCTATGCTGGAGACCTATGTTCAAGTCACGGGAAGGACAAAAATTACTTTTTTATACAGGGTGTTCAAAGTAAAAGTAGCCTATCAATGGAGCTAATCTGGCACATACTTATGAAAATTAGAAGGTTCAGTTATGACGTAGTATAGGTCAAGGTTGTGTGATGGTATGTAATTGTAGTGCGGGAAGGGGCGATGAACAAATATGACGTAGGACGAGCTAGTCAGAACCGGTTTAAATAGTAAATAGACACAATGCAATAAGTAATTGGCAACTTTTGATTTGTCAATGGGGCTACTTTTATCTTGAACACCCTGTATAAGGATTATTATGTGGTATTCGCATGACCAAAATGGCAATAAATAATATAATAATAATTCCTTTCGTACCGTTATACGTTACATAGGGCCTGCAAGTAACTTCTCCATACCGCTTTATCCTGAGCAAATCGCTCAATCTCATCCATGGAACTGAGACCGATACCTCTTGCCTCTCTCAGCAAAGTTCGTTTCAGGGTCTCCTTAGGTCGACCTAAGGAGATATTCGATATTCGAATCTCTATAGACGAGTGAGACAGTCATGATATTTGAATCTCTATCGACGAGTAAGACAGTCATGATATTTGAATCTCTATAGACGAGTAAGACAGTCATGATATTTGAATCTCTATAGACGAGTAAGACAGTCATGATATTTGAATCTCTATAGAGTGAGACAGTCATGATATTTGAATCTCTATAAACGAGTGAGACAGTCATGATATTTGAATCTCTATAAACGAGTGAGACAGTCATGATATTTGAATCTCTATAGACGAGTAAGACAGTCATGATATTTGAATCTCTATAGAGTGAGACAGTCATGATATTTGAATCTCTATAGACGAGTAAGACAGTCACGATATTTGAATCTCTATAGACGAGTAAGACAGTCATGATATTTGAATCTCTATAGACGAGTAAGACAGTCACGATTTTTGAATTCTATAGAGTGAGACATCATGATATTTGAATCTCTATAGACGAGTAAGACAGTATGATATTTGATTTCTATAGACGAGTGAGACAGTCGATATTCTGAATTCTATAGAGTGAGACAGTCATGATATTTGAATTCTAAGACGAGGACAAGAATACATATTTAAGTTTCATAAAAGAAAGCCATAAATGGATATTGAATCTTATAAAATTTAAAAGGGTTTCAGTTATGAATTCTATAGACGAGTAAGGTTGTTTTAAATGTATGTAACTGAGTGAAGGCGTTTTGAACAATATGACGATAGACAGAGATAGTCCATAGAACGATTTAAGATAGTAAATAGACACATGCAGATAAGCAATCTGGATTTTAAATTTGTCAACGGAAGACAGTACTATTTAATCTTAAAACCAGTAAAAGTCACTATTTGGAATTCATGACCAAAAGGCAATATTTAATCTAAAATAAGACAATCATGATACTTGATCTTAAAGGTAAGTAACTCATGATATTTAATCCTAAAACGGTAAACAATCTGATTTTTGGAACTAGACCGATAACATACTATTCGAATCTCTCTAGCAAGAGTCGTTTAGAGATCTCCTATAAACGAGCTAAGACAGATGATATTTGAATCTCTATAGACGAGTAAGACAGTCATGATATTTGAATCTCTATAGACGAGTGAGACAGTCACGATATTTGAATCTCTATAGACGAGTAAGACAGTCATGATATTTGAATCTCTATAGACGAGTAAGACAGTCACGATATTTGAATCTCTATAGACGAGTAAGACAGTCACGATATTTGAATCTCTATAGACGAGTAAGACAGTCACGATATTTGAATCTCTATAGACGAGTAAGACAGTCATGATATTTGAATCTCTATAAACGAGTAAGACAGTCATGATATTTGAATCTCTATAGACGAGTAAGACAGTCATGATATTTGAATCTCTATAGACGAGTAAGACAGTCACGATATTTGAATCTCTATAAACGAGTAAGACAGTCACGATATTTGAATCTCTATAGACGAGTAAGACAGTCATGATATTTGAATCTCTATAGACGAGTAAGAAAAGTCACGATATTTGAATCTCTATAAACGAGTGAGACAGTCATGATATTTGAATCTCTATAGACGAGTAAGACAGTCATGATATTTGAATCTCTATAGACGAGTGAGACAGTCACGATATTTGAATCTCTAAAAGACGAGTAAGACAGTCATGATATTTGAATCTCTATAAACGAGTAAGACAGTCATGATATTTGAATCTCTATAAACGAGTAAGACAGTCATGATATTTGAATCTCTATAGACGAGTGAGACAGTCACGATATTTGAATCTCTATAGACGAGTAAGACAGTCACGATATTTGAATCTCTATAGACGAGTAAGACAGTCATGATATTTGAATCTCTATAACGAGTAAGACAGTCATGATATTTGAATCTCTAAAAGACGAGTAAGACAGTCATGATATTTGAATCTCTATAGACGAGTAAGACAGTCACGATATTTGAATCTCTATAAACGAGTAAGACAGTCATGATATTTGAATCTCTATAAACGAGTAAGACAGTCATGATATTTGAATCTCTATAAACGAGTAAGACAGTCATGATATTTGAATCTCTATAGACGAGTAAGACAGTCATGATATTTGAATCTCTATAAACGAGTGAGACAGTCATGATATTTGAATCTCTATAGACGAGTAAGACAGTCATGATATTTGAATCTCTATAAACGAGTAAGACAGTCATGATATTTGAATCTCTATAGACGAGTAAGACAGTCACGATATTTGAATCTCTATAGACGAGTAAGACAGTTACGATATTTGAATCTCTATAACGAGTAGACAGTCATGATATTTGAATCTCTATAGACGAGTAAGACAGTCATGATATTTGAATCTCTATAAACGAGTGAGACAGTCATGATATTTGAATCTCTATAGACGAGTAAGACAGTCACGATATTTGAATCTCTATAAACGAGTAAGACAGTCATGATATTTGAATCTCTATAGACGAGTAAGACAGTCACGATATTTGAATCTCTATAGACGAGTAAGACAGTCATGATATTTGAATCTCTATAAACGAGTAAGACAGTCATGATATTTGAATCTCTATAGACGAGTAAGACAGTCAGATATTTGAATCTCTAAAAGACGAGTAAGACAGTCACAATATTTGAATCTCTATAAACGAGTAAGACAGTCATGATATTTGAATCTCTATAGACGAGTAAGACAGTCATGATATTTGAATCTCTATAAACGAGTAAGACAGTCATGATATTTGAATCTCTATAAACGAGTAAGACAGTCATGATATTTGAATCTCTATAGACGAGTGAGACAGTCATGATATTTGAATCTCTATAGACGAGTAAGACAGTCATGATATTTGAATCTCTATAGACGAGTAAGACAGTCATGATATTTGAATCTCTATAGACGAGTAAGACAGTCATGATATTTGAATCTCTATAGACGAGTAAGACAGTCATGATATTTGAATCTCTATAAACGAGTAAGACAGTCATGATATTTGAATCTCTATAAACGAGTAATTATTCTTGCTCCAACAGCACCACCACCCATATACAACATGCAAATGGAACAAAATAATGAACAATAACAGCAATAAGTCATAAACATCGGGCGACATTCAAAGAAACATAAACACGACTATCATTACCTTGACCTTGCACCCATGCAGATATCAGATGAGATTTTCCTGGAATTTTTTTACGGTTAGATGTAGACGATTGGACAGTAACATCAGACCTTGACATTGGTTTCACTTTCTCCATAGGTTTGACAAGAGATTCACTATTATTTTGAAATGGATTGCGAGATTGCTGCACATTGTATGGGTTTTCTGGTGGGTCATTGCTAGAAAGTAAACTCTTGTCTTCATAATATAATCCGTTTTCATATGATTGAGGAACTGGTGGCTCTATGAGATTAGTTTTGGTAATATTGATATTTCCTCGATAAACATTGTCATTTGTGACTGGATTTTGTAACTTATGATGATGTGTAAGATCTGCAGACTTGTCTGATTTCATCTCGTGGTGAAAGTTATGCAATATTTCGTGCGACTTTGATGAGATTTCTGGTATTTGAGCTTTTCTAAGCAAGTCCATGTTCCGATTTGAATGATCTTGTGTTTTATTAGCGTGAGATAGGGAAATGTTTCGTGTCTCTTGTTTCAATTTCATGTCATCTGTTTGGTAGTTTCCATGACTGTTTTTCACAGCCGTGTCATACTTCACAGCCGTGTCATGGTGACTCTCTTCTAGTACCCTAGCAGCTGGTTCTATAGTAGTTGCTTGTGGATATTTACTATCGCTGTTTTGATTTCTTTTTCGTCCCCCAGCTTGCCACTCGGACCCGATGTGATCGAAATATTCAAGCGTCATTTTACTGATATTAGACAACGAATGGTGTTTTTTGCGTGGCACGTCTAACTTCCTTCCTTCCTGAAAGCTTTCAACTTCCTTGTAAATATCATCTGGTGGGATATATGGGTCGTATCGTGGTATGAACTGAGGAAGTGAAGACCAAGGAGAGAATCTCTGCCGGTTTCTTCATTCAAAACTCTGGGTAAAAAACTATCAGAGTTGCTAAGTGTCTTGGACAACGGCTGAACATCTCTTGTTCTAGTGGAAGAATAGTGATCTATTTTGACTTTGGTACCCCGATTCTTCTCTGTATACTCACTATGTGTTTGGATATCTGGTAGGGTTTCTACCACAGTTTTCACTATTTTGTTGTTTGTGCTAGCGACACTATTATTATCATTCTTCTGTAGTAAAGGATCAGATAAATTCGGAGCAGATCTAGCTCTTGACAGCGATTGTTCTAATGGTTGTACTTGTTGTTCAAATACATTCTTAAGTTGCATGACTGAAGGTCTTGCAGGACGTTGTGCGTTTATTGCTCTTCTATCAACAATACTTTCCTCGCTCTTAATATCTGATAACAGCGGATCATAGTTTAACCTATTTCTTCTTATGAAAGAGTTGTCTACGTTGTCTTCAGGAGAAGCTTGATCTCGTTGGATTCCACGTTCATTCTGTCTTGCTTGTTGACTATGTAAGTCTGCAGGAATGGTGTAGCTAATATAAGCTTGTCTAACAGAACTATAGTTAGTTTTATTGTGCAGTTCTTCTATAGAATGAGATGTTACGAGTAATGGTTCTGTAGTATTTATTGATATGATTTCCTGCTCGCTAGGGTTGACTATGAAGGTTCCAGTACTGCCGTCAGATGAGTACGTTGGACTTGGAGAACTATCAAGCTCATGCTGATGATGAATATCTAAGATGCCTGCCCACTTTTTCAGGTGAGAATACTGTGTTCCGTCAGCTAATCCAATCTCCGTTGGCGAGCTCGTCTGCTTCTCTACATTGATCGCAGAAGAGACGTGAACAGACGGTGTTTCTCTGATGGATGAGCTGGCTAGTTTTCCAGCAGGAGCTACAGATGAGACTTGGAGAGCAGCTGTTTGTCTAAGAGGGATCTCTGTTGATGCTACTTCAACTGCATCTGTTCGGCTGTTCTCAAAATACGATACCTTGCCCCTAACTCCACTGGCAGCGACTTGATGTGTATCGAATTTAAAAATCTCAGCACTTGGTGATACTATTCCTGCACGTTTTCTTTCTATGTGTGTCGGATTCAAGCTCTGACGAGTAGTAATCGACGACGTAGTACCAACACCCTCCGACTGTCTTATATGGCCAGGTACAGATTTATGATTTGGAAGAGTTTCAGTGTAGTCTGCTACTTTCATTCTGGGGAATGTATTCCTTGCAAATTCATTATTTTGTGCCAGACCTCTCAAGTCTGTGACTTTAAAAAAGTTCATGTTAACGTGTACACCCTTATTTTGTTGACTGTGATCAGATGACTTGTAAATAATGTCTGCGTTGTAAACTGTTGGCCCTTCTTCATTAACTCTTTGTATGGCATCTGTAGATCGCTTCCTTGGTAGACTTTTACTGTCCACTCGCACAACATCTGGCATGTTTTCAGTCTTGGAAGAAATATTACGTAGAGAACCTGGTAATGACTTGGTGAGATTCTTGCTTTCCATCTTAAAGAACATTTCTTCTGGTATATTCCTCGTTGGTTTGACCATTGCGATTTGTGTTTGATTGCTGTTGACCAGTTCTGGATTAGCTCGATAGCTTGCCTTAATAATATCACTAACATATGTCTCATGTTTACTACTTGCAACATGATCAACTTTTTGGATACTTTTGTCAAAACTGATAGTGTCTAGTTTGTTTACAGTTTCTGCAATGTCTTTCTGAAGAATCGATTTACTGGCATTAACCGTATCCCCATTTTTCTCAGGTTTGTCAGCAAGTGTAGGAGAAAATGGGTCCTCCCATCCAGGACTTGTGGGCAGCTGAGAGCGATATTCATTCAACATCTTGTCAACTGTCGGTGTTGTTGCTTCTGTGACTATCATCGTCATAGAAGACGAGTTATTCAATTCAGAAGGATATGCATTACGGAATCTAAAATCAGTGTCAGTAAGTGACGTGTATGGATGCACTCCAGGAGAAGCAGGATCATTGACATAGCTGTGGAGATATCCCTTCCTTGCCATTCTTTCCCTGCGGGCTCTAGCAAGCAAATCCTCGTACTGGCTAACATTACTATTCAGTGTGACTTTGGTACTGACCGGACTAGAAACAGATCCACTATAATCAGAATGTTCACTTAATAATCTTGACCGTCTCGAATACTCTAGCAAACCAACATCACTATCACGAGTAAGATTAATCTTGGACGCTGATGATGAGTTTTCTTTGGAGGTTTTAACTGGAGACTGTTGCTGTCTGTTTGAAGTTCCTTTCTCTGGACTTTCAGATCGTGACGATCGTCTTGTCTGCGCAGATTCTAGATGTTTAGTAAATATATCTTTAGAGTGTGACCTGCTACGGTAATGTGATTCTCCCGATGAAGCTTCATTATTTGTTTGTTGTGATGAGGTATAATGTTTAAGGGATGCCTGGTCATACTTACTAGCAGGTGTAATGTCATGTAGTCTGTCTCTGTTATTCTGTGCAGTATCTCTTAAGTGAAAGGTTGTACTAGTGCGAGAAACTGTATTGTCATTTATTTCTGACTCTGTGTTATTATTCCGTTTGACTGAATAATTATTGTATTCTTTAGAGGAACTAATTATTCCAGTTTGAAGTGTTGATGGTGTAGTAAGTTGACTTGTCTGTGACAACTGTATGTCTTCTGAAGACGTTTCATTATTTTCTTGTGCAATGTTGATATCGGTCACAGTAAACTCAGTCCCAAAAAACGTATCTTTAGCTGAGCTAGATCTCTGAAGAATTCCAGTTGCTGGAGCAATCTTCAAAGAAGCGTTTGCATGAGGAGCAGATACTGAACGTATATGTAGGTTGTCGGAGTCTTGCTCGTGAGATTTTAAATCATGAACGTTTATTTCGTACAGACTTGGTACTTCTACTGCTGTTGTATCAGTAGAGTTTGAGTCACTCTTGACCAGTGATTTCTGGTCAAACATTTCCATATCATTCTGCGATAAGTTGCGAGTATAGTGTACACGAGAACTATCTGTTGAATCATTCTTACGTTGAATTTCTGTATAAGATGGTAGTGTTTCTAGAGATGATACTAATAATTGATTATCTTCGTTCTCTTGATAGTAATCAAATTTGACTAATTCTTCAAACTGGTTACTTCTCATAGTTAATGAGAAATCTGATGAAGACTTTGAAGTGTCGAAATAGTTTTCATCTAACAGTTTCGAATGATCACGTCTACGATCTAAGTGAGAGCTTGATGAAGATCTAATAACTGAAGTATCATAACTTGACTTCAAATGTTTCACATCTATTTTATCATACTTATCTTGATTGGAAACAGTATTTGTATTATATTTAAGTGACTGTCTTTGCTTGTCGATAACTGGAATGTTAGATTGATGGACAGATAACGATTTACCCAAGCTATTTATGCATGTTGATGATGAGCTTTCTTCTAAGGATGTCCGGGCAGCATTTTGATTTGTATCATACTTGGAGTATAGTTCACCAAAAGAAACAGCTCTCTTTAAGTCATTACCAGTAAATGGTATGTGATTCTGAGTAGATCGTGTAGATTCCTCTGAAATCTTTAACGCCTGCTGATATCTAGAAAGCCTTTCGCTGACCCCTGCTGCTTTGTCAAGGTCTTTGTCTTTAAGACGAGCACTGGCTATTTTCTTACTTGTTGGTGATAGCAAATCAGTGTTGGTCTGAAATCCTTCACGCTCATTATCTGGTTCCTGCTTGCCTACATAATTATGTATCTCTTTCTGTTTCTTCAACTGAGATTTCTCTAGCTGATTTGCAAACTGATGATCGTTATTTTTTGTTTGCCTTTGTTCGTTCAGATCTGAGGCACCGCTTAAAATTGTAAAGTGCTCCTGAAGCTTAAGAAACTTATCTGATCGTTTAGAAGAGTATAAAATACCAGCTGCATATGATTGATATGTGTGAGGGTCTAGTCGAGAGGAATGGTTACTTGCAGCACTTGCTGATCTGTGAGGGATGGGATCTTTACCTAGGGTACTCAGTTGTGGATCAGTTTTCGATCGCTTAAGTACAAATACAGATTCATCAGGAGTTAAAGTAGTGGAGTTGATAGTGTTACCTGATTGTTGTTGACGACTGACATGAACAGATAAGATCGGTGTATCCTGCTCATAAAGATCGTCAATGGGTGATAGTTTTTGTAGCTCATCCGACACATCCCCAGCGTGACCATCTTCACAGCCACCACGTGAACAAAAACTAGTTACTTCTTCAGAAAAGTCCTCGTATGATATACCTGGACTCATATATGCTCGAGTTTGACCGTACCTGTTCTTATAACCTGAGTATGTACTGTATGAGTCTTCAAGAGTAGGACTGTTCATATCTGGATCTGTATAACTGTTACCATAAGATAGTTCTGGATATCTCTGGTCATTAGTATCACCGCTGTGTGAGACATTTTCCCCAACACTATGGATATATTCAGTGTTGGATTCTTCCTTGGCTATAAGAAAAGTATTGTATGCTGATGTTTGCCATGCTGGACTGGCCATGATAATAGCTTAGCAGATAATCTCTTACAGATTCGTACACACACTGATTACAAGCGTAAGCTCATCTTCTGTGACAGATCACGACTATCAGTACTCATTCATTAGCTATCACAGATCCTGACTGTAGGTATGAATTCACAGTCCGACTTTTATTTTGTTACAGATCCTGACTGTAGGTATGAATTCACAGTCCGCTATATTTGTTACAGATCTACTGTAGGTATGCATTCAGTCGCTATTACAGATCCTACTGTAGGTATGCATTCACAGTCCTGACTATATCATTACTATATTTTGTTTACAGATCCTGACCATTCGATTGACTTTAGTTACAGATCCCCTACCAATGATACATATAAATATAATTTCACATTGAGAACTGTCAGTTACAGATCCTGTCTTTAAGTATGAATTCACCGTCCGTTACAGATCCTGTCTTTACCATATGAATTCCCCGTCCGTAATAGATCCTGTCTTTAAATATGAATTCACCGTCCGTAACAGATCCCTGTCTTTACATATGAATTCACCGTCCGTAACAGATCCTGACTACAAGTATGAATTCACTATCTCTTACAGATCCTGACCAAAAAACTGACTTCCGTTACATAACCATATTTATGATACTCGTAACCGTACATAGAACTGATATCTGCCACTGGGGGGCACACACACACGCGCGAGTACAAATCTAGCTCAAACTTCTCAGTCATATCAATGTTCTATTAGTCTGCCTCATTGAACATCACATACTATGTCTAGTTTTGTTGATAAACAAATTGAATCCATGATTACAACTTTGATATGCAACTAGTGTTAAAACCTACTAAAACACAGAATATAACATGAACCGCCCTGCTGTATGTGCTCGCAATCTGGGAATATCAACGAGGAAACAAGTTCCACAAAGAGTAACCCACATTTATCAATCGTTCTCTGATAATTTATAGTTGATATTATTCACACAAGGTAGAGACAAATCGATGCACAGAAAACTATCGTGACCGTGTTTTTAATCCATGTTACTTGAATTATCTGTTGTGTAACAAATATAGTTAATCGAACAACAAGAACACACATCTACACCTACAACTGTAACCACTTCATGAAAACGAGCACACACGCGTAAGAACTTTCATCTTATGAGAAGGTTTTATGTGGGAAAGAATTGATGTGTCACACGGTGATAAACACGCCTAGTCGTGTGACGACTGTGACCTGAATGTTTACAAACGTTTGTTAGATCGATAACAGTGGCGACGTAGATTATTTCAGCCTGGTAGAACAGCAGTTTGGTTCAGCGTCAAGTGTGAGTAAGGCTAGATCAATAGTTGCAACGTAGGTGAGTTAACGTTGACAGCAGGCTCAGACTGTACACTTAATCTAATGTTAGGAGACATTACTGCGACCGACGCTGTCTACACTTTCGTTCCTACATTCATGCAGGAGAGAACAGATGCTCAGCACTGACGAATACATCACGACACCAGGTTAACTTAAACATGACATATGATAAGCACATCATCATGACAGCTTCATTTGAACATGTCACACTATATGATAAGCACATCATGATGACAGCTTCATCTGAACATGTCACACTATATGATAAGGACATCACGGCAACAGCTTCCTTTTCGAAAACATATCATATTACATGATAAACATATCATATTACATGATAAACACATCACGACGACAGTCTCACTTTCAAAAATATGATTGATAGGTCTATCTTTATTGCACTTCGGTGAGTAACCATGGTGCTCCGATCTCTTTCTTATACAGGAAGATCTCAGCGGAAGTGCACGAACTACGTAGCACTGGCGATGGTCTCCGATGTTTTTTTTGAAGAGTATGAAGATATTTTGTAGTCATTTTATGTTTAATCTTTTCTAATCAATTTTACCCGGGCGGTGAATTTCCAGCATGCTCTTTTCGATTTGGAACTGCCAATGTCTCTTTTAAGTGCTCAAATTGAACAAGGGACCCACGTTATATCGTCCGTCTCCGATAGGACATGGAGCTCGTCCTCACTTACACTGAGATCGGGATCTCTATAAAATATATCCCGATGGATCTACGAGGGAGCGAATCGAGTACCTTTGGAAAGAAAAGCGCGCACAGTTCACACCATGACGTCATCTTGACTTACTTAAACATGTCATATGATATATGTTAGTCAGATTATTCTATAACCCCCATACTGTAGACAATCTCTCATCCATCATATCATTAGTTGGAGGGGAATTAATGACATCCACTGTTGTATCGTATAATTATCGAAGAGAGCAAACAGTTGTAACGTCTTGTCTACACAACTAATATTCAAGCGTCTTTGTTTGTTTAACTAACCAAATATTGGTTATTAACTTCACCATCTTCATTATTGTCACAGTTAATGATAGCATGGTAAAACGACTCACATGATGCTTGCAAGCAATCAGGTACATAGATAATATAATAATAATGGTGGTGGTGGTGGTGGCGGTAGTAGTAGTAGTAGTACAGACATTAATAGAGATAATTTGGACGATCACTCAAATGCTCCGTTGTTTTGAATTAACGAAAGTATCAGCGGTAAAACACTTACACAGTAGATACGCCGATGGTTAAGAATGTTCACCAAATCAGAAAGTCAAGATATTCATGTTCAGGTGGGTAGATTAAGATCTAGCTTAAACTTGGGGGTCTCTGTAGCTAAGTGGTTACACCTTTGCATTCCGATGGTCGCGAGTTCGAATCCGGATGGCGCCGTTATGTTCACGGGTGCATTTGTTTCAGAGATCTCTAGAATTGTTGCCAGAACTACGAAGTTGGTGCGTTGTGCAATACTCTCGGCAGGTGGGAGCGTGCCATTTCTGCACAACGGAACCGAACCCTAAGGGGTAAATCTCTGTGCAATGAAGTCAACCATTCGGCTTTAGACCCGTTTAGACTAAGGAATCGATGTACCAGGAAAAAAGAAAGTGCCGTCTTGGAAAGAGCAAACAGTGAAAGTTAGATTGATGCTGAGCTGTAGAACAAACAAGCCAACTTCACCACCTAGTTATGTAGACCTAACAAGCCAACTTCACCACCTAGTTATGTAGACCTAACAAGCCAACTTCACCACCTAGTTATGTAGACCTAACAAGCCAACTTCACCACCTAGTTATGTAGACCTAACAAGCCAACTTCACCACCTAGTTATGTAGACCTAACAAGCCAACTTCACCACCTAGTTATGTAGAACAAACAAGCCAACTTCACCACCTAGTTATGTAGACCTAACAAGCCAACTTCACCACCTAGTTATGTAGACCTAACAAGCCAACTTCACCACCTAGTTATGTAGACCTAACAAGCCAACTTCACCACCTAGTTATGTAGACCTAACAAGCCAACTTCACCACCTAGTTATGTAGACCTAACAAGCCAACTTCACCACCTAGTTATGTAGACCTAACAAGCCAACTTCACCACCTAGTTATGTAGACCTAACAAGCCAACTTCACCACCTAGTTATGTAGACCTAACAAGCCAACTTCACCACCTAGTTATGTAGACCTAACAAGCCAACTTCACCACCTAGTTATGTAGACCTGGTAACTTTGACCGCGAAGTCTAACAATGTTCTGCTTCACCTGGACTTCCATAGGTCCATTTTGTTGAGTCCAACGCAGAAAGGCGAACCCGAATAAAAAAAAGTATGTAGAAACTGGATGTGCTGGACTACGTGTCTGTAGGTGTTTAACTGGCAAACGAACTGACGAGCTAAGACGCAAATCATGTACCGACCACAAAGCATGGTTTAACAATTGGTTGGCGTAGAGCGAACCGAGGAGAAGATATAAGGAATAGTTTTCAAACATACGGCGGATCTATGGCATTTTTGACCCCAGAGAATAGTCAATTACGGAGAGAAAAAAAAACTGTGTCTACTCGGATTCTCATTATCAAATATATTCAATCATTTCTCTGTAGTCAGCAGGTAATGCATTTTACGTAGTTTACAAACTAATGTTATAGTGGTTTTTTCTGCAAGGTACAGCAAACATGTGAAATAATCTCGAACTGGTTCGATTAACCTGTCAGCAATAGATCATAGATCATTTTTGTTTTAGAGTTTCTACAAGTTTAGAAGAATAAGTGAGATTGAAAATCGTATAGTGCAGACTCGGACGGGTCTGTACTCTGGGTACGGTAGGTTGATTACCCATCCTTAGTGAAGAACTTGGGTTTAGACGTATAGAACATAAATGTGATATTACTATGTATAACTATGCGTTACCACCTCATGGTAAGTTCAGTAGAACAACCAGACGTTACTACTCCTTGATCAAACAAGTGTAAGAACCAGGCGTTACAACTCCCTGATCAAACAAGTGTAAGAACCAGGCGTTACAACTCCCTGATCAACCAAGTGTAACAACTATGAACACAAACAAATAAAAGGTGGTTAATATTGTGTCTAGGATTAATATGGGTATATGTTGCATGTATTCAAGTTATATATTTACTAGATGTTTCATTGTTTCTTTTCTATTTCTAGTTTTTATGTGTGTTTTTGTGTTACATTTATTTCGTTATTCGTTTTTATTCCAGATTTTCCTTAGATACGTTGGTATTTGGTCGTCCATTTGTGTTTCATTTTAATTTGTCACTCCTGTTTGTTCGTTTGCTTGATAAAGACCTTGTTGGTCGAAACGTTGCTGTTTATCGTCACTGTTTATGTATTTTGTAAAACTATAGTACTTTGTTTGTACGTGTTTCACTGTCTAGGATTAGGAAAGACCGACAAGCCTTTGCACACAGCGTGGAAATCCACTGCCATCTCCACGAAAACAAAGCTCAGGATATTCAGCTAAAATGTGAAATCTGTGTTACTGTATGGCTCGGAAACGTGGCGAGTCACCAAGTTAAATATAAATAAGATTCAGACGTTTGTCAACGGATGTCTTCGGCGGATTCTCAAACTGAGACGGTATGATTCAGTTGCAAACATAGACCAGTGGATAAGAACCGGCAGCCCAGCGTGTTCGTAGCGCGTTGGACGACGGGTAACAAGCCCCATGTGAGTGCGGTTCAATTCCGCAGAAAAGCCACAGGTTCTCCAGATTTACGGTGTTCGTGGCACCGAACCGAAGGGTAACGATGTCCATGGCACCGAGCCGAAGAGCTGAAAGCTCAAGTACTTCATAATAAAAAAAACCCCAAAACCAGTCGAGTGTCACTAGGCCAGCACATGAGTGGAACCAGCAGGAAAACGAAAAGAGGACACAAACAGACCTGGATGCGAAGTCTTCTTGAGGAACTGAAGAGTGCTGAATTCCTGGAGACCAAGGTCCCAGAACGGTATAGTGGCAGAACAGCGTTGAAGCCATGATCACGAGGAAGAGGAAAAGTTAGTAATATTAATAATAGTATATAAAACCCCAATAACCATATTTTTACTTGCAGCACAACGTGTCAGTATATACATAAAGATGAACAGAATGGCAAGACTCTGGAATAGAATTGAGAGAAAGAAACAACTTCTGAGGATACATTCGGAGAAAACGCCAGAGAAATGCAAATTACGTGAGCCGTGATCCACATGGAAGAAGAATAAGTTATAAAAGTTTATCGGTTTAAAACCATATTGTATGCAACTATTTCTTATGTTACTAAACTCATATAACATATATGTGTCATGTAACAAGATGGCAGTTATCTGAATAAATGAGATAGAAGCACAAACAGCTTGAGATAATTTGTGAGATACCTAGAAATGAAGTTATGTCATGATGTACAATTCAGATTACAATGTTAGACCGAAGTGGATTATTGACTAGCACTTTTCCTTATGGCTATCGATCCTCTTCAATATGTATTAGCAGCCACCGTTATCTAGACTGAGTATTGCACTAACTGCACATAATTCTAGTCTCCGGAGACAGATAGTTAGTATATGAATAAAACCACCTGGAACGAATCGTCCAGAGCCAAGGATTCATGAACCCGTCTTCTGAATGCAATGTAAGCTGTATCACTTTCGCAGATCCATGCAGCACCAGACTGTTATCACAACACAGAGATCCGCTAAATGGACATAATTCATGAAATATTAAGACTTGTTATCACATTAGCACAGAGTCCATAAATGGCAGAATTCATGGACAAGATGTAAGACTTGTTATCACACTTAGCCACAGAGATCCCATAAATGGACAGAATTCATGGACAAGATGCAAGACTTGTTATCACACTTAGCCACAGAGATCCCATAAATGGACAGAATTCATGGACAAGATGTAAGACTTGTTATCACACTTAGCCACAGAGATCCCATAAATGGACAGAATTCATGGACAAGATGTAAGACTTGTTATCACACTTAGCCACAGAGATCCCATAAATGGACAGAATTCATGGACAAGATGTAAGACTTGTTATCACACTTAGCCACAGAGATCCCATAAATGGACAGAATTCATGGACAAGATGTAAGACTTGTTATCACACTTAGCCACAGAGATCCCATAAATGGACAGAATTCATGGACAAGATGTAAGACTTGTTATCACACTTAGCCACAGAGATCCCATAAATGGACAGAATTCATGGACAAGATGTAAGACTTGTTATCACACTTAGCCACAGAGATCCCATAAATGGACAGAATTCATGGACAAGATGCAAGACTTGTTATCACACTTAGCCACAGAGATCCCATAAATGGACAGAATTCATGGACAAGATGTAAGACTTGTTATCACACTTAGCCACAGAGATCCCATAAATGGACAGAATTCATGGACAAGATGTAAGACTTGTTATCACACTTAGCCACAGAGATCCCATAAATGGACAGAATTCATGGACAAGATGTAAGACTTGTTATCACACTTAGCCACAGAGATCCCATAAATGGACAGAATTCATGGACAAGATGTAAGACTTGTTATCACACTTAGCCACAGAGATCCCATAAATGGACAGAATTCATGGACAAGATGTAAGACTTGTTATCACACTTAGCCACAGAGATCCCATAAATGGACATAATTCATGGACAAGATGTAAGACTTGTTATCACACTTAGCCACAGAGATCCCATAAATGGACAGAATTCATGGACAAGATGAAAGACTTGTTATCACACTTAGCCACAGAGATCCCATAAATGGACAGAATTCATGGACAAGATGTAAGACTTGTTATCACACTTAGCCACAGAGATCCCATAAATGGACAGAATTCATGGACAAGATGTAAGACTTGTTATCACACTTAGCCACAGAGATCCCATAAATGGACAGAATTCATGGACAAGATGTAAGACTTGTTATCACACTTAGCCACAGAGATCCCATAAATGGACAGAATTCATGGACAAGATGTAAGACTTGTTATCACACTTAGCCACAGAGATCCCATAAATGGACAGAATTCATGGACAAGATGTAAGACTTGTTATCACACTTAGCCACAGAGATCCCATAAATGGACAGAATTCATGGACAAGATGTAAGACTTGTTATCACACTTAGCCACAGAGATCCCATAAATGGACAGGATTCATGGACAAGATGTAAGACTTGTTATCACACTTAGCCACAGAGATCCCATAAATGGACAGAATTCATGGACAAGATGTAAGACTTGTTATCACACTTAGTCACAGAGATCCCATAAATGGACAGAATTCATGGACAAGATGTAAGACTTGTTATCACACTTAGTCACAGAGATCCCATAAATGGACAGAATTCATGGACAAGATGTAAGACTTGTTATCACACTTAGTCACAGAGATCCCATAAATGGACAGAATTCATGGACAAGATGCAAGACTTGTTATCACACTTAGCCACAGAGATCCCATAAATGGACAGAATTCATGGACAAGATGTAAGACTTGTTATCACACTTAGCCACAGAGATCCCATAAATGGACAGAATTCATGGACAAGATGTAAGACTTGTTATCACACTTAGTCACAGAGATCCCATAAATGGACAGAATTCATGGACAAGATGTAAGACTTGTTATCACACTTAGCCACAGAGATACCATCAATGGACAGAATTCATGGACAAGATGTAAGACTTGTTATCACACTTAGCCACAGAGATCCCATAAATGGACAGAATTCATGGACAAGATGTAAGACTTGTTATCACACTTAGTCACAGAGATCCCATAAATGGACAGAATTCATGGACAAGATGCAAGACTTGTTATCACACTTAGCCACAGAGATCCCATAAATGGACAGAATTCATGGACAAGATGTAAGACTTGTTATCACACTTAGCCACAGAGATTCCATAAATGGACAGAATTCATGGACAAGATGTAAGACTTGTTATCACACTTAGTCACAGAGATCCCATAAATGGACAGAATTCATGGACAAGATGCAAGACTTGTTATCACACTTAGCCACAGAGATCCCATAAATGGACAGAATTCATGGACAAGATGTAAGACTTGTTATCACACTTAGCCACAGAGATCCCATAAATGGACAGAATTCATGGACAAGATGTAAGACTTGTTATCACACTTAGCCACAGAGATCCCATAAATGGACAGAATTCATGGACAAGATGTAAGACTTGTTATCACACTTAGCCACAGAGATCCCATAAATGGACAGAATTCATGGACAAGATGTAAGACTTGTTATCACACTTAGCCACAGAGATCCCATAAATGGACAGAATTCATGGACAAGATGTAAGACTTGTTATCACACTTAGCCACAGAGATCCCATAAATGGACAGAATTCATGGACAAGATGTAAGACTTGTTATCACACTTAGCCACAGAGATCCCATAAATGGACAGAATTCATGGACAAGATGTAAGACTTGTTATCACACTTAGCCACAGAGATCCCATAAATGGACAGAATTCATGGACAAGATGTAAGACTTGTTATCACACTTAGCCACAGAGATCCCATAAATGGACAGAATTCATGGACAAGATGTAAGACTTGTTATCACACTTAGCCACAGAGATCCCATAAATGGACAGAATTCATGGACAAGATGTAAGACTTGTTATCACACTTAGCCACAGAGATCCCATAAATGGACAGAATTCATGGACAAGATGTAAGACTTGTTATCACACTTAGCCACAGAGATCCCATAAATGGACAGAATTCATGGACAAGATGTAAGACTTGTTATCACACTTAGCCACAGAGATCCCATAAATGGACAGAATTCATGGACAAGATGTAAGACTTGTTATCACACTTAGCCACAGAGATCCCATAAATGGACAGAATTCATGGACAAGATGTAAGACTTGTTATCACACTTAGTCACAGAGATCCCATAAATGGACAGAATTCATGGACAAGATGTAAGACTTGTTATCACACTTAGCCACAGAGATCCCATAAATGGACAGAATTCATGGACAAGATGTAAGACTTGTTATCACATTAGCCACAGAGATCCCTATAAATGGACAGATTCATGGACAAGATGTAAGACTTGTTATCACACTTAGCCACAGAGATCCCATAAATGGACAGAATTCATGGACAAGATGCAAGACTTGTTATCACACTTAGTCACAGAGATCCCATAAATGGACAGAATTCATGGACAAGATGTAAGACTTGTTATCACACTTATGCCACAGAGATCCATAAATGGACAGAATTCATGGACAAGATGCAAGACTTGTTATCACACTTAGTCACAGAGATCCCATAAATGGACAGAATTCATGGACAAGATGCAAGACTTGTTATCACACTTAGCACAGAGATCCCATAAATGGACGATATTCATGGACAAGATGTAAGACTTGTTATCACACTTAGTCACAGAGATCCCATCAATGGACAGAATTCATGGACAAGATGTAAGACTTGTTATCACACTTAGTACAGAATCCATAAATGGACAAATTCATGGACAAGATGTAAGACTTGTTATCACCTTAGTACAGGAGATACCACAATGGACAGAATTCATGGACAAGATGTAAGACTTGTTATCACACTTAGCCACAGAGATCCCATAAATGGACAGAATTCATGGACAAGATGTAAGACTTGTTATCACACTTAGTCACAGAGATCCCATAAATGGACAGAATTCATGGACAAGATGTAAGACTTGTTATCACACTTAGCCACAGAGATCCCATCAATGGACAGAATTCATGGACAAGATGTAAGACTTGTTATCACACTTAGCCACAGAGATCCCATAAATGGACAGAATTCATGGACAAGATGTAAGACTTGTTATCACACTTAGCCACAGAGATCCCATAAATGGACAGAATTCATGGACAAGATGTAAGACTTGTTATCACACTTAGCCACAGAGATCCCATAAATGGACAGAATTCATGGACAAGATGTAAGACTTGTTATCACACTTAGCCACAGAGATCCCATAAATGGACTTAGTTATCACATTACACAGAGATCCCATAGATGTAAGACTTGTTATCACACTTAGTCACAGAGATCCCATAAATGGACAGAATTCATGGACAAGATGTAAGACTTGTTATCACACTTAGCCACAGAGATCCCATAAATGGACAGAATTCATGGACAAGATGTAAGACTTGTTATCACACTTAGTCACAGAGATCCCATAAATGGACAGAATTCATGGACAAGATGTAAGACTTGTTATCACACTTAGTCACAGAGATCCCATAAATGGACAGAATTCATGGACAAGATGTAAGACTTGTTATCACACTTAGTCACAGAGATCCCATAAATGGACATAATTCATGGACAAGATGTAAGACTTGTTATCACACTTAGCCACAGAGATCCCATAAATGGACAGAATTCATGGACAAGATGTAAGACTTGTTATCACACTTAGCCACAGAGATCCCATAAATGGACATAATTCATGGACAAGATGTAAGACTTGTTATCACACTTAGCCACAGAGACCCCATCAAATGTAAGACTTGTTATTACATAGCCACAGAGATCCCATAATGTGACTTGTTATCACACTTAGCCACAGAGATCCCATAAATGGACATAATTCATGGACAAGATGTAAGACTTGTTATCACACTTAGCACAGAGATCCCATAAATGTAAGACTTGTTATCACACTTAGCCACAGAGATCCATAGATGTAAGACTTGTTATCACACTTAGTCACAGAGATCCCATAAATGGACAGAATTCATGGACAAGATGTAAGACTTGTTATCACACTTAGCCACAGAGATCCCATAAATGGACAGAATTCATGGACAAGATGTAAGACTTGTTATCACACTTAGCCACAGAGATCCCATAAATGGACAGAATTCATGGACAAGATGTAAGACTTGTTATCACACTTAGCCACAGAGATCCCATAAATGGACAGAATTCATGGACAAGATGTAAGACTTGTTATCACACTTAGCCACAGAGGTCCCATAAATCGACATAATTCATGGACAAGATGTAAGACTTGTTATCACACTTAGCCACAGAGATCCCATAAATGGACATAATTCATGGACAAGATGTAAGACTTGTTATCATACTTAGCCACAGAGATCCCATAAATGGACATAATTCATGGACAAGATGTAAGACTTGTTATCACACTTAGTCACAGAGATCCCATAAATGGACAGAATTCATGGACAAGATGTAAGACTTGTTATCACACTTAGCCACAGAGATCCCATAAATGGACATAATTCATGGACAAGATGTAAGACTTGTTATCACACTTAGCCACAGAGATCCCATAAATGGACATAATTCATGGACAAGATGTAAGACTTGTTATCACACTTAGCCACAGAGGTCCCATAAATCGACATAATTCATGGACAAGATGTAAGACTTGTTATCACACTTAACCACAGAGGTCCCATCAATCGACAGAATTCATGGACAAGATGAAAACTGATTACGTACTTAAATGAGAAATTATTTTTCTTCATCAGAACAGGAAAGCAAACAAAGAAGTAGGTTGAAAGTGACGACACAAACATATTATACGTAGTGATACATCTTCTTGTATATTCATCCAGTCCCGTCTGTCATTTACCCTGTCCTGGCTATTCTCATACTTGATGGTCTTATACGCAGTGATACATCTTCTTGTATATTCAACCGACCCGTCTGTCATTTCCCGGTCTGGCTATTCTCCTTGATGTCTTAACGCGTGATACATCTCTGTATATTCACCCAGACCGTCTGTCAATTACGTCTGGCTATTCTCATACTTGATGGTCTTCATGAACTACCTGCACTTTCTTTCTTTGTTATGTGAGGGATTAAAGCCTCCTTCAGGAGAAGAACGCCTCTTTCACCCGAGACACCTTTCGCCGAGGCCGCCTCTTTCAACCTAAGGACGCGCGTTTGTGGTCATATCAGAGCGCGTAGGCCAACAAAAAATGAAAAATAATGATTAACTCCCTTAGAAGAATCCAAGATATTTCTCTAGAATAATACACATGTCCTTGTCGTTAGTGTGTTTCTTGTATAGTAAGTTTGAGGATAGGTCAACGATATACATGGTGTACTCTTGTTACATATGTCACCAAGTGCTGGTACAACATTGATATTGCAACTAGACGTGAGCCTTTGGTCTGGCGTTTTGCTCACTTGGGCGGAGCAATCTTGGACAACGTTAAAGGTTTGAAATATTCGTTTTCTGGTGTCAACACTTGCTGGTTGTGTGGAGTAATCGTCATTAGAACGGAACACTTTGCATTAGCTAGTTAACTTACCAAGTGTGAGGATTGTTATTACACATTTTGATGTAGATTAATAATCTTCTACTTATGCTGTTCCTATTTTCATATGCATTAATCACCCCATGCCCTCGACAGCAGCTGGAGAAGATTATTTGATCATCCATGACTCTACCAGGTGTGTCGTGACTAAGTTTAGTAATCAATAACCAATCGATACAGAAATTATAAGTTGTTATTTGTTACGCTTTATTTAATGTTTGTAGCCTATGTTCGGGTCTTGTACATGTTTATTCTAGTGATTCCCATTAAATGATTCTTCTTTGTTCATCCTGTTACAGCCAGACAGTAAATTTTGAGTCCCATTTTAGGACCGGGTTTGCCCTCCCTCCTAGATTAATATTTGCAATAAAGCAGCCTGTTATCACAACTTCGACATTACGTCAGCTCTATTTCGCTGACCATGAAGCTGAATTTTCATATATGATTCATTACATGTTATAAACTCATTCAGTTGCTTCTGTTTGTAAACCTAACAGGTCTGCTGCAATCACGTTGTGCGTGTGCGTACGTGCGCACACACAATATCATAAGTTGGTCACCTATTCTAGAAACATGACTTTCTTGAAACATGGAAAACGTGCAGGAAATGAACAAGTGAACTGCCTTCTATAAAGTCTGTCCATTAATTCGTGAGCACGTTTGAAATTGATTTTCTCGAAAACTACCTGTTGGATCTCAGTGATTTTTGCAAGCAGCCTTAGAATATCCATGACGCTAGAGAAATATTTTTTCCAAGAAAATTTGATGTAATTTGAAATATTTCTTCTTCAGGTTATATTAAAATCAACCTCACCGGATTGTACACAATAGTAACAGATCTACGGTACACAGACGCGTTGTTCTAAAAATACATTTTGGTAACATTAAAATATCGTGAGTAAACAACAATTTCACGAAATTCCGTGCACCTAACCCAGTCGACTTTGAAAGCGGAAAGCATATGACGTTATAATTGGGATACCGTTGTATAGTTATAGGTGTATCTCGCTATTTGTATGAAGCTATTGTATCATATTTGTTGGCTTATCAAAACTGACATTGATATCACATTCATAATGAGTCTGAAGTGCACATTTATAACAATGCAGAAGGTTACAGTTTTACTATACCAACACTTCCATAGGGAATCTAAGAGAGGTCATCTATATTGCGATATTCATAACCCTGAGAAACGAACGCAACTGGCGCTTGGTCTGAATAGAGAATCATTTTCCCGATGGATTAAACAGGACACAAAGTGCACTAATGTCAAGCAAGGAAGGAAAAGAACAATTGACGACTTTGACATAGATGTCATAAGACGGGAGCTCTTGAAAATGTTTGCGACAAATCAACTTGTTACTCTCAGGAAACTGAAATTAAAACTGCAATCAGATTGCAGCATAGACATTCTAAAAGTACTCTATGGAAAATTGTAAGAGCCGCCGCTTCACCTTCAGAAAAACTATAGGCGGCAGGAATATTATTTGTGAAAAGCCACATTTAATTGCTGCCCGAAGTAAATACCTGAGGCAGATCCGTGAGCGGCGGAGGCAAGGCTATGATATTGTATATTTGGACGAATCCTGGGTCAATGCTCACCACACCAATGCTAAAGAATGGCAATCAGTAGACGGTGAACAGAAAAGAAAAATACCAAGCAGCAAAGGCCAGCGTATTATACTAACACATGCAGGAAGCAGTGAAGAAGGTCTTGTCCATGACGCTGGACTTATTTTCCAATCAAAAGTACCGACGGTAGGGACTACCACACAGAAATGAATGGACATATTTTCAGGCACTGGATGGAAAAAGATCTACTTCCAATTCCAAACAGACCATCATGCTTGGTAATGGATAATGCATCCTATCACAACGCAGTATCAGCGGAAGACAAAGTACCAACTGCATCAAATACAAAAGATCAAATTAGGACTTGGCTTGCTAAGGAAAATGTCAGCTTCGATGATACATATTTGAAACCCGAGTTGTTGCACCTGGTGAGGATGACAAATAAGACAAAGGTGTTTCATATTGACAAAATCATTGCGGAATACGGTCACACGTCTTTGCGACTACCTCCATATCATGCTCACCTCAATCCGATAGAGCTTGTCTGGGCTAAAGTAAAAGGGCAAGTTGCCGAACAGAACAGGACGTTTAAAATGTGTGATGTTGAAGTTCTGACACGTGAGTCCCTCTCAATGATAGACATGCAGTTCTGGAAGAAGTGTGTTGAACATGTGCTCCGAGAGGAAGACGAGTACTGGCACCGAGATGGATTACAATTTGTCCAGCCAGTAACAATTATCAACCTCATGGAATCGTCAGATTCGGGATGATACAAATCATATTTTGATTACAGACTGAGAAATAGCAACGTATACATTTCCATATCCAAATGCGTCTACCATCATACAATTTGTGGTGAAGTTAAGACACCCTGGGGTCTAATGGTGACCGAAGGGAGGACTAACTGTTGCATATTGTATCCAAGTTCACGATTGCACATAAAGGGCAACACACTTAATTACTTGACCTATCAAGTTAATGTGGAGATACACCTATGAATAGAATTGACATGGACAAATTCTAAGGATTACTGTAAAATCTAAAATTTGAGCCCCCGTATTTGCAATTGTCATAAAAGATCAAAGGAATTCGCCGATGTGCAAAATCCGTAGCATCTATGGACTACTGGTTAGCTTTATTTTAGCGTCATGGATATTCTAAGGCTGCATGCAAAAATCACTGAGATCCAACAGGTAGTTTTCGAGAAAATCAATTTCAAACGTGCTCACGAATTAATGGACAGACTATAGTAACTAATTAGGTCGTCAGCAGACTCTGCGACAGTAGACATACTCTGCGACATTGTCATACTAAATTGTGTCACACTAAATGCTTCACTGGTTTCCTTGATTTTTCTGCCGTATAAGCTTGCAGAGAAGGCTCAAATGTATTTTTGGTGGCAAACTACCAATCTATCTGTATAGATCAAAATGTAACCCTCACTAGTTTTCATTAGTCTTGAGTTCTGCATCCACCGCCATGGAATTCCTCTCTCTGCAACCGTTGTTGAATTTAATAACGGTCGAAAAGGTGTTCTGAATATTGAGGGCACTGATATACATTCATCTCCAGTGTCAATATTCGTGAGTCCACATACCAGCTGAGCAGTATCTGCAGTACGACTATCCCCCGATTTGTCCCACTGTAACCGACTCCTACTTCTGATCATCTCGTGCACTAGATGATGGTGCAAGGGTGTGCTTAAAAACAATAAGCGAAGAATATAGATGGAGTGGACCGCAGCATCCGGTAACATAAGACCGAATAGCCTAGACGACAAATCGGAAATTCCTGTTAGATGGGGTTGGTTTTGATATTTTGATAGAAAACTGTACACTTTTTTGCAATTTCACTCAATTCTACGCGTTCATTTGATTTATTGATGAAAAATGTTAATAATACTGATATTTTTGTTAGCTTTAACTTAATTTGTAAGATAATATAACCTTGATTTAGAATGTTGTAGTGTTTTAAATGAATTATTCTATATAAACAACGACACTGGAATGTGAGGATCACTCGACAGTTGTGGTCTTATTTCCTAGAATGTTTTACTTGAGCCCACCAGCCGTATGTTTATCAGAGACCACGGGTGGACAAAGATGTTAGGTGATCAAACACTAATACATGCAACAACAGATAAAACAGGTTTCACTCAAAGTACTGGAAGAAAGATCAGAACATGTTATGCTCAACAAAACACAGAAAACGACACTAGATGACAATTGATAACATAAGATTAGAACAAGAAGATTTGATAAACACATAACATAAGATTGACTAAACATCACGTTCGGCTACTACACATCTAAAGATTGTACTAACATAGGATTGTATTCACACTAAGATTGTACTACACAAGATTGTACTAGCACAAGATTGTACTAACATAAGACTGTACTAGCATAAGATTGTACTAACATAAGATTGTACTAGTATAAGATTGTACAATATAAGATTGTACTAGCATAAGATTGTACTAACATAAGATTGTACTAGCATAAGATTGTACTAACATAAGATTGTACTAACATAAGATTGTACTAGCATAAGATTGTACTAGCATAAGATTGTACTAACATAAGATTGTACTAACATAAGATTGTACTAGCATAAGATTGTACTAACATAAGATTGTACTAACATAAGATTGTACTATATAAGATTGTACTAGCATAAGATTGTACTAACATAAGATTGTACTAACATAAGATTGTACTAACATAAGATTGTACTAGTACAAGATTGTACTAACATAAGATTGTACTAGTATAAGATTGTACTAGCATAAGATTGTACTAGTATAAGATTGTACTAACATAAGATTGTACTAGTACAAGATTGTACTAACATAAGATTGTACTAGCATAAGATTGTACTAACATAAGATTGTACTAGTATAAGATTGTACTAACATAAGATTGTACTAACATAAGATTGTACTAGTATAAGATTGTACTAGTATAAGATTGTACTAACATAAGATTGTACTAACATAAGATTGTACTAGTATAAGATTGTACTAACATAAGATTGTACTAGTATAAGATTGTACTAACATAAGATTGTACTAACATAAGATTGTACTAGTATAAGATTGTACTAACATAAGATTGTACTAGTATAAGATTGTACTAACATAAGATTGTACTAGTATAAGATTGTACTAAATATAAGATTGTACTAACATAAGATTGTACTAGTATAAGATTGTACTAACATAAGATTGTACTAGTATAAGATTGTACTAGCATAAGATTGTACTAGCATAAGATTGTACTAACATAAGATTGTACTAACATAAGATTGTACTAGATCTCAATGGCGAAACACATAAAAACAAAGTACTGTAGTTTTACAAAAGACAAACACAATGTTTTTGTAAAACTACAGTACATTGTCTGTGTTTTGCCATTGCTACATAGTTTTACTGCAGTCTTCCCTTACATAGATAATACTTGATCTCAAGTGATTTAACATAACATAATATATTATTTCTAAAAATGTCTCCTATGATGATTCTCATCTCAAGTTTCTAAAATGTTTCTGTTCATGGTTGCCGTTCTGGACACATAATGCATGTATGTCCAGTCGGAAGTGAAAGTCAAGACCTTACAAGAGGATGCAGAACTAAGGCGCAAGCTATGAATCTACTGTCTGGACCTAGCAGAGGCTGGACTTCATTGTGGCAACCAACTTGAAGATCTCATATATTCAATTTACTAGAACATACAAGAAGAAGAATAAGATAAAGTTCTGATCAAAAGTGCAGCCCTGTGTGGCAAACAGATTTTAGTGATGTCAAATTCTCTTCCGTAACCCAACAACACTCAGAGCTTCTCTCGCGATCGTTCTTTTCGCCATGTTTATCATTCTAATTGTGATATATACACAGCCTTTGCCAAGAACGCATTTCAACGTCACATCGTTCAGTACCATTTGGAGCTTTAGTGCTTATCCTTCGGTGAAGTGTCCGATTTCTACCAGCGTTTACTGGGTTCGCTCTCCGTTAGTCTTTAGTTGTCCCTAGCCAACCTACAAGGCAGCAGGTTGCTATTTTCTTTTAGGGTAGCGACCCTTAGACGCCTACCCTCCGCGCTGATGAGCGTCATCTGCCCAGACTCAGATCTTATAAAGTTGAAAGTTAATGTTCAATAACACACAGATTTCATCTGTATATATATAATCACACAAACATCAAATATTCAACAGTAAAAAAAAAAGTTGCCAATATAAAAGTCAGTTTATCTACCTAGGGGTTGTAGAATCGGAGATACAAACAATGGCCAGTGATAATTCCACAGAGGGTGGCATTAATATTGATATAAATGGGTAGTTTGTTCCTCATTTGTGTAGTACATGGGCTCAGTGTAGCGGAAGAGCTGTTATGGAAGTAAGGTGCTTTTGCTGTTACCACAGCATGACTATGGAAGTTATGGCCTCGATCAAGACAATGATCTGGCTGGAGATGTAGTTCCATATGGGCTAGTTCCTCCATGTGCGATGACGATCATCTGATGACCAACCAACTAATCAAAATTATTAAAACACACAATTTAACATGGTGAATCAAGAAGTTAATATAATTAAGAGAGAACAATGCTTCAACATATACACATAGGATACTGTCAATATAGTGGTACTCACTTTTAGTTTTCTCTGGTGCAGGTTTCTGCAAACCTCGGATGGAATATCCCCCTTGTTGAATCTTCTTGTATAGTTCTGATGTTGGTTCAGCTTCTACCCCATCGCCATCAGCACGAACATTTGCTTGAGAACCCTTGTAGTTCTCAGAACTGTAGTTAGAAGAATAAAGTATTGTTCAAGAGAAATAAAATATCACAACACAAAGTAAGTCTTATCTTGTACAACAAGACTACATCAACGTTTTGATCTCCCTACACCTGTGTGTTGCCGGGGCTCTTAATGGGAGCAAAGAATAGTAACACTGCGACCTACACGGCATGTCGTAAGAGGCAACTAAGGTAGGGACCTAGGGAAGTTACCCTAGTTAATAAAATGCGTCGCCGAAATCAAATGTGCTAGCATACTTGTAGGTGCTTAACTGGCACAACATACACTCGCTCTTAGGCTTGAATTACATACAAACTACAAAGAGTGGTTAACAAGTGGTCGATATGGAACGTTCAAAGAAGAATGACCTCCATAAACAGTCAAGTTTTTTTGTATAGCAAGTTAATGGATTATACATAAGCATAGTCAGATGTTTGGGGACATCCCAATGAGTTTCTCTTGTGCATGATGGATAAAATGACGACATGAACAATCCCTGACAGGGCTGAGGAGAAAGAATTGCCTTTTCTGCCATAGATCAAACTATGTGTGAGTGGGATACCAACATGCAAAACTTATACGCAGATAAAATCATTCTATAAGGTATTAGAAAAATGGGATAAAACCAAACTGCAATCTAGAAAACTTGAATTCTCTGCAAGGAGTTAATTTGATAATATTTGTTAACTTTTTTTCTTATATTTATTTACCCTGTTTTTTTTTTTGTGTGTCTATTTGCCTTTTTCTTCATGTTTGTCTGCCTTTTCTTTCTTCATGTTTGTCTGTCTTTTCTTTCTTCATGTTTGTCTGTCTTTTTTTCTTCATGTTTGTCTGTCTATCCTTTCTTCATGTTTGTCTGTCTTTTCTTTTTTCATGTTTGTTGACATTTTTTTCTTATGTTTGTTGACCTACACGTCCTGATATCGTAAACAAAAAAGACTTTCCTAAGTTGAAAGCGGCTGCCTTGTCTTAGCTGCATGAATCTCATTTACAATCTGTTGACAACTGATAACACTACAGCCAAATTGATACATATCTAAAGGGTGAAATAACAGCTAACCTAGTACTGGGACAGTTAACACCGCTGTTGTCACATAAAGAGATACCGCTAACAACTAAAGCAAATCTCATAAGAACGATTTTCTGGCTCACTCTATGTTACCAGTGTCAAACATGGCCAATAACAGCAGCTAATGAGCGGAAAATCATAACGACAGAGATGAGGTGTCTTAGAAGAGCTGCAGGTGTGACAATAAGAGACAAAATTAGAAATGAAGAAATCACAAAAAGACTGGATGTGAAACCAGTCATGCAATTCATAAAAGAACACGCCAGAGTGATTACCGGGCCCAAATTTGGGGTGTAAAGAATAGAATCACTGTTACCTGCCACGCATGTCGTAAAGGCGACTAAGGAGGTTTTGCTGAAATCGGATGCACATGTCCTAACGTGTAGAATTCTATGCGTTTAGGGGCCTACAAACCAATGTGCAACGTATACATGTTCTTGGCAAAGATCAAACTTATCACAAAGAGTGATTAAAATTGGTCGTAAAGAACGAATGCAAAGAAGAAGAAGATAAAAGAACAACAGATTAAATGGTTTGGACACCTGACCAGAATGCCCTGGTATCGTCTACCACAGAGAGCCACACAGAAAAGTATGAGTACAAAGCAAGAGGAAGACCACGCAAAGATGGAGCGACGGCATCAAGAACAGCCTTACGAACATGAATATCAGCTTTCAAAGTGCCTTACAACAAGCACACACAAGATCACTTCGTTTCACCTCCAACACTTCTATAAAGAAGTAAATGGTGGAAGAGAAGAAATAACATGTAAAAAAAAATTATTTTGGAGAAAGTGTGTTATTGATAATGTGTAAAATGTCTAAGAACAATGAGGTTTCGTATTAGGATAAGAGGTTGTAGTTGAGTGCCACTAATAGTGGATGTATTAGTAGCAGTTCATAAAACAGCATAGTATACTAGTGATGCATAGCTTCTGACTAAAGATTCAGAAAGATGTACATATGTATGTTCATCTTTAATGCGTCTCATCAATGTGTTCTAGACACTTGCTAGCATACTCACTATTATCATTAATATTATCAATAAAAGCCACCTACTGATGTTTGTCGACTGTGATGAAATGGTCTTGGTACAATGCCTGTACCATCTGGTTCATCGCTAACCACCTCCCAAATCTTTAACAGCTACAAATGGCCAGGCATGATAGAGACACAATTCAGAGAAAAACAGAGCAATACTAGTCTTCCACACTGAACTTTCATATCACAACTATAGCAGCTGTTACATAGCTTCATATCAGTACCATAGTCTCAGCAGATGTTGACAATATATACAGAGTCAGTTCTTAATTAACGACAGAGAAAAAACACTGCTACTACGTTAATAGGTAACTTACTAGTCTGGATGCAGATGGCACGTATATGCGATGATTGTATCATTAGAGTTATCTACTAACCAGAATAATCATGAATATATGAATTTCCTATAAGTTCGTATTTTTTCATGTTTGTATGGTTGGACAGAGAGATGAATTAGCAGAGTGTATAAGTGTTCGAATCAACGACTTGGACACATGATGACAGTTTTACGATCAATCCCACACTCAACGTTCCACGCATGAGGAAAGGAATTGACACCTCTACCTAGAGTCTAGAATTGTGAAGGGACATGCACTTCATATCCTTAAGTCTGAAACAAAATGCTACGTAACATTTTATTACTATTATAGCCGGCCAACTAGAGCTGATATAACCGTAAAGTGCTTACAGTGAAAGTGAGTGCCTCAGCTTGAATTGCTGTTACAAGCAAACAAACAGATCAACAATAATCCGGCAATAATTGTGATCAAAGTTGATGAAGGATAAACCACTTATGAAAGTGTAATTATTTAAAATAAACACAAGTATGGGCATCTGTGGCTTAGCTGTAGTCAGCTCGATCATAATCCAAGAATACTTGGTTCACACTCCGCGGCGTGCAGTTTGGAAAGATATTTGTTTCGATTTTTACGAAAGGTTAAAAATAGACCTCAACTTTCAGAAAGCAATGACAAACTTCTGAATGTATAAGTGGTGCCTAGAAAATCAACGACTCGTTTACTGTGGTTGATGGCGACAGGATGTAAAGGATATGCCATGATTTTGTTTTCAAACAGAAGTATACAGCTTAATGTGATTTTGTTTTCAAACAGAAGTATACAGCTTAATGTGATAAAGAGTTGACTTTTAATTAGAAAAACATGATTTCACTAACCAACCACAGGACAACAATAACAAGTCTTTGTGTTCTAACACAGGTTGTCAATACCGGGGGTCTAAGAACGCATCTTGAACACGCACACACATCATCATAACGAACACATATACTAATTATAAGCTACCGGCCCACAGACAAGAAGACATAAGTTCTCCAGTTAAACAACAAACATAGACATATATCCCAATGTTGACGTTACTATCAGCAGGTTAATCTGTGGAACATATCCACAAAACAGGTATCGTTAATTTCACAACCGCCAGCAACATCAACTTATGTTCGGTTAGTCCTCTTCAGCATAACTCTTACAATATTGCAACCCACATGATGAACTGTATATTTGAACAACAATTCAGACTATCCATTTCTATATGATTATTTGTAGAATACATCAAGTTTGGTCTACAAGGTGTGTCCTGAGCCTAGCCCTGCACTGGCAGGGTTGGGATCGGCTAGTCTCTCTTAGGAGGGGCAAAAAGTGAAATTAGTAGCCTGCTAATGACCCTCAGAACACACAAGTCAACCCCACCTCCCAGCGGTGTAGCCGGAAACTTTGACCGTGAGGTCAAAGACTAACGAGGCAATGGCTCGCCTAGGAGATGGACCCCCTAGGTCAGAATTTTTTGGTGTCCTTGGGAGTTAACCTGACAAAAATCTCGGTGGAGGTCTGGCCCCCAGACTTGTGATATCAGTGGATTTACCCTGATATCCAAGATCCAGACCCCCAGTTATGAAAATAGCCCCACTGCCTTGTGGGAGCCTCAGGAGAGGCAAAGGCTATGGGAGTAAACCCAAACAGAAAATCCGGAGCAGAGCCCCTAAGGCAGACAGGCATCAAGTGATGTCCTACCGGCAGCTCCTGCAACAGAACTGATACCAGATGTCGTGCTTGCACTCCTCTGGATTCTATCAGCGAGGTTGAGAGGGGTAGTTGGACGCTTAGGCAACTCAGCTACTCCATAAAAATCGCCCAGGCATGCGTCACGGAGATGACATCAAGTACATTTCAAAATAGAATTTTCAACTCTGCTTATTCTGATACAGGAAATAGTTCTCTAGTGTTTAACATAAAAAAAATTATATGACAGAATTTGTTATAGTTTGCTCCAAAAGTTTAACTGTCACAGTCTAGTTTGGTCTGTCACAGTTTAGTGTGATCTGTCACAGTCTAGTGTGGTCTGTCATAGTATCGTTAAGTCTAATAGTCACAGTCTAGTGAAGTATGATGGTGATTATAATTTCTTAAATACAATGCAACACAAATCGATACTTGTCATGTGACCGATGCTACATTGAAATATCACACTCAATAATTTATGGATATATATATAAATATATATCATATATATATACATAAATATATATCATATATATATACATACATTATAATGCAGATATATAAGCGTTAATATTTCCAACAAGAATATTTCATGGTACCAGATGTCTGTCCATTCAAATGTTTTCTAATACTAAAGCTGTTGATGAGAGCCGCTTAACCATTTCACCCTTCTATGCCGATATACTGGCTTGCAGTTTTTTTTTAAAGATGATGCAAATCCAGTTTACTAGCGTAATCAGTATACATTGCAAAATATATGCATCTGAAGGTAAAAATAATTACGAAGTGATAGGGTTAAACAGATGAATCTTTGGGTCAAAGGCGCACAGGAACGTCGCGCCAGGATTGGTGAGCTGACACTAATCAAGATCCTACCCCACCTCCACGTGGTGACCCTGGTAACAGACATTGGTTTATGTCTGACTAAGCGGGTAGGGATCGAGGGAGAGCTACTCTGGTATGGGTAGGGATGCAGACCTGGTCACATCTGATGAGATCCGCTAGCAACCTAGACAAGCGGAATCCCAGAGTGACTACTAATGCACATCTCTCCCAGCCGATGGGAAAGGCTGAGTGGACAGCCATAAAGGGATGAGGGGTGCATCCAGAGAAGAGGTGTGGGCTCGCGTGGAGCAAAACTTGGGCCTGAGATGAGTTGCACGTGGGCCCACATAGAGTGAAACTCAGAGCCCTGAGATGGGGGCCGAGTTGAGCCCGTGTCCGGACAGCCTAGAGGCATGGTAAATGTGAGCATGGTGTGAACTTATGGAAATGGTGGGCAGGCACCAAGGCAGAGTGAGCATGCATGCGGATGATGCACAGGTGGCCCCAACAGTGGGCAGACATGCACAACGCAGATGGTGTAGCGAAGAGAGGGCGTGGACCACTCAAAAGTAAAGAAAACTGGAAAGCCCAGCAGGGGCTTGAATCCAGTGTGCGTTTCCGCTCGCAGTGAAGTACTACTGCCTCGTTGTTAGATTGGGGACAATCAAAGGTTAGCGGAGCAAACCGTACACAAAACTAGATGGAAAGAACACCAAGTAGTCCACAAAAAGACTGGAAACCTGGAAGATGACGCTCAAAAGCCAGGAAGGGTAGGTAGTCTAAGGGTTGCTACCCTAAAAGAAAATAGCAACCTGCTGCCTTGCAGATTGGTTGGGGACAGTCAAAGGCTGACGGAGAGCGAACCCAGTAAACGCTGGCTGAAAGCGGACACATCACTGAAGGACAAGCACTAGAGCTCCAAATGGTACTGAAGATGTGACGTAAAACAAACATTCTTGGCAAAGGCTGTTTATATATCACAATAAGAATGATAAAAATGGTAGAAAAAGAACGATCAAGAGAGAGAGAGAGATGAATCTTTGATCTATTAAACATCAGGTAAAGGAATGAGAAAAGTTGCGACAAAATATCACTTATAATGCATCAGTGTACTACTTCACATATGGAGTATTTACTACTGGCTATCTTCAAGATAACATAATTATACTCAGGTGTCGTGCCTGCTGGCAATGGAGGTCATGGAGTTCCACAATGTTTTGACCTTGCGTTGGTGATTAACTCAGTTGTTGACACAAACACAGATTTATATATGAAATTATATACACACAAGAGTGAAGGCAGAGATCTTACGCTGTAACATGAAGAAGAGACATATATTAGGGCAATATAGGATGAAAACATATCTATGTAGCATGAAGAGAAAACAACATATCTATGTAGTATGAAGAGAAAACAACATATCTATGTAGTAATGAAGAAAAATGAGAAACAAAAACATATCTATAGTTAGAATGAAGAGAAAACAACATATCTATGTAGAATGAAGAGAAAACAACATATCTATGTAGAATGAAGAGAAAACAACATATCTATGTGTACATGTTGAATGAAGAAAACATAAAATGGTCTAAAATGCAAATGAATGATTTAATAGCACCAGGTTTCCCTCTATGGCTCCGTCCCTTCCCACTGATATGGCAAGTCACCTGCCAAGAATGTTGCACAAAGCAATAACTCCGTAACTCCAGCAACAATCATAGGGATCACCAGAAAAAATCACATGTGAACTGAACGACTCAATCCAGTTCTAACCCACAACTTTCAGAACACAAGGCAAATGTTTTAACCAAACAGACCCAATAAAATAAAGAGCAATTAACAAAACAATATATGTTTGTGACTAATTGTATAAGCACAGATACTCTAATACAAGTCTCGAAAGTATTGGAAAACTATGTGCTGTAATATTACACAATAATAGAAGGGAAATAACAAGAGATAACAAGAATGTACTTACTACTGACTAAAGTCCCCTGGCTTGTCTATACGAGGATTGTGAGGCTGAAGAATACATAGAAATATAAAGGTTATGGACACACACAAATATGATTTAAGAATCAGACAACCAAACAATGAGAACAGGTAGTGGTTATTGTAATCTACAATGACAATAATGTTACATATGTAATGGTATATTTCACTTACTAGAGGACAAATATATTTCAGAAATGAAGAGAATGAGTGGATGGAACGAGGAAAGACGAGAGTGAAAGAAGGAGTAAAAAGTGGGAACAGAGACTCTATCAAATAGTGTACGCTTTTCTCTTGTTCTTTCCCTTACATAAAAAAAAAATTGGTATACACCCTTCAATGATTGACCTATTTAAGATCTTCATGTTTGATGTGACCCAAAAAATTCAACCATTTTTTGTCTCGATAGAAAAACCATCTTGACTATCTAATTCATGTATTATATATTTCTTTATTAATTTCTGTGTTGCTGTTATATTATCAGGTGTATGTTATTAAATTGTTATTACAATAGAAGCAAATATGTCAATAATACTATTATAATAATATATGTTACAAAATACAAGCATGTCACTGTTACACTTAAGGGGTGCGGTCTACTTTGAGGCAGTGAACTGAAAGCTAATTCCTCATATAAGCAGGTAATGCATACAAGTCATTAGACCATGGTAAATTATATTAATAATAAATACATCAATATTATGTTTATGATACCAAAAACAGGAACAGTAAAATATATGTACAGAAGCGTAACTTTGTAGTATAAGCAAAAGTACGGTTACAAGTAATGGAAGACATGGGAAAACCAAGACGAAGGTGGCAGCAGGACATCAAAGAAACCTTGAACATGATGCTGGGAGAGCAGGAGAACTTGTTAGAGACAAAGTTTTTCAGGCGTGCTGTGATGAAAGTGACGTTCTACAAGGGACATGTTACCACTTGAAGGACACAACACAACATGAGAAATAGATAGGATATCATATCAAATCTCTGCTAGTATCAGCCAATGAATGCTATCTCTATGTAACCTAATATTTCACTAGCAAACATGCACATGAGGACATAATGTTAATCTCTACAGACAATGCATGTAGACTAGGTACACAGAAAGATTATGTACAAGTTGCTGCTGCTTATATATATATATGAAGCCTCCCCAAAAAGCATCATTTAAAAAAAAAAAAGCATTTCGGGAAGAAATGTAAACTCATGAACAAAATACCCACCACATTCATTGTCTCCTAAGATCCCATCATCATGATCATGAGATAAATATATTCAACATAATGTTAAGAATGACTCATGTATAGATAGTGGTCGTTAAAAAAAAATATATATAATATATCTCTACAAAACAGCACAAATAATGTACAATTACCAATGACTTTTATTAATATAATAATAAAATGAAGTAGACAAAAAGAAAGAATATGAGGTGAAGAATATCAACCAAGTCATAAATTTGGTAAACAATCCTACAGCTAAAGCATTGAATATAACAAGCAGATAGAAAATACAATTTCTATTTAAGAAATATGATTTCAAGCAAGTCAGTAGTAAAGCAGAGATATTTATTTTACTCATCTATATATTTGATCTGTTCACTAACTATCGGTTTATATAAACCACTTTGGAACAATCTGGGTAAACATTCTATAGGTGTACATGGGCATTTACACATTCAGGCAAGGAGGAGAGGGGAGTAAGTGCCACCCCCTGGAAAATGGCTTTTCAATAACATAGTTTTATAAAACCTGGTCTCCATTTCCAGGTAAGTAAACAACTAACTAAACTTTCAACAAATTAATTTTGCCTCCTCCTGGACAAATGTCTATGGAGCCCATGTAGGTGTACTGTATCTCCCTAATGTTGGATCTTTACTGAAGTAAATCTGTCACTGAACATATTTTTCCCATTATCTGATTTTATTCCATTCTACTTTATTCACTTTGGTACAGCTACCTATTAATAACTCTCTATGATATTATTTTTGTGTGTGCATTAAGACATTTGCACTTAAGTATCAGCTACATTTCCAGAAAAGCTACTTTATTTGCAATTTTCAAGCACAGCACATTTGATTTCATCATGCACTTTTCTTGCTTGAGTTCACTCTCCCAGTTGTTTCATGATGGAGATTAAGTAGGAATTAAATTTTACGTTTTTATAGTTCAAATTTTGCTAGCTCAAACATTCTGCTATTTTCTTTTGTCAACTGGCAAGGCCCATTTACAGATAGAGATTAGAGTGCACAAAGCAAATGGTATAACCTACCAGCTATCCCCATTGTTAAGACACCCAAACATCTCACTGACAGCTAAACAACAGATGATCAACAGCATTTTTACCAGAACCAAACAAGGGCAACAAGCAAAGCACAGTCGCATAACAATTACATGTGATGCCTATGAAAAGTTACCAACAACACCAGAAAAGACAGCCACCAACATCAGCATAAGAAAGAAAGCTGGTACAACAGAATCTTGCTTGAATTACATTGAGAAACAAGAATGGAGTGGTTCGGCCACTTAATAAAAATGCAATCAAACTCCACTGTATATAGTCTTCTACAACAGAACATTAGGAATGCTGGTGAGATACAGAGGAACTCGACCGCATCACAGACTGGTGTGATGTCTCTGGTGCACTAGTTAACCCTACCAAAGCAGCAGTGACATGGTTCTCACTCAATAATAACACTGTTAACGCATGTCGCCTAGTGTGAAACTTGCGTAGTGTTTTGCCCGTAGATAAATCGATGAAATTTTTGGGTGTGACATTTGACCGCAGTCTGTGTTTCCGGGAACATGTTGAGTATGTCATTGTCAAGGCACGCAAGGTTTGGGGCAATGAGAGTCATGGCGGCTGTTAACATCGAGCAACGACTGCTTGTCATTCTGTATCAGACATTGGTCCTCTCCACCATTGAATATGCAATGGCCATCCTCACTGTCAGCAAAATGCAAATTGAAAGACTTGAGAGAATACAGAACGAAGCTATGCGCATCATCCTCGGTTACACAAGGGATACACCCTGTGTGGTGATGAGGTTTCTCCTGGATTTTCCGACCATGGAGTATAGAGTCAAGATAGCCAGAACATGTGCCTATCTCAAAATAAGTGCCAAAAAGGATGACCCATTGCATGAACAGCTCAGCGCCAGTGGTGGACATCGGTTAAAGCGGGGCAAGTCATGGGTTGGCCGTGCGCAGATACTGTTCAGCTGGTATGTGGGCTCAATAATATTGACTATGGAGAAGAATGGATACCGATGCCTCCAATACACTGGAACACTTTTTCAACCATCATTAAATTTGACAAAGGTTGCAGAGAGGAAAATTCCGCGGCGTTGAATGCAGACGTCAAAGCCATCATCGATGAAAATTGCAATGCAGGCGACGTTGTGATCTACACGGATGGATCGGTAGTTCGTCACGAAAAGTCTGCATGGGCCTTCTCTGCAAGCTCATGTGGCAGAATGGTCAAGGAAACCAGTGGTGCATTCAGTATGACAACAAGCAGCATGACAATGGAGGTACTGGCGGTGACCAATGCACTACTCTGGCTAGTCACAAAACTACACTCATGCGTGCATTTGAGTGACTCATTGAGTATGATCCGAAAGGTGGAGGCCGGTTCGGTGCGCAGGCAATGACTGAATCACTGCAGGTGTCAACAATTTGCAGAATTACACTGTATTTGTTCGGGGCACATGGGTGTTGTTGGCAATGAGAGAGCAGAAAGGCTGGCTGGCTCTGCCGCTGTATCAGACGGCCAGCCAATGGACAGAGCTGACATCGTGAACGCCCTCATAAGGCGTGGCCGCAGAGAAGACCTTCATCTAAACCAATCCACATCAACTACTAGATTTCGAGAACTGGGTTTGAAGATTGGTGTGGCAAGAAAAGAACGGTACAACAGGTATACGAGTAGGCTCATCAATCAAAATAGAACTGGTACGGTCAGTCGCTGGACGCTGATGGAGATATTGCGATGGAGATCGGAGCACCCTATGGACATGTCCGGAGTGCAATGAAGATATTCCAAACTGAAACTGAATTAGGAATGAAGACGGTAGGTAGACCACAAAAAAGATGGACAGATGGCATATCAGAATTCTGTCAAAAAGCAAAAATAACTATTACCCAAGCCACCAGTGCAGTAGCAAGAAAACAAAAACAGAAAACAGTACGATCTTACTGGACAGACAGCCCTGACCATAACTAAAATTGTTGAAAACGACATACGCGCTGCATTTTACTTTAAAAAAGTTCAATAGTTTAGATCATTTTCAAACAAAAACCAAGACTGTCTCTGGTGTTCGAGAAGCAGAATTATCTCCTAGAATTCTGAGATTGACAGCAAATGCTGAGCACACCATATTTGTTTGACTCCAAGCATTAGTATATGATGGCAGTGGTGGACGGTAGCTCTAGTATAACAAAGTTTGACATGTAATAATAACAGATAAGCTAAATGTGATGGGAAATCAGTCAACAACTCAAGTGTAAAGACAAAAGACTGTTTTATGTTTTACTTGTGTAGTATGCAGCCTTGTTTAAGCTTTCGTTTTCTTTTCTCTAATTTTGCTTGACATGTCAGGATAAGAAGAGATTTTTGTAGGCCAGGCTTATGTATTCCCTTCATAAACAGTGTTTTTCGCTGCCTTCGTTGTCTCTGTGGTCTACCTTTTGCGTGGACGGCCTTTGTTTTGTATTTACTGTATCAGAATAACATTGCCCTTTGGGGAGTACTGTCTGCTTATGTGGCCGAACGATTTAATGTGTTGTTTCTTGATAAAGTTCAGTACTGATGATGTCCCCACTTTTTTTTCCTGATGTCTTCTTTTCTAAACCAGTCTCTTCTTGATACTCCCAACATTCTACATAGACACTATAAATTGCTTAGTTAGTTAGTCTTTCCTTCTTGGGCCTGTGGCGGCGCATAGGCAGAGCTCTCCATGTCTCGCGGTTCGTTGCTATTTGTTTTAAGTCTTTAATGTTTACTAGGCCCATCGTTGAGCCTTCTCTGGTGATGGTTCTACGCAGAGTCTCTCTTGGTCTTCCTCGTTTTCTTTTCCCTCTGGTGTCCATATGAGGGATTGGTAAGGAGTCTTCTCTCATCCATTCTAAGTGTGTGGCCGATGTAGTTCCAGCGGCGCTTTCTTATAAAATTTGATACATTTTCTTGCTTGGTCTTTTGTTTAAGCCATATAAATCAAAATGGTATCCAGCTGAAGTTATTTATAAAATATCTTTTGCTCTTGTCACGTGAGATCATCTAAGTAAACACTGAATACATTCCCTTTTGTTTATATACACTAGGCACCCCAATAGGTGCTCAGTCTCTCAGCTACCAGAACCCAAGCACATGGGAGGGAGTATACTGAGTTTGTAGCCTAGTTCATAAAGTCAGGATACCTATTTTAACCTTAGTGACTAAAGAATCAACAGTTACAGGAATTGAACACTATCAGTTTTTTTTATTGTGTCCTACCGGCAGTGCCGCAATGAGTAGACCCAGTACGGTTGCATGAGTAAATTCCAAAGTGGCATCATTCTATTGAATAAAAGCTGCTCAGAATTTGTTTTAATGTATTTAGGTATTGCCTACTTGCCCTATGAAAGCTCCCATCCTTTCACCGTGATCACATGGGCACTAAACTTTGATCTTATACAAAATGCCAAGAAGTGTCTGGAGTACAGTGATAGTGATCCTCACTAACTTAGCATTGTTAAGATAGTCTCACTAACAACAATCATTCATCGTTGTAAGCAAGTCAGGATGAAATAATACAAAAAATAAGCATATATAATAATGTATAGACTTCTAGAGTAAATAGATTCAGCTATATGACTACAATACTACCAAATGGGAAAAAGAAAATAATGATACTACATAATAATGTTACCTTCTTTCTCTCACTGACTGACTTTGACCGTGGTCGCATATGCTAAAATGGGGATAATAAAACCACGAGCATGTCAAGTCACACACAAACAAGGCCAAACAACAAGTACAAGACAAAATTAGAAGCATAATAATACAGTGATAGAGAAAATAATTGTGGTCACATGCGTGTTGCTTCTACATGCAAGTTTTGGTGCATTGCATTATGAAATAACATAAGTTAGTCTACAGTCAACACTACTACCATCATTAGTTAGTCTACGGCCAATATTACAATTAACATAAGTTAGTCTACGGCCAATATTCATTACATAAGTTAGCGCAACATTACTTCAACATAAGCTGGCTAGACTAGTCAACATTACTACCAACATAAGCTAGACTACAACCAACATTACTACCAACATAAGCTAGACTACAGCCAACATTACTACCAACATAAGCTAGACTATAGCCAACATTACTATCAACATAAGCTAGACTATAGCCAACATTACTATCAACATAAGCTAGTCTATAGCCAACATTACTACCAACATAAGCTAGACTATAGCCAGCATTACTACCAACATAAGCTAGACTACAGCCAACATTACTACCAACATAAGCTAGACTACAGCCAACATTACTACCAACATAAGCTAGACTATAGCCAACATTACTATCAACATAAGCTAGTCTACAGCCAACATTACTACCAACATAAGCTAGACTATAGCCAACATTACTATCAACATAAGCTAGACTATAGCCAGCATTACTATCAACATAAGCTAGACTATAGCCAACATTACTACCAACATAAGCTAGACTATAGCCAGCATTACTATCAACATAAGCTAGACTATAGCCAACATTACTACCAACATAAGCTAGACTATAGCCAACATAAGCTAGTCTACAGTCAACATTACTACCAACATAAGCTAGACTATAGCCAACATTACTACCAACATAAGCTAGTCTACAGCCAACATTACTACCAACATATGCTAGACTATAGCCATACATTACTACCAACATATGCTAGACTATAGCCAGCATTACTACCAACGTAAGCTAGACTACAGCCAACATAAGCTAGACTACAGCCAACATTACTACCAACATCAGCTAGACTATAGCCAACATTACTACCAACGTAAGCTAGACTATAGCCAACATTACTACCAACATAAGCTAGACTATAGCCAACATTACTACCAATGTAAGCTAGACTATAGCCAGCATTACTACCAACATAAGCTAGACTACAGCCAACATTACTACCAACATCAGCTGGACTATAGCCAACATTACTACCAACGTAAGCTAGACTATAGCCAGCATTACTACCAACATCAGCTAGACTATAGCCAGCATTACTACCAACATAAGCTAGACTATAGCCAGCATTACTGCCAACATAAGCTAGACTATAGCCAACATTACTATCAACATAAGCTAGACTACAGCCAACATTACTACCAACATAAGCTAGACTATAGCCAACATTACTATCAACATAAGCTAGACTATAGCCAACATTACTGCCAACATAAGCTAGACTATAGCCAACATTACTATCAACATAAGCTAGACTGTAGCCAACATTACTATCAACATAAGCTAGACTGTAGCCAACATTACTATCAACATAAGCTAGACTGTAGCCAACATTACTACCAACATAAGCTAGACTGTAGCCAACATTACTACCAACATAAGCTAGACTACAGCCAACATTAATTAACTAAGTTGGTATAAAGGAACATTGTTAATATGAATTTGTACATGACACTTATATTACTAAAATATACATTTTAGCTCCATCCATAAAAAACCAGAACCCATCACCTTTGACCCACAATACATGAATAAATTAATGACATTCTAACATTTAATTAAATATATCTTCAGTTTTGCTATTACTACAGATATCTGTGTCTAACTTAGCTACCAACTGGAGAAATTGCGCTGCAGTAGCCACACATGTTACTGGACAGTTCGTTCCATTTCTGTGAATGTTAGCATGCTTTAATAGCATAATCTGTACTGTGACTCATGGAGTATTGAGGTCATGAACTCTACTGTGACTCATGCAGCATTGAGGTCATGAACTCTACTGTGACATGGAGTATTGAAGTCATGAAATGTACTGTGACTCATGCAGTATTGAGGTCATGAACTCTACTGTGACTCATGCAGCATTGAGGTCATGAAATGTACTGTGACTCATGGAGTATTGAAGTCATGAAATGTACTGTGACTCATGCAGTATTGAAGATAAACTGTACTGTGACACATGCAGTATTGAGGTCATGAACTCTACTGTGACTCATGCAGCATTGAGGTCATGAACTTTACTATGACTCATGCAGTATTGAGGTCATGAACTTTACTATGACTAACGCAGTATTGAGGTCTGCGTACTGCATAACACAGTACTGAGGTTCTGCGTACCACAGGAGCTAAAGGATGCCACTATTGTCCCCCTGTACAAGCGCAAAGGAATCTCCCTCCTGTCAATTGCTGGCAAGATACTGGCCAGATACCTCCTCAATTGCTTAATTGACCACCTGGAGCAGGACTTGCTCCCTAAGACCCATTGTGGCCTCAGAGCGGGTCGTGGAACAGCTACATGATATTTGCTGCTCGCCAACTACAGGAGAAATGCCAAGAGCAGCACTGCAATCTCTACATGGTCTTTGTCGATCTGGCGAAGGCTTTCGACACGGTCAACAGAGAGGGTCTATGGATGACAATGGAAAAATTTGGATGCCCAGTGAAATTCATTAAGATTGTCCAACAGTTTCACGACGGCATGTGTACTTGATGAAGGGGAGCTGTCGAATGCCTTCCATGTCACCAACGGCGTCAAACAGGGTTGTGTACTGGCCCCGACACTCTTCAGCATGATGTTTGCTGCCATGCTCATGGATGTCTTTTGGGAAGGCAACGAACATGGGGTAAAGATTAGATACAGGAATGATGGTAATCTATTCAATCTTAGGAGGTAAAAATCCTCCACCAAGGTAAAAGAATCAACTATCTCAAACCTGTTGTTTGCCATTGACTGCGCCCTCGCTACCAAATCTGAGGAAGAAATGCAGACTTACATGGACAAGTTCTCAGTGGCCTGCGATAATTTTGGCCGTACCATTAACACCAAGAAAACAGAGGTAATGTTCCTGCCTGCCCCTAGAAAGCAGTACTATGATCCAGTCATCAACATTAAACACCAGTGTCTCCTGTCAGCGGACAACTTTGCCCATCTTGGCAGCCTCCTATCCAGATCGGCAAACATAGATTTTGAGGTCAACAATAGGATATCCAAAGTCAGTACTGCGTTTGGAAGGCTACATGTCACTGTGTGGGAACGAAAGGGGATAAGCGTAGCCACAAAGCTGAAAGTTTACCAGGCCATAGTGCTAACCACGCTGATGTACGCAAGCGAGACATGGACAGTGTATAGCAGACACGCAAGAAAACTAAATCGCTTCCACACAAGCTGTCTACGCAGAATACTAAAAATAAACTGGCAGGACAAAATTCCAGATAGCGAAGTCCTCACAAGAGCAAAGATCCAAGCGTCAACATCCTATTGCAGAAGGCCCAAGTGATTTGGGCGGTCACGTTCTCGAATGCCTGATAAACGCATCCCAAAACAGTTGATGTTGATAGACACCACATGCTGAAAATCCCCTGCGCAAGATCGGCAAATATGGCGCTGTAACAACAAAAGAGATACCCGCATAGCTGAGAATCATGGTACCGGTGAGGCACAGAGAAAACGAGCTACGCAAAACGACAGAACACGCACATGTCTAACCGTGATCATGTATGCTCCACCTGTGTTAGGAGATTGTGTTCTAGGATTGGATTCTACAGTCACCTCTGCTCACACCAGAGAGTGCAGCAGCATACATATGAAATTGTTATCATCACTTGCAATGGATGGCTGTTATCATTGAGGTCATGAACTCTACCGTGACTTCTGCAGTATTGAGGTCATGAACTGTACTGTGACACATGTAGTACTGAGGTCATGGACTGTACTGTGACACATGCAGTACTGAGGTTGTGGACTGTACTGTGACACATGCAGTATCAAGATCATGAACTGTACTGTGATACATGCAGTATTGGGGTCATGAACTGTACTGTGATACAAGAAGCATTGGGGTCATGAACTGTATTGTGATACATGCAGTATTGAGGTTAAAATATGTCCTTGATTGAAAACAATAGAAAATTATTAACATGCTTACAATGCAGACATAAAAATAGGCAATCTCATGCATATTGAATAAATAAAATATGAAATATATTTGGGGACAGGGAGTAAGAGAAGATGGTAAGGTTAGGGGGAATTGCATTCTTTAAGTTTGGACTAACAGGCATCTCATTTCAAGCAGGAATTCTAAAACTGGTTGCTCCTTTGAGACCTTCCAGCGTAAACAAGATTATTAGACACCTTACCGATCTGGATTCTCTGTAAGAGATGGATGAGTACCCAGGCTCATACTCCAGTATGCTTCGTGGCTGGCATCTGTACACCTCAATCTTAGACTTGACACTTGGTGGTTCCCAAACACTGAATACACAAAATGTTATATAATATATTAGGGATCAACAACGGAACAAGGACAACTTTAGAACAAAACAAGAACAGAAATGTAAACCTTGACACAAGCAACAATGGTGTGTTTTTATTGGTTACTAAACTGACAACATTGCACCCCAGGCAGACCCATAGGTGCTCAGTCTCCCCAAGATATAAGAGAGTATGCATACTGATGGTTCCTGTGTTGCTGGTTAAACAGACTCTGTCCCTCAGGCATCCATTTCTACTTGTACAATGGGTAACTCCAAACTACTTAAATTGCTGGACCGATTCAACATCTATTCTAGTGTCTTCATGCAACAGGCAGTCGCGAATAGACCGAAGAATATCCCCCCATATTCATCTTCAACTTCCAAACAATCTATAATATTAATGCAAGCCTGTCCACTCTGTCATTGCTACAAACAACCACAAGCCCAGAACCGTAGATCCACGTAAACCTCTGGAGGTTAGAAATTTCTACAGACGGCATCCACTCATACCGAAACTTGTGTGTATGTGGATGGATGGATGGTAGCTGGTTCTGTGAGAACATGGTTTGCAGGCATAAAGTAGTCATGAAGTATTACAGAGAAGGTCTGCTGTTATCCTTGATTAGTTCTAAGAAGACAAAAGTCTATGTAGATTTCTACATCCTCTTGGTTTGTTCACATATAATAATTACATTGCTTTACTTGATCTGATCTTGAATTACCATGTTATGAATTTGTCTATTGTTTAATTTATTTATATATTCTAAGAGTTTTACAATATCTTTCTTCACTATTATATATGTAATTGTTTCTTCATTTTGTCTTTGTTGAATATAAGTTATTAATTTGTTAAAGATGTCAACTCACTAACTCAAGTTCTCATTGAAGAATACAAAGAAATATTGCAGTAAAACTATATACCAAAGTTAAGATATGATGGAAACGTAAAGTTCATCTCAAAATTGAAATATAAAGAATTTAAGGAACCCTTTTTCATACATTGTGGTATATATTTTTAGGCCCGTATTTTTCATTGATCGTCGGCACACAATGGGTGATGTAGTCAACATCATGTCTGCCGTCTTTACTTCTCAGTACTTTTCCTGGTACCCAATTGATGCTGTGTCAAAACGACAGCCTGTGAATATATTCCACATCCAATGTGGAATTGAACCTGTCTAAGAAGCGAGTTGACTAACAACTATGCCACTGCGGCTCCCAAACATAAACAATTATATTGTGTTAATTAACATGAGAAATCAATGGCAAATCTCTAGCTACACATACAAAAATGTCAACAGCAATACAAAACATATCTGATGAGAATCAAATAATTCTATGAAGAGAATAAGGAGAAGTATAATGTATTCATTTCTTTCTTGACATTATCTCTCACACGTTAAATTGAATATGTTAGAAGAAAGCATTGCTGGGAATCATGCTGGCTACATGTACACAATCACAAAATAGAAGACAATGTTTGTAAGGAAAATTATTACTGACACAGAGATGGGTTTTGGTTACTAAACTGATGTCATTGCACTGGGGCAGACATAGGTGCTCAGTGTTCCTTCCCCAACAGATATCGAAGAGCATGCATTTAACATCAACATCATCCAATAGCTTGTGCTGAGCAGAACTTTGTCATCCTATCAGTCTATTGAAATTTCTCTCTCCTAGGTCAGATGTCCTGCACCTACAGCCGTCAAGTTCAAATCATAATCATTAGTTAAATCCTCCGTGGTCTTACTCTTCTTCTACACAACACCCACATGTCTAACCTTGATCATGAATGCCCCACCTGTGGTAGGGAATTGTGTTCCAGAAATGGACTCTATAGTTACCTCTGCACAGACCAGACAGGTACAACAACACACGTCTGAGGCTGTTGTCATCATTGCTAGCAATGGACAGCTATTATTATTATCAAATTTCATGAGAGAAAAGTATAGACATTAAAAAAACCAGTGGTGACAGATAGCAAAAACTACACTTGCAATAGTTTTGTAAAACAGTGCAAGGGGCATGCAACATGAGACGCAAGTTGGAACACATAAACCAGAAAGAAATCATTCATTATTTTGAAGAATAAGTTGTGTGTGTGTAATAGGTATGTTGCTGTGTCATGACTGTCAGCTCTGTATGTTTATATGTCTGAAAGTGTGTATGTGGATGTATGTTCATGGTATAATTTCCTCTTCGAACGCTCCATATTCACCACTTGTTGTGTCATTGGTTTTTAGGCAGATGGTTATCGCCTCTGTCAGTTGATTGAGAGCGATCGTTTCCACGCTGAGAGCCGATTTTTGATGGCAGTCATGACTCCCCCTTGGTCGGTCTTCCCTATCTTGCCGGAAGATTTCATAGCCTCTAATGGAGAATCTGTGTGTGCTGGTAAAATGTGTTTCTTGGATGCAGCACATATCAATGTCATGCTCCTTCAGGAAGTTTTGCAACTCTATTTTTTGTTTCTGACGCCTTCCGCGTTTCACTGCATTATTTTCAAATCTTGAGCCGTGTGTTTACTCTCGTCTTCTCTGGTCGATCTGAGAGTGTGAGGAATTGTGGTTGCTGTTGTGTTTGGAGGATGGGGCCCGGTGTTGAACCTACCTGGTTTCGACCTGCAAATATGACACCGTACTGGAGTAGTGTTGGTTGCATAGCTTCGGTTGTAGTGCGCAGATGCGCGTTTTTATTCCGTGCGCTTGGCATGCATCTTCCGACTTCGACAGTTAAGATTTAATTTCTGGAATCCTCCTACCATAGGCAGATTGCCTTTCTAGGCTTAAGGGTTCTACCTACCCCGGACCGCGTATTTAACACATAGCGAAAGCGGTGTGTCGTAGCGATCGCAATTCTGATCGGTCACCATCGTACTTCAGAGTCGCTTAACTACACCACAAAACATATCCATGAATAACACAATATATCCTGCGGCCAAATGAAGGAAAAGTAGTAATCCAGGCCACGGAAGCAAGATGAAGTGATCAAAATTTATTGCTGACGCTAACCGATACGTTCGCTCAGCGTCATTTGTAAACCGGAAGTCCACCACTTGTTAAACCACTCTTTGTGATTTGTATGTGATTTGAGCCTAAGAGTGATTGTACATTGTGCTAGTTATGTGCCTACAAGTAGGCCAGCATATCCGATTTTGTGACGCTTTTAATTTACTAGGTAGCTTCCTCAGCCCCTACCTCAGTCGTCTCTTACAACATGCCTTGTAGGTCGAAGTGTTACTATTCTTTGCTCCACTTGCTGGTCTCGGCAACACACGGGCGCATGGTATAAGAATCTCTTCAGGTTTATTGTTTGTCTGTGTCTATCAGATACGCTAAGACTAATTGACAAGAAATCAGAGACTATCAAAAAATGTGTTATACTACTACAGTAACTCTTGTACAACAAATTGTGTATCTTCTACAAAGAGGGGGATGTAACATGAGACTAAATAGAATGAAGTTAAACTAAATATATAAATCATGTCCAGTGTAGATTTGTAGATGGGCATAGTAACAAGCAATGTTCATGTTGTGGCAACGTCTTCGTCAGGGATGGAACAAACAAGAACATGATAAATGAACAAGAAAAACATAACTAACAATTCTTTTTACAGAACGTAACTGTATGTGATTGCATTGTTCCTAGAGTACAAGGCACAGGAACGACCAAGACGAAGGTGGCAGGAGAATTGCTAGAGACAAGAGTTTTTCCGGCATGCTGTGATGAAAGTGACATTCTGCAAGGGGTATGCTACTACTTGAATTGTATGTGAATATTGAAAGTGCCATATCTGATCTGTACTGCTGCGGTTATACTTAGCTTTAACACTCACTCTAGTGCGCGCACACACACACGCCCATACCCAACATTTTATTCTTCAAATAAGAGATGTTAAAACACACACATATATGCACACACACACATGAACAAATAGATTAAGAAAAAACATCATCAACATATGGACATGCTTGAAATAAGAGACATACAAATATTCATACAAACCTGATCATCTTTCATAAGAGAGAGACAACATGAGAGACATACAAATATTCATACAAACCTGATCATCTTTCATAAGAGACAACATAAGGGACATACAAATATTCATAGAAACCTGATCATCTTTCATAAGAGACAACATAAGGGACATACAAATATTCATAAAAACCTGATCATCTTTCAGAAGAGACAACATGAGAGACATACAAACATGCACATCAAATATGCAACATGCGAGTTGTAAGTAACAAATTAACTACCTGAACGATTCTGGGAGGGAGCTAAAGATGGGATTAGGCAGGTATATGAAACAATAGACTCATTATTATTGTTATACACAACATATGATATATATATATTAATGACAGACAACAAATGATATATATATTATTGACAGCCATGGTATGGAGGCTTATTGATATTTACAATCATCATACATAGAATGTTACTAGTTACAATCTTAACCACTCACAGAATGTTACTAGTTACAGGACTCGATTTCCCGATCGCCAACATGTCAGGTGTGAAAATTCCTAACGGATAAACTGTGCGCGATTTCTTGTGATTGCGGTGTGATTTACACGGTTTCTGGCTACTATAAGCGGATAAACGTGTTGATTAGTGTCCGTGTTTGTGTATGTATGGTCAGAGCAAACGCCTGACCATACATTGTGGCCCTGAGCGTGCCGGCGCCGTATCGGAGAATAGCGTAACCTATCGTAGTGCGATAGGTAGCGCACCGCGTGGCGATGGACTAAGTGCGAGTCCAACCTGCTGCCTTGTAGGTTAATAAATTAAGGCTAAAGGTGGGCAGCCTGACAGAACGCCACAGAAGCGGGTGCACAATGTGCAGCGCAATTCGTTTCGCGACATCGACACTAGTTACAATCTCAACCACTCACAGAATGTTACTAGTTACAATCTCAACCACTCACAGAATGTTACTAGTTACAATCTCAACCACTCACAGAATGTTTCTAGTTACAATCTCAACCACACACATAATGATGTTACTAGTTACAATCTCAACCATTCACAGAATGTTACTAGTTACAATCTCAACCACTCACAGAATGTTACTAGTTACAATCTCAACCACTCACAGAATGTTTCTAGTTACAATCTCAACCATTCACAGAATGTTACTAGTTACAATCTCAACCATTCACAGAATGTTACTAGTTACAATCTCAACCACACACATAATGATGTTACTAGTTACAATCTCAACCATTCACAGAATGTTACTAGTTACAATCTCAACATCACAGAATGTTTCTAGTTACAATCTCAACCATTCACAGAATGTTACTAGTTACAATCTCAACCATTCACAGAATGTTACTAGTTACAATCTCAACCACACACATAATGATGTTACTAGTTACAATCTCAACCATTCACAGAATGGTACTAGTTACAATCTCAACCACTCACAGAATGTTTCTAGTTACAATCTCAACCACTCACAGAATGTTACTAGTTACAATCTCAACCACTCACAGAATGGTACTAGTTACAATCTCAACCACTCACAGAATGTTACTAGTTACAATCTCAACCATTCACAGAATGTTTCTAGTTACAATCTCAACCACTCACAGAATGTTACTAGTTACAATCTCAACCATTCACAGAATGGTACTAGTTAGAATCTCAACCACTCACAGAATGTTACTAGTTACAATCTCAACCATTCACAGAATGTTACTAGTTACAATCTCAACCACTCACAGAATGTTTCTAGTTACAATCTCAACCACACACATAATGATGTTACTAGTTACAATCTCAACCACTCACAGAATGTTACTAGTTACAATCTCAACCACTCACAGAATGTTTCTAGTTACAATCTCAACCATTCACAGAATGTTACTAGTTACAATCTCAACCATTCACAGAATGGTACTAGTTACAATCTCAACCATTCACAGAATGTTACTAATTACAATCTCAACCATTCACAATAATGATTACTAGTTACAATCTCAACCATTCACAGAATGTTACTAGTTACAATCTCAACCACACACAGAATGGTACTAGTTACAATCTCAACCATTCACAGAATGTTACTAGTTACAATCTCAACCACTCACAGAATGTTACTAGTTACAATCTCAACCCCTCACAAAATGTTTCTAGTTACAATCTCAACCACACACATAATGATGTTACTAGTTACAATCTCAACCATTCACAGAATGGACAGCTCAAAATGTTAAAGACAACTGATGCTATTTTCCCAAAGTTATATAGAATTGTATTAGTAATAAATGTCCAAACATCTGTATTATTAACTGTTGTATGACTTGTATATTACCTGTTGTATGACTTGTATATTACCTGTTGTATGACTTGTATAATCTGTTGTATTACTTGTATAATCTGTTGTATGACACGAGTGAGTGCTATATTTATGTGTCTAGCTATGGAACAGATGAGTACTCACTTTCGTCTGGACTCCCTAGAATCCACTGTACTCTTACTTCTTGTCTTCATGAGATCTTTGTAACGACCTTCAGGCTCAGATCTGTACCCAGAGTCATCAACTGAATATGACAAGTTCAAGAGAAATGTTTACTACCTTGATCCTTCATGTAAACATGGTTTATCTTTGAAAGTGATAGTTTCATGAAAGTGATAGCTTATCACATGTCTAATATATATTTATTATTTAGGTAGCAACTTTGATTGCACAGGAATCAAAAAAAATTATTCTACAAATTGTCAAAGCAACATCAGCTGTAAAAGTCTAAATAAAATATGGAACTGCATGTGATATAGTTTTAAAACTAAATTATGAATTTTCATTTCAAATGTTGTATCAATCCTAACATATGCCAGCGAGAGTTGGAAAATGACTGAAGTATAGAAAGCAAGTTGAATGCATTTGAAAATAGATGTCTGCGAAAAATAATGAACAAAACATGGGAACGAATTTGGGAGAAGTGATGAAATCGGAGAAATGTCTAATCAACCACTAGTAACAACTGTTATAAGAGAGAGAGTTATGTTGGATACACCTTGAGAAGAAATGATCAAAGAATACCAAAGCTGGCATTGAAGTGGAATGCAAAGGATTCAAGAAAGAAAGGATGCCCTGAAAAGAACATTGCTGAGAGAGGCAAGAAGTATCAGTCTCAATTCCATGGAATAGATTGAGCAAGTTGCCTAGGATAGAGAAATTACTTACAGGCCCTATGTATTCTACATAGGACCTGTAAGTAATTTATTATGTATTATGTAAATTAGTATGTAAAATAGTAAATTATGTATTCTACATAACAGTACAAGAGGAAATATTATTCTTATATATAATATTATATTATTAAATATATTTATACTTGATTAGCTGTCCTATATATGCAGTAAATCATTCTCCCTATTATTTATCATCTTTAAATTGTCTTCCTAATTAATGTAAGTACAATCCAACACAAGTATTATTTATGATGCTCTCATTTTATTCTGCCACTTGTTTGGTTTCTTCCATAAGTTTTTATTGAGTAATATTGTCCTACTATTTCAGCCAACAGTTCTGTTCTGTACAAACAAACATTTATACATGCTTATTAGTCTGTCTTTCTTTTCTCGAATCTTGTTTAGCCTCACAGCTTCAGGAGAAAAAGTGATGTCTAGAATAGGCTATTATATAAGTTTCATTCATGGTGTCTTTCACTGCCTCTTTTATTTCTGTGGTCCATCTTTTGTCTGTTGGTAATCTGGTTAGGTAGCCAAACTATTTCATTTGTTGTTTCTTGATGAAGTTGAGTACTGATGTTGTACCCACTTTTTTCCTGATGTCTTCATTTGTAAACCTATGTTTTCTAGATAATCTCAGACACTTTATCTCTGTTGTGACTAGTTGTCTTCTATCATTTCATCTTATTGTCCAGGTTTGGCCTTGATAGTATAATGTTGGGAGAAAAACTGTGCTGTACAATTCTATTCTAGTGTTCATGGAGACATATTTGCAATTTAAAATTAATTATTAATCTACGATTTGTTCATTGCTGGAATTTTGTTGAATTTCATGAGTTATTCTAGTATTTACTGAAATACCCATGCCCTCCCTCCCCCTGATATGTAAAGTCTTTAACTTGTATTTATAGCACCTGTATGCTGCTGGAGCCCTCAAGAGGAGCAAAGAATAGTAACACTGCAACCTACTAGGCATGTCGTACGAGGCAACTCAGGTAGGGGCCTAGGGAAGTTATCCTAGTAAATTAAAAGTGTTGCAGAAATCGAATGAGCTGGCCTACTTGTAGTCGTATAACTGTTACAACATACAAGAATCACTCGTAGGCTCAGATCACATTCAAATTACAAAGAGTGGTTTAACAAGTGGTGGATATGTAGCGTTCAAAGAAGTATATATTGTAGCTCGCTAATAGAGATATTGGTAATGGTTTCCTCTCTAGCAAATAAGTGCAGTTACTGTATCTCTGGTAAGTGTGTTAGTGTGTGTGTGTGAGAGAGAGACAGAGCTATAGAGCAAGAGAGAGCACAGACATCATGTGATATCAGTATCATATTATATATTCAAATAGTGGCCAGTGTCTGCTAAATAGAGAGTTAGTGATAGATGTGGACTTGATGTGAAACACTGTTGTCAGTTTGTGGATGATCTATACTAACCTTTAGGTCTTTGCTTTCCATAACTAGGCCTGTAGGGACTGGCATCTGTGAATATGATACAATATGAATGTCAGGGCATGTTACTGGCAAGCAGTACTCTACTCACAGAGAGTATAGGGGAAGTAAATTGTGATGAGGAGACTTGGAGAGTTGAACAGAACAAGTGAGTGTCACAGAGGTAAAGTTCTGAAATGGACAAGCTCAGAGGAAGAGAATTTGAAAAGAGGAAAATATATGGAGAAAAGAAGAGATCTTGTGGAGGAAAAATAGACAGAAGTAGAGATTTTGACATTAAAGGAATACTGGACAGTGGAGGAAAGTTGGACAGGGGAGGATGGCTGGACAATGGAGGAAAGCTGGACAGTTAAGGAAAGCTGGGCAAAAGAAGATAGAGTAACCTGAGAATATGTTAGAAATGGAAAAATGGTCCGAATAGAAAACAGTGATTACCAAACAGAGACAGAGAATGTTCTGTAGAATGTGTAATAAATAAATAAAGTCTCTGACTGACCAAGATGTAGTAAATGACAGAGAAAGTGACTTAAAGGTGGTAAATAAATAAGTTAATGAATGAGAGGAGGTAAATGATAGAGAGTTTGAGTTAGTAAATGAGTGAGAGGCTAAATGATAAGTAATGAATAGAGAGAATGATAAGGGAATGAGCAGTGAATGAATGAGAGTGAATAAATAAGAGATTAGCAGAATGAATGTGAATAATAACAGAGAGTTTGAGTCATGAATGAATGAGAGGAATAATAGAGAAGTTTGAGTCAGAATAGTGAGGAATAAAAAGGAGTTTGAGTCAGTGAATGAATGAGAGTGAATAAATGATAGAGAGAGTTTGAGTCAGTAGGAAACTAAGAGGGAGTAGACGATAGATTGAGTAAGTGAATAAATGAGAGAGAATAAGTAAGAGTCAATGACTTAGAACAAAATAAGTCAGTAGGTCAAAAGCCAAAGCATTGACTTCTTTGCACTTGGTGGTATTCCATATGGCTCTGTCACTTTCTGCAGAAATGTTAAGCCACCTGCCGATAGTATTGCCCAAAGCATAAACTCTTTAGCTCTGGCAACAATTCTTGGTGTCTCTGGAAAAATGCACTTGTGAACAGAACAGCTTGTCTAGATTCAAACCCACGATCTTCCCTACCTTGTGAGTTAAAGGTCTAGATTCAAACCCACGATCTTCCCTACCTTGTGAGTTAAAGGTCCGGATTCAAACCCATGATCTTCCCTACCTTGTAAGTTAAAGGTCTAGATTCAAACCCATGATCTTCCCTACCTTGTGAGTTAAAGGTCGGGATTCAAACCCATGATATTCCCTACCTTGTGAGTTAAAGGTCTGGATTAAAATCCATGATCTTCTCTACCTTGTGAGTTAAAGGTCTGGATTAAAATCCATGATCTTCTCTACCTTGTGAGTTAAAGGTCGTGGATTCGAATCTGGACTGCGCTGTTCTGTTCACAAGTGCATTTTTTCCCAGAGATACCTAAGATTGTTGCAGGAGCTACGGAGTGCTGCTTTGAGCAATACTTTCTGTAGGTGGTGAATCATTTCTCCAGCAAGGGACCGAGTCATATGGGGTAAAACCTGGTGCAATGAAGTCCATTTTTCGACTTTAAAATCACAGTAGGTGTATAATTCAAAAGGATAGAAAAATGGTGAATAGGAAGGAAGCATAATGAAATAGAGCAGTGTGGTTTTACAAACATTCTTACTGATTATTTCGAAGATCAAGTGATATGTAGACAAAGATGTAAGTAATTGAGTGGGTACATATATCTGGAGACAGAGTAGGACTTACCCAAACCTTCCTCTGACTTGGTGTCGGAGATATCATCTGGGAAGGTATATGTTGGTTTGTATAGGTTAGGCTCTGTCAGAAATGTATAACACATCAACTTGATGTCTCATATATTGACCACAACATACAATGACCACAAGATACAATTACCACAAAAGCTTGACAAAATGAATGACCACAAGATAGCTTGACAACATACAATGACCATAAGATAGCTTGACCACAGCATACAATGACCACAAGATAGCTTGATCCCCAAGATGCCAGACAGTGCCATCTTCATGATAGACCAAAAGTATATAATAATTAACTTCTCATGGCTACGGTGAGCAGGTGGACTTTGAGATTGCTGCTGAAGTAAAGGACCGATCATGCATGTGAATGTCAAATGTGCCATGATGTTGAAAGCATAACATAACACAACTACTAGACAGTTATTTTATATTGTTATATTTATACAAACTATACAATAGCATGTTTATATTATACAGAAAAGCTATTGAACAGCTATTCCATATTGTTATTTGTATAGAAACTTCTAGAATGATGTTTCACATTGGTATCTTGGTACAAGCAAACAGATTCATATTTAAATTTCTTATCTTGATATTGTATAAATAAACTATGAGTTACTAAGTTAATTGCATATCCTTTACAGGACTTGAGAATCAACCCCAGCTGTTTGTCATTTTTCTAGGCATTATTACGTACAGTAGTTTGTCATTGCTTTCTGAATGAGTGGCGCCATCATCGTTTTGTAAAAATCTACAAAACAATTTGCAATCAAACTGTCCATGCGTGATTTGAACTCAGAACGTCAGGGTTAATAGACCAAGTCCCTATCCCCTAAGCCACAGACGGCACACTAGCAGGTTTATAAACCTGTGTTGACATCTCTACACAAATTACTGTTTACAATTTTCTGTCTCTTATACAATTATACTACCTATTTAGCTAGCAATTTTGATTGCACAGGCTATGTTAAAAAGAAATTATGATACGAATTGGCAAAGCAACATCAGGTTTTAAAAGTTTAAATAAAATATGGAACTGCAAGTTATATAGTATTAAAACTAAATTATGAATTTTCAATTCATAATGTTGTATCAATCCTAACATATGCCAGCTAGAGTTGGAAAATGACTAAAGGTATAGAAAGCAAGTTGAATGCATTTGAAAATAGATGTCTGCAAAAATAATGAATATAAAATGGAACAAATACAGGAGAAGTGATGAAATCAGAGACATGTCTGGTAAACCACTAGTGACAACTGTTATAAGAAAGAGAAGATGGAGATATGTTGGACACATCTTGAGGAGAAATGATCAAGAAATATCAAAGCAGGCATTGAAGTGGGATGCAAAGGGTTCAAGAAAGAGAGGTTGACCTAAGGAGACCTTGAAATAAACTTTGATGAGAGAGGCAGGAAATATCGGTCTCAGTTCCATGGAGGAAATTGAACGAGTTGCCCAGGATAGAGCAGTATGGAGAAATTACTTGCAGGCCCTATGTAACGTATAACGATACGAGAGGAATTATTATTATTATACAATTATAAACAAACTACTAGACTAAAGACGTCTAGTTTAATCATTTAATAATTCACGCAAATAAGAATAATTATATACATATGTATAACCTGAGATGATAAATCATGAAATTGCTAACATGGTCATGGAAAGGTGTTCTCAAACTGCATAAAATAGATACTTTCAAGTGGCAAATAGGTATTTAGATAAAACTCTAATTCTGTGCTGTGATGAAATAAAAAACAAATGTTTCTGGCAGATGAGCATGGAAATTGGAACATAGAAAAAGCAGTATAACAAGCCCATAAATAAAGTAATCATAGAATCCCTCATAAAGTCAATGTTAATAGAAGTATATGCTGTCCTAGGTCTATTATCTGTTACTGTAGTCTTGTCTTTTATATTTCATGAAGTATAACAAAGATAGGGAATATGTGACAGTTAGTGCATTTGTGAGGTATCTCTACACTTTTTGAGATAAATTGTTTGCTTGAATGGAAGATTTTTTTGAGTCATATAATATTTTGTTGATTCAAAAGGTTTCTGTGAGTGATAGAATTTTGTTATGAGTGGAACATTTTGTAGTTAATATAATTTAATTACAAGTGGAAGATTTTGTAGTTAGTATAATTTTATTAGGGGAGGAAGATTTTGTAGTTAGTATAATTTTATTAGGGGAGGAAGATTTGTGAGTGATATAAAGACTGAACTTATTCATACTAGGCCATAGGTCAAACAGTCAAGTCTGTGTACATGTTTAGATCAAGTAAAATATTGCAAGCAAACATGAAGCACAAGTTATAACTTTATAATCAACGATAATGCATATTAGGACATCATGAACATAACATATGTTGTATACAAGAAAGACATAACATACCAGCATTATATGTTATCTTCATATGGATATGGTATAATTTGTTTGATAACTGACTCAGGGGGATTTATAACATGTTGTGAGAATAGGAAAAGCTGTTAGGAATAGAGCTGGAAGATGGCATGACAGAGTGAGAAGATACTGAGCAGCATGGTAGCATGGCATGGGAAATATGCAAACAAATCAGTTGATTGTAAACATTGGGGACAAAGAGTTGCAGAGATCAGTCATCTCTAATGCCAGCAGGTGGCACACATCATCTCTAATGCCAGCAGATGGATCTCCCAACACATCATCTCTAATGCCAGCAGATGGCACACATCATCTCTCGGGGCATATGCCAGCAGGTGGCACACATCATCTCTAATGCCAGCAGGTGGCACACATCATCTCTAATGCCAGCAGGTGGCACACATCATCTCTAATGCCAGCAGGTGGCACACATCATCTCTAATGCCAGCAGGTGGCACACATCATCTCTAATGCCAGCAGGTGGCACACATCATCTCTAATGCCAGCAGGTGGCACACATCATCTCTAATGCCAGCAGGTGGCACACATCATCTCTAATGCCAGCAGATGGCACACATCATCTCTAATGCCAGCAGGTGGCACACATCATCTCTAATGCCAGCAGGTGGCACACATCATCTCTAATGCCAGCAGGTGGCACACATCATCTCTAATGCCAGCAGGTGGCACACATCATCTCTAATGCCAGCAGGTGGCACACATCATCTCTAATGCCAGCAGGTGGCACACATCATCTCTAATGCCAGCAGGTGGCACACATCATCTCTAATGCCAGCAGGTGGCACACATCATCTCTAATGCCAGCAGGTGGCACACATCATCTCTAATGCCAGCAGGTGGCACACATCATCTCTAATGCCAGCAGGTGGCACACATCATCTCTAATGCCAGCAGGTGGCACATATCATCTCTAATGCCAGCAGGTGGCACACATCATCTCTAATGCCAGCAGGTGGCACATCATCTCTAATGCCAGCAGGTGGCACAATCATCTCTAATGCCAGCAGGTGGCACATCATCATCTCTAATGCCAGCAGGTGGCACACATCATCTCTAATGCCAGCAGGTGGCACACATCATCTCTAATGCCAGCAGGTGGCACACATCATCTCTAATGCCAGCAGGTGGCACACATCATCTCTAATGCCAGCAGGTGGCACACATCATCTCTAATGCCAGCAGGTGGCACACATCATCTCTAATGCCAGCAGGTGGCACACATCATCTCTAATGCCAGCAGGTGGCACACATCATCTCTAATGCCAGCAGGTGGCACACATCATCTCTAATGCCAGCAGGTGGCACACATCATCTCTAATGCCAGCAGGTGGCACACATCATCTCTAATGCCAGCAGGTGGCACACATCATCTCTAATGCCAGCAGGTGGCACACATCATCTCTAATGCCAGCAGGTGGCACACATCATCTCTAATGCCAGCAGGTGGCACACATCATCTCTAATGCCAGCAGGTGGCACACATCATCTCTAATGCCAGCAGGTGGCACACATCATCTCTAATGCCAGCAGGTGGCACACATCATCTCTAATGCCAGCAGGTGGCACACATCATCTCTAATGCCAGCAGATGGCACACATCATCTCTAATGCCAGCAGGTGGCACATATCATCTCTAATGCCAGCAGGTGGCACACATCATCTCTAATGCCAGCAGGTGGCACACATCATCTCTAATGCCAGCAGGTGGCACACATCATCTCTAATGCCAGCAGGTGGCACACATCATCTCTAATGCCAGCAGGTGGCACACATCATCTCTAATGCCAGCAGGTGGCACACATCATCTCTAATGCCAGCAGGTGGCACACATCATCTCTAATGCCAGCAGGTGGCACACATCATCTCTAATGCCAGCAGGTGGCACACATCATCTCTAATGCCAGCAGGTGGCACACATCATCTCTAATGCCAGCAGGTGGCACACATCATCTCTAATGCCAGCAGGTGGCACACATCATCTCTAATGCCAGCAGGTGGCACACATCATCTCTAATGCCAGCAGGTGGCACACATCATCCTAATAGCCAGTCACATGCCCATAGCGAGATGACAACAATCTCAGGCGTGTACTGTTGCACCTCTCTGGTGTGTGCGGAGGTGACTGTAGAGTCCAATCCTAGAACAGAATCCCGACCACAGGTGGGGCATACATGATCAAGGTTAGACATGTGCGCGTTCTGTGCTCTGTCTTTTCGCTGCTCGTTTTCTCTGTGACTCAACAATACGATGATTCTCAGCTATTCGGGTTCCTCTTTTGTTGTTACAGCGCCACATTTGGCGATCTTAGCTGAAGGATTCCCAGCACGTATTGTCTATATCGAAGCATTTCAGAGACACTTTAAGAGTGTCTTTAAAGCGTTTTTCTGTCCACCTGCTAACGTCTGCCCCCTTCAAGCTCGCCATACATCAACTGTTTTGGGATTCGTTTATCAGGCATTCGAGCAACGTGACCGACCCATCTCAGTTGGGCCTTCTGCAACAGGGTGTTGACGCTTGGGATCATCTCTAATCACACATCATCTCTAATGCCAGCAGGTGGCACACATCATCTCTAATGCCAGCAGATGGCACACATCATCTCTAATGCCAGCAGGTGGCACATATCATCTCTAATGCCAGCAGGTGGCACACATCATCTCTAATGCCAGCAGATGGCACACATCATCTCTAATGCCAGCAGATGGCACACATCATCTCTAATGCCAGCAGGTGGCACACATCATCTCTAATGCCAGCAGGTGGCACACATCATCTCTAATGCCAGCAGGTGGCACACATCATCTCTAATGCCAGCAGGTGGCACACATCATCTCTAATGCCAGCAGGTGGCACACATCATCTCTAATGCCAGCAGGTGGCACACATCATCTCTAATGCCAGCAGGTGGCACACATCAAATTATTCAATGCTTCAGATGATGCTATTATAGTTGAGAATAATGGTATTGTGCTGCTAGGTGACATATTGTCTTATTATATTGTGCTGCTAGGTGACATATTGTCTTATTATATTGTGCTGCTAGGTGACATATTGTCTTATTATATTGTGCTGCTAGGTGACATTGTCTTATTATACTGTGCTGCTAGGTGACATATTGTCTTATTATACTGTGCTGCTAGGTGACATTGTCTTATTATACTGTGCTACTAGATAACATATTGTCTTATTATACTGTGCTGCTAGGTGACATATTGTCTTATTATATTGTGCTGCTAGGTGACATATTGTCTTATACTGTGCTGCTAGGTGACATATTGTCTTATTATACTGTGCTGCTAGGTGACATATTGTCTTATTATACTGTGCTGCTAGGTGACATATTGTCTTATTATATTGTGCTGCTAGGTGACATATTGTCTTATTATACTGTGCTGCTAGGTGACATATTGTCTTATTATATTGTGCTGCTAGATGACATATTGTCTTATTATACTGTGCTGCTAGGTGACATATTGTCTTATTGTGCTGCTAGATGACATATTGTCTTATTGTGCTGCTAGGTGACATATTGTCTTATTATACTGTGCTGCTAGGTGACTATTGTCTTATACTGTGCTGATAGGTGACATTGTCTTATTATACTGTGCTGCTAGGTGACATATTGTCTTACTGTGCTGCTAGGTGACATATTGTCTTATTATACTGTGCTGCTAGGTGACATTGTCTTATTATACTGTGCTGCTAGGTGACATATTGTCTTATCTCTCACTGTCCACTCAAATGAAAATACAAAAGTGTTGGATAATGTTGATGAAAATACACAAACTTGCTATTAACTTTCTTCATACAATCAAACATTGACAATTCAAGTCAAACAAAGTACAGAATAAGAAAGCTATAATTAAACATAAGAAAATAAATGAGAGAAAAAAGAAAGATAGAAGCTAACACTGGCAGGAAGTAGTAGTCTGTTAGCACTGTAGTTTACATGAACGTAAAGTGATATGAAAGTGATAGTATGATAACATTGCCTGTGTGTTGCCGGTACCCACAAGTGGAGCAAAGAATAGTAATACTGCGACCTACAAGGCAAGTTGTAGAGGCGACTGAGGTAGGGGCCTAGGAAAGCTACCCTAGTAAATAAAAAGTGTTGCAGAAATTGGATGCGCTGGCCTACTTGTAGGTGCATAACTGGCACAATGTACAATCGCTCTTAAGCTCAGATCACATATCAATCACAAAGAGTGGTTTAACAAGTGGTCGGTATGGACCGTTCGAATAAAAATACAGATACTCAATTTATAGTTCCAATCTAATAGAATTTAAATGAACATTCTGGCAAAGATACTGAAATGAATTGGGAATATATTTAAGTTCTGTGAATGTACAATCCCTGTTAGGCTCAGATCACACAAAATCACAAAGAGTGGTTGATATGGAGGATTTGAAGAACAAGAAGAAGTATGATAACATGAAAGGTAACACTGACATGAAGTAATACTGTGATAACACTGAAGTTACATGATCAGAAAGTGATAGTATGATAACATTAAAGGTAACAATGACAGGAGAAGATAGTGTGATAACATTGAAGGTAACAATGACAGGAGAAGATAGTGTGATAACATTGAAGTAATGAAGGAGATGTATAACATTAAGGTAACAATGACGGAAGATAGTGGATAACATTGGGTAAATGACAGAAGATAGTATAACTTGATAGATAATATCTGTGATCTGAAGTTTACATTATCAGGAAGTGATAATGTGATAACATCAAAGGTAACAGTGACAGAAGGCTGTGATGTGATAACATTGAATATAACATTACAATGTAGGTATACAACTGCAGGTAATATATAGAAGATGAATTTCATGTAAATTCCAACAACATTACAGGTTTCCAAATGTGGTGATACCATTGAATGTAAACCAACTGAAGAGACATTATTTTACCAAATGTATGTTAGAAGCTGTACAGACACTGTGAACCCATCCACCATAACGATGCTTACAGACCCATGTTTCTTAAACACCAAAAAATAAGCAAATTAAAAAAGCATACAAGATAGCAAGCACAAAGTTTGGTCATTCTTACCCATCTGTTTAACTGTTCAAACAAATAATAACAATATTACTCAGTGATTGCTTCTTTCAATGGTTGAACAACATAACAAACAAATATTTGCTGTATTGACAGATGGAAATGTAAGAGTAAATAACTGGAGCATTTAGTAGAGAAATAGTAGTTGGAAAGTGGTAGACACTCTGGAAATTGTATTTGGGAATTATTACAAGGAGATTATAATATGTAGGCAACCAAAACCAAGAAGATAGAAACAAATCAGCAACCATAATGAAGTGAGGGAATACTGGCAGTCTCTGTGTGGCTAAGTCACTATCTTGAATTTCAAAGGTTGTGGATTTGAATCCAGGACCTGCAATTGTGTTCATGAGTGCATTTTCTTTGGAGATTTCTATAATTGTTTCAGAGTTACAGAGGTTGTGTATTACTCTCAGCAGGTAGAATATCATTTCTGCAGATAGGTGGGAGAGCGACGTAGGGGAAAACCTGGTTGCAATGAAATCAATTCTTGTCTTTAGACCCTTTTAAATGAAGTAGGTAGCTCACATGAAGAATGGCAGCTCACATGAAGTAGGCAGTTTAAATATAGAAGCCAACATAAATCAAGTAAACACCCCAAATTATGTCCAGTAAAATGAACAAATCAATCATTGAATTGACAGTGTGTAATCTGATCTGACACACAAGCTTAGATATACTCATTGTGAATTGGAAAGCTATTCCTACAAGTAATATATTTCTGTACTGAAATCAAAGAATTGTATTCAGTGTTCAGAAATTGATGTCCTTGCATGCTAGGATGACCCACATGTGCTCAGTCTCCTTCAACAGTGATTAATATGTATGCTGACTGTTCTCATTGCACGCTGCCTATGCATGTGATAAAATCATTCTTACATGCTACCTTCCCTATTCGTCCCATGTTTGATTGCAAACTCCTTCATTCTCATTACCATTAATTAATCTTTTGTGCTGTCCTTCAGCAAATCATCATTCATAGACCTCAGTATGTCTTCTCTGTATATACTCAATGTCCTTTACACAGGTGTCCTATACACCAGCTTGTTTAATTACACAAGCACCAGCATGACCAGTGCAGTAGATTAATATACATTTCTCAAGGATTGAAATCTCTACATACATCGTCCTCCACTCTGCCGCAGACATGTGCCCAGTATCTACCAAAGCACTGACCAAGAGTCTGATATAATGAACCAACCAAAGAACATGTAAAAATAATGTAAAAATAAGAGTCTAAAGCTGAAGAATGAACTTCATTCCATCAAGCTTTACTCTACATGACCTCTTCCCTCTCCACAGAAACGGCATGCCACCTGCTAAAAGTATTTCACAAAACACAATCTCTGCAGCTACGGCAACAATCCTAGGGCCATCTGGAAAAAATTGCACCCATGAACAGAACGATTAGGTCTGACTTTTAACTCACAACCTTCGGGATGCAAGACAACAACTTAATTACTGAGACCCTCCCAGAAAAATAAGAATATCATTCATACATCTGTACATACTGAATGTATGTGTGTGATTGTGTCTGAGTTAGTGAGAGATTAATAAGGACAGAATGAAACATGCTCCCGGATATCAACATTTTCAGCAATTATTCATGCAGGACATAAAATGTAGAATAAATAATGGTAAACAAAAATGTAAACAATTAACATATATTATTGGTTAACTTGTTAGCAATAAAAAGATGAGACAAACTAGATGAATGATAAGACTTACAATTAATAGAGAATTTAAGATTAGACATAGCAGATGCATGATAAGATGTACAATTAATAGAGAATTTAAGATTAGACAAAGCAGATGCATGATAAGATGTACAATTAATAGAGAACTTCTCATCCATTCAATAATCAAACAATTGCTATATTGGTAAATAAAGATGAGAATGTTACAGTGTGCTAAAAAAGTGTCTAATGTGTAATGAAATCTTTTGTCATTGACTGTGCACTTCGACTTACGGGATAACATTTCCCCAAAAATATAGTATTGTCAGTTTAACAACTTGTATTCAAATCAGTCATCTTCTCTTCTATACAAAAACAGTATATCAATGCACAGCCAGCAACAAATAACTCATTATATTTCTGTAGATAGTGTGTTTGTTTAACGAATTCTAATAGTTTGTAATTGGTTTTCAATATGAACTTTGTCATGTTTATTTATTATATCTAAATATATTTCTGCAATAGGAAAAAATCATGGTTATTTTCAGTTGTCCAACAAATCAATGAATTATCCAAAATGCAATGTGGAAAGCAAGCAGAAAAATGATGAATGTGCACCTGCTTCTTCGAAAATGGAGTCAATCATGGCATTTATACCCAGATGATCTGAGGATTGGTAAGTTGAGTTATAGAAGGAAGGAGAGAGAGATATGGCTTACAATATGACTTCTTATAGCAAACAGAACCAATCAGTCATCTCTTTACAGACATACAATTATCAAAATTAATGGGTAATTGATGTGTTCTCAGCAGAACTATGGGTGCACAGTCTTTAATTGTGGAATAGAAAAGATATGCGATCTGCTGGTTGCGGACTCTCCTTATTCAACTGTAATCTCTTGTTCTATACTGTCTAATCTGTTAGATGTTGATTGGTTAGATTTTGTTCATCTAGATGTCCATCTGTTGATTCATGAGATAATGATCCATCAGCCCTGTTGACTATCTTGTTATACACACTTGTTATATGACTCCCATCCTACTTGTGAAGTGGTTGCTTTCTCTGAATTGCTTTACTTGAAGTACGTGTTTACCTGACACTCTGCTAACCCATCTCTTGATGCCCTCCTTACCCTCAACTGCTACACACAACCAATATTGTCTTCAACAATGTATCAAATCTTGAATGTAATCAAAATACCCAATATGTGTCTAACTTGTATTACTTGAGTAGTTTTCTTTTACTTCTAGCTGTTGCAGCACTTCTTGACTAAATTTCTTTTCTTTCCATATGAGGCCTGTGATACTGTAGTGGTTAGTGTAACTTCTATGCAATGACCAAACCTCAGTGGTCACCAGAGAAACAATGGCGTCCGTCCAGTGTGATGTTGTCCCCATCATGTTGTGTGATATTGGTCAAAGAAAAATATGGGCCAAACATCATATTCTTCAATAGACCTCTCTGTGCGAAACCCAAGTTCTTTACTTTACTTACTTTCCTTCTATAATACTCATACAACTCTCTGTATAATTCACATATTGTATATCTCGATTCTGTTTTCAGTTGTTTTATTCATTGCTCATGTTTCTAGCCTATACAATACTTCTGAGTATGTGTAATGCTTAACAATTCTCATTTTCTGTGTGTATTTATTATTTGTTTACATGTTAACCTATTCATCCTTCTGAGCAGCTATACTGGCTCCCTGTATTTTTAAGATGTTGGAGAGCTGATACGCTAGCTAATTTAGTATACATCGCCAAATAAATGTTGGCATATGTTAGGACTGATACAACAGTGGAATTGAAAATTATTAATTTAGTTTTTAGTAACCCAGAAACTTGCATGAGACGACATACAACTGATAAACTAAGGAGGAATCACAATCAAGCTGTACAACAAATATCGAGGGTTCTCAAATATTCTTGGTAATATAAGACCCCAGAGTCAAATCTTGTGGAAATGCGTACCATACTTTAACATGAATACAACAATGGTGTGTCCAATTCTAGGACACAATCCTCTACCACGGGTGGGGCATACATGATCAAGGTTGGACATATGGGCATTGTGTGTTCTGTCTTTTCACACAGCTCGCTTTCTATGCAACTTGACGATTCTTAGCTATGCAAGTTCCTCTTGCGTTGTTATAGTGCCCTATTTGGCAACGCAAGGATTCCCAGCAAGTGGTGTTTATGTCAAAGCACTTTAGAAAGTCTTGAAAGCGATTATTCTGTCAACCAACTTATTGTCTACCCCTTCAAGTTCACCACAGATCAACTGTTCTGTAGACGAAATATCTTCTCAACTGATCTCACTAGTCGTAAAGAGTGAGGGCAAACAAGAGGTAATGTGATATACAACATAATAGATAGACAACAATAACATGTGCTTACAACAAACAATATGACACACTAGGCTTAATGCTGACCACACTAGTCCACTATAACGGGTTATTGCAGAAATTTATAGATATAATTAAAACAAAGTAGTGATTTTCAAATTAGTCATCTTCAGTTTTGAGTAAAAAAACCTCTATAAAACTAAATAATTTAAAGAGATGGAGAGATATTTGTGTTCTGGTCAAGGAACATACTGGACAAGATATTGCTTGACCTCGCTGTAGTGTGTTCTGGTAAAGTTGACTTGTCTGAGCTAATGTACAACAACAGTGCCAGCTCAATAACAGCCTCAACAATTTTAATAAGAAAACAAATTCAAAATAAGAATTAGTATAACTTAATCCTGTTTAGATAGTCACTAGAGGATTATTCTAAAACTGAGGATTAAAGACTTCTTGTGCTAGTTGTCACAACAGAGTATGTATATCGGTTTCTTTCATGTATTCTCACCCTTTCTAGACCCAACCTAGTTTTGTACCCTAGTTCTCATGACTCATCAACGAGTGTCCTAATTACTTGGTCACTTGCTTCTCACAATTCTACACAAATCAGTTCAGACATCCTATATGAGAAGTCATGATGACATGACTTCAGTTCCATAAGAAACTTCTAATCACATGACCCAGGGGGACATGAATATTACCATGGCAACACATACATCCCCATGGTAACACAAGACCGTGGGTTTAAAGTTGTGATCAACATCTTACCTTCTTTCCTGTCAGTTTTGTGCAGACTCTTATACATCTGCTTGTACCAGTCCTTCTGGTTCTCCTGGTCCACATTCTGAAAATACAGAAAACATACAAAATCAACAAACTACCATCACAGACAACAATATACCAGAAAGTAGTATCATCATAAACAGTAACAAATATTTCATGGTGATAAAGTTGATATCATACACACCAGATCAACACCAAAAGTCCTCAGGGCTGCACCCAGATCAACACCAAAAGTCCTTTTCCGGACTCCACACATACCAGTACACAATATTTAACAACCAGTCCATTCTAGGACTAGTCCCAGGTCACATCAAGAAAAAAGCCATTATGCTCTGATATAACTAAAAATGACACTCATCTTAGGTTGAAAGAGAATGCCTCGGCCATACAGAGGTTTAATCCACCAGCTAACAAACAAACAAAACATGATGATAATTGTGACAATGATTATCAAGTTCTACCAGAAACCACCAACATTACAGTTGAGAAATACAACGAAACCACTAGCACAGAAACTGAAGATCTGAGGATTGCATAAGATATATGTTAAGGTCACACACAATTTTTATTATCCACATTTCATGGTGATACAATCATCAAACAATATTTTCTTCTCTCTAATCCTGTTTTGCCGCACAGCGTCAGGATAAGAAGAGATTTCTAGAACAGGCTTTTGAGTATGCAAAATAATCATTTTTCCCCGCCTCTGTTATTTCTAAGATCCATCTTTTGGTATGTATCCATTTTATCAGGGTAACATTGTTCTTTGAGTTGATATTGGAGGTCTGTTGGTAATCTGCTTATGATTAAACAATGTAAGGTAATCTGCTTATGATTAAACAATGTAAGGTAATCTGCTTATGATTAAACAATGTAAGGTAATCTGCTTATGATTAAACAATGTAATGACAGAAAATAATACAAGACAATGAATATAGCAGCAGGGGAAACTGATGAAGATGGTACAGACTATAATGTTGCTTTGCAGACAGTTGCAGCTTGTTGTCACTCAGAGGAAGGTGCAGTATAGTAGCTGGGGAAACTGATGAAGATGGCACAGACGATTCCTGTTGCTTTGCAGACAGTTGCCACTCAGAGGAAGGTGCAATATAGTAGTAGCAGCAGGGGAAACTGATGAAGATGGCACAGACGATAATGTTACTTTGCAGACAGTTGCAGCTTGTTGTCACTCAGAAGAACAAGAAGGTGCAGTATAGTAGTAGCAGCAGTTTTATTAATGAAGATTATACAAACCTTTCTGAAAGCTAGAGGAACACCTTCCTTGTCTACAGGTCCGATTCCTTCATACTTGACAGGTGCCTTATGTTCAATGATTGTTGTGGTTGTTGTTTTGTTGCTTGGTGTGGTGTAATATGTCTCTTCCACTTGTTGGTTTTCCTCTCTGGTGTGTCTGCTGCCAAGATACACAGCCCCTTTAGGAAGCTGCCCTTCTGCAGAGCAATATTGATACTAGTGAGTAAAATGCTAATCAATGAAATTAATTGTTGCTAGCATGTTAATATCGTCTTCTTGACGCTCCATACCGATCACTTGTTAACCACTCTGTGTGATTTGTATGTGCCTAAGAGCGATTTCGTTGTACCAGTTATGTGCCTACAAGTAGGCCCGCACATCCGATTTCTGTAACGTTTTTTTATTTACTAGGTAGCTCCCTACATCAGTCACCTCTTACAACATGCCTGATATACAAATTTCTCTATTCATTATAATTGTGACATTATTAATGGTGAAACACGTAAACACACAGTACTGTAGTTTAACGGTACAAAAACAACATTCAGCGACATTTCGACCAAAAGGTCTTTATCAAGTAAAGGATACATCAGAAGTGAAGAAATTCAGACTACTTATATGGCAGACATAACATATACAATCAGACAATAAATCTTGAAGAGCCCTAAAATGAAAATATATGTCTGATTGTATATGTCTGCCGTATAAGGTCTGAATTTCTTCACTTCTGGTGTATCCTTTACTTGATAAAGACCTTTTGGTCGAAACGTTGATGTATATTGTTTTTGTACTTTGAAAAACTACAGTAATTTGTTTTACGTCTTTTGCCATTGCTACATATAAGTGTTTTGAATATAAGTGTTACAGAAGAGTCCTTCGTATATCTTGGACAGAGAAGAGAACAAATAGATGTATCCAGAAAGAACTCAGAATCAAAGAAAACTGGCTGATGCTACAAATAAGAAAGAGAAAATTGAGATATTTTGGACATATAAAAAGACATGTATGGCTGGAGAAGACCATCATGGAAGGATGCATACCGGCAAAGAGAAGAAGAGGAAGACCATGGGGAAGATGAATTCAGGATGTAACTGATGGTTTGAACATGACAGCTGCTGCGGCAGGACATCTGGCCTATGAGAGAGAGAAATTTCAAAGGACTGTTGGGGCGGCAAAGTTCTGCTCAGGACAAGCTATTTGATGATGACATAGTTTTACTGCAGTCTTCCCTTATATAGATACAAATATTTCTTCATTTTGTTAAAATCAGATCAAGTGTTATCTCGGCATCAAATGTCAGCTGTCATGGATATCTCAACAATTGCTTTCTTTTAAGATGTTGGTACATTCAGACAGAATGTTCCTATCCACCTCTAGATGTTTCCTTCCCACTTACAGTGTTATCTTCATCTTGCCCAACTTCCCTCAACTTTCTCTACTACTGTAATTTACAAAAGAGTCTATGTGCTTTTTATATAACTAAAGTGTTGGATTTGTCTATTGATAATCTCTGTCAATTTTGATCTTTTCATCCCTTATTGTCTCAAGATGTTCTTTACTTTTCTGTATGGTTTCCATGAAATATGCTCAGTGTTTCTGTATATCCACATCATTTGCTATCAGTTTTAATAAGGAGCGAAGAGCATCTGGACGAATGGATTAGAGTGAGGGCTCCCATGTGGGAGACACAGGTTCAATCCACGATACGACCAAGGAGTTTTTTATGAAACCTCCTAAAGAAAACATCCTAACCTGAACAGTTTAACAGCAACTGCACTAGCCATGCAGCCATTAAATTTGAAATGCACATGTCCTTCCTGTCCTACACCTCCTAAATAGCAATATTACAGGCAGTAACTAGTTTTAAAAAAAATAAGTGATATATGCAGTAAAGCCAGTGGCGGCTCGTCATTAAGGGCCAGTGGTGTTGGGCCCCACCAAAAATAATGTGTAACGTGTATTTATTAGTTAATAAATTAAAATATAACCTAACCCAAAACCATGATTTTTCCGAAAATTTGAGTCTGGCTCCACCAACAAAAAGGATCACGAGCCACCACTGAGTAAAGCTATACATCAAACAATAAAGTATGAAAACATGAAGGTAACTTTATACAGTAAAACAATAGATTAAATGAACATATCAAGCAACCATGTCTTTATCAAGTAACAGTCCATCAAGATGCAACGGTCAATAATAATGAGACTACAAAACAGCAACACATAGATAATAGTTAAGAAGTCTTATCTATTAAAAATATGACCGAAATGAAACAAAAGTAAATGGAGAAAAAATGGAAATGAAATGAAAAGAAATGCCGAGTGGTTACCGGGCCCAAATTTGGGGTGTAAAGAATAGAACCACTGTTACCTGCACGCATGTCGTAAGAGGCGACTAAGGAGGTTTGCTGAAATCGGATGCATGTGTCCGCTAGGGAATGCTAGCCCGAAACAAATGTTTGCTGAAAACGGATGCACCAGGCCGTAAGGCACATAACATGGTGTATCGACCCCCTACAATGAGGAATAGGATAACGGATTCTATGGTCGCCAATCTACCTCTGAGATTTAGCCACGCAGTAAGAATGTCAGACCTACCATCACGAGGGTGGCCAAAACTTCCTGCGGGAAGAGGTCGGCACAAACGGAAAGCAGAAATCATATCCTACAGAACTGCCCCCAGTATGGAGACTTGAGAAGAAAGAGGTGGCCCACTTACACCAGCGTCCAAGACAAACTGTATGGCGTGGCTGATAATCTGAGGCAGACACTGCCTTTATTAGAGAATCCGAAATCTTAATCTAGTAAAAACGCAGAAGAAATTTTAAAAAATGTTAGAAATAGAAATCTTATCAAGAAGCATATGAATGTAGTGTATGTGTTAAATGCAAGCTGAAGGTACCATATACAGATGTCTATAACAACAGTCATAGTAAAACTGACTTTGTTTATCAGTGGGACATGATAGGATGACTGTGATATGAATATCAAAAGCCTTAAGATGGTTAGTGCTATTAGAATGTATTTTTAATTCTCACATCATATGAGGTATCAAATGTGTGAATATGTTTAGGTTTCATTTTAGTGCCGTTAGGGATTTAGAGGAGCGCCTGGCCGAATGAGTTAGAGCGCTGCTCCAATGCGGGAGACCTGTGTTCAATCCACTGTAAGACAAAGGATATTTCTGCCAGGGGCATAAAAGAAAATTCATAACCTGAACAGTTTCGCTGCGATTGCACTGCCATTAAATACCTCAAGCTTATGTCCCCTGTCATACACTGCCATAAAAAGAGGTATTACAGACAGTGTTTTATGGATTTGAGATCTGACTGTATATCTTATGTCGGCCATATAGGAATTTCTTTCCTTCTATTGTATCTTTTGCTTGATGAAAGCATTTTAGTCAAAAAGTTGCTGTATATTGTTTTTTTTTGTAAAACTACAGTACTTTGTTTTAACGTGTTTCACTATTGCTACATAGTTTAGTTTGACTGCAGTCTTCTATTATATCAATAAGACTAGATGTGACCAGAGAGGATAGTTAGTATTGAAAAGGATGTTTTTGGATAGGAAAAGTTGGATGTTATCTTCTACAAACAAAACAGATAATGTGTTAGAAGTTTATGCAGGTTAGTTTATTGCAGTTTATTGAGGTTAATATTAGAAATGCCACGCCTTCTCAAGGCAAACTAGATACTGATAGATAATGAATATCTTCTTACCATCCGTTACCCTTATAGGCTTGCCTACAAATTTCATATTGTCCAAATCTGTAGATTCCTGTGAGTCTGAAAGTATTTTGATCTCATGTCATAAGATAAGTACAGTTTGCTTGTAAAAATGTAGCTTGTAGATTGTAGATAGAAGAATGTGAAATGTTATGATATTGGACAAGACACGAAAATAAACTGAATAAAAAAACACATATAGTGAAGATTATATTTTCTAATAAAAATTAAATAAAGTGTAAACTATTAAAGTTAGCATGCTAAAGATGATCACATTATGTGACTCGAGTAAGCTAAGTCATGCTTATAGTTACACTTCAATTATACAATAAACAGTGAATTAATTGAACATGCCAGCTTTCATGTAAGATGTCTTAATATTATGACAAAATTATGGCAAGCACATCTCATAAAAAAAGTAATACATTTAGATAAAACCGGAACACATTTTCCTGAAAAGTGAGAGAGACAAATAACAGTAGGTTTGACATGTGATATAATTCATCTCTGATGATCTTTCTCTATTACCAGTCAGATCTGACACCATACTACAGTATAATTCAGTAGATGTGCTACAATAAAGTTGTGTTCTATGTTTGACAAATGTTATCAATAACGTATTTGTACAGCGACAACAGAGCGCAGGCTTGCATCAATTCTTGGGTAGTTAAAGATGGATAAGGGGAATGTTCTTCAGTCTCTTCACTACTGTCTGTTGAATGAGGACACTCAAATATATGTTGAATTGATCCAACGTTTTAAGCAGTTTGGAGTTACCCGTTGTAAAAGTAAAACTGGATGCCTGAAGGGCAGAGTAAGGTGTGTGTTTAACTAGCGAGCCACGGAAACCATCAGTACGCATAACTCTTTGATATCTGTTGGGTGAGACTGAGCACCTATGGATCTGCCCGGAGTGCACGTATGTCAGTTCAGCAACCATTTGTACATATTTCTATCACATAAGACAACATTCTCCTAAGGTTATCTATCACATAAGATAACATTCCCCTAAGGTTATCTATTGGAGGCTCGGTCTGGACTAACAAACCTAATCTATCAAATATAACTGTTATATAAATAATTGTCTTAGTGTTAGAAACAATGTCAATACTATATTTCATTGGAAATGCTGAATAGAAAAATAGATATAAATGTTAGTGATAAATTGTAATGCTATTTTGGAAATTGAAGAAACAAAAGAAGAGAGAAAGAGAGACGGTGAAGAGTCTAAAGACGTAGGATTGACTTCATTGCACCAGGTTTTACCCATATCGCTCAGTCCCTCTCCGCAAAAATTGCACGCCACCTGCCAAAAGTATTGCACAAAGCATGAACTTTATAGCGCTGGCAACAATCCTAGCGGTCTCTGGAAAAAATACATCGGTGAACAGAACGGTGTGGTCCAGAATCGAACCCACAACATTCAGAACACAAGGCAAGGGCATAACCACTTAGCAGTAGAGACTCCCCAGGGAAAAGATAGAGTGAGATACTATATGTCCTGATGAGAAAATAAATAAAAGTAATGATAAATAGTTTGAAGATACAAATAAATAAAACAAATGCAATCTTGCAGCAAATCAAGCAAAATGACAATGAGGCCAGCAGCAAGAACATTTACAAATGTACATATGCATTTTCTTCTCCCTCAAATAGTCATACAAAAGAAGCTGAATATAGTATACATGTTGTGTAATGACTGCAAGCATAGTTTGATTGATATATTGAGTGCACCCATCAAATATTGCCCTGATATCAAGTTAATAAAAAGTACATGTAACCTGTGCAACTATGGATATGATTGATATATAGTAAACAAAATATTATAAATATTAGAGTAGGTAGTAAGTTGACAATTATGTTTTACAGGCACATTTATGAGTGGATGTGGTATATTTCCAACCTCTAGAGATTCATGAGGATCTACTGTCCTGGTCATGTGGATGTTTGTGGCAATGAGAGAGTGGACATGCTTGCATCAAAAGCACCGATTATTGCGGAGTTTAGGATGGATAAAGGGGATATTCTTCGGTCTCTTGGCAACCTACTGTTGGATGAGGACACTAAAATTGAAGTTGAACCAATATAGCGATTTAGGGAGTATTGAATTATACATTCTACAAGTAGCGCTGGATGCTTGAGTGGCAAAGAGAGAAGTGTGTTTAAGCAGCGAGACACATGAACCACCAGTATGCATACACTTTGACTGCACCTATGGGTCTGCCTGGAGTGCTGTGACCTCAGTTCAGCAGCCAATAACAGTTACATGTGAGAAAAGAGAATTATTAAGCAAGATATTGATAAATCTATTTCCTATCTCATATGAAGTGTCTCTGTGTGTGTGTTCCTCTACAGTCAGAGAAGTTATTTGTACAATCTGAATCTATACAACTGAACAGTAGCAGGAATCAGCACTGGTGTGCAGGTTGGGTGCTCGCTTCAACGATTTTCATATGAAGTGATCAGGATATTTTCCCAGAGCTCACTGATCTCAATGTAGGTGAGATCAAGTTCCTAGTCTTATCAGACACAGACGGAAAACGTAGGTATAATGTTTAAGTTGAGCATGGTTTTCACTGTGGTAGTTGAAAATCAATAAAATTAGGCTGCAAAACTGTTTCCATAGTAACATGTATTAATGATTCAAATGAAATTTCTACAAAAATTGTCCCCATTTTCTAAATTACATCAGGGACCCTATGTTGCTACAGAGCTCAGGCTGCTGCAAAGATAGTCATGTAAGAAACAGATCGGAGAACACATGGTTATTCACTGAAGTTCAATGATGATTATGATATCAATCAATACCAATCAATCAATCGGATAATTAGATAGTAGAATGTACAAGTCAGAAATGTGGATAATTTCCCAGGAAATATAATAAATGTTTCATTGATATTAGAAAGGAATAATACACAAGCCTACTGACAGTAACAATGATATCAACTGGAAGATTATAATTTCTGTCTCAGTCTGGATCCTACTAGTGCCTACCAGATCCTACTAGTGCCTACCAGATCCTACTAGTGCCTACCAGTTCCAAAATGTGTTGCTTTTTTAAATTAATCATCATTATCCACAGAGAGTACTGTTCAGAATTGTGTTTTGTTCTACTAAAAATATCATAATACATATATATATTAATATAATATACTATTTGTAGAACAGAACAAAATTCTGAACAGGACTTTCTGTGGTAAAGCAGTTTGCTTTGTGCTCTGAAAGTCTTGGGTTTCAATCTGGACAGCATCATTTGGTTCACATTGCACTTTTTCTAGAGATCTCTATGATTGTTGATAAAGCTACGGAATGTGTGCTTATCATTATACTCCTGACAGGTGGTGTGTCATTTCTGCAGAGAGGGACATAGCCATATATGGGAAACCAAGTGAAGAGAAGTCAAACTTTCACCTTTTAACCTCCAGAATACAGGATATAACAAATAATATGAAATAATATAATTATTGTAGAAAAGATCAAATATATAAATAAAACAAATAGGAAGGGGTACACAAGACAAAATATATTCTGGGATGCCATAATGAAAACAGCAGAGGCAGTGAACAGAGAGAACAACTGTAATGCTCTTGCCTCAGTTGGAAGGAGGAAGGAGAGGAGGGAGGAGGAGGGGTAGGTAAAGTCAAACCCAGAATTATCATTAGGGTTCTAGGATAAGTGCTATATAAATTGAACTTGTTAAAAGAGACGGAGCACTTATGGTGTAGTGTGTCCTAGTGCAGAAAGTTTGGTTCTAACCAGCTGTAAAAATGTTGATTTAAGAGTGATATCATAAACACTTAGTACCAGATTTGAAATGACAAGTATAGCTTACCACTGACAGTTATAATCACAAGAACTCAACAACACACAGCAAAATGTAGTAGATAAAGACAAACAAATAACCTATAAAACATAAACTTGCAGGGTTGAAACTAGAAATAGAATAAATTATAAAGTGAGGATTGTGGGAATGAAACCTACACACAAATTTAGGATATGATCTGAACTAGAAAATATTGAAACAAATTAGGACAAAAATGTAATCATTGAAATCAGGGGGATGGGGTAGGTAGGGAGGATTTCAGATGTCACTTGTCAACATGTTAAATCTAATGTCTCTATTTAAGTTTGTTGTCTGTTCCAGATGGTCTAAGTTCGAGTCTTACTTAGAAAATGATTGAGATCATTTGAGGTTTCTAGTCAACATGATGATAGTGTATCCAAAAATAACTGGGAAACTGGAATGATTAACATTTATTCAGTGTGTGTTCTTATTAGTGCTGTGTCCCAATCAGCAAGCTTCTAGTATCAGCTGCTGAACACTTACACACCATGTGTGAAGACAATGCCCCTCCCCAACTAGGAATATTCAAGTACCCTTTTATTTTTATCCGGATGACTGGGGGGATTTAATTTGACAGCAACAATGATTTATCACTGCACAATGTTGAACAAATCTAGCCAACCTGAAACTGTTTGATTAAAATAAGTATCATAATAACATTTGATTGTTAAATGTAATGAACTGCTTCTTATGAGCAAGTTATTTCAAGTGTTAAAGAGTGATAGACTGAATGGGGAGTCTTTGTGGCTAAGTGGTTATGCCTTGGCCTAGCGACCCAAAGGTTGTAGGTTCAAATCTGGACCACACAGTTCTGTTCAAGAATGCATTTTTTTCAGACACCACTAGGATAGTTGCAGGAGATACAAAGTTTATGCTTTATGCAATGCTCTCGGCAGGTGGAGTTAAATTTATGTGGAGATGGGCCAAGCCATATGGGGTAAAATCCAGTGTAATAAGTCAATCCTTTGGATTTAGATCCCTTCAAACAGAATGCTAGTGGAGTGACCAATTTACTAAATTTCGAACAATATTCTTTAACACGACTTAGTTCGGTGTGTATGTGTGTGCAGGATGGGGTGTGTTGGTAAGTTTCACCCAAAATGTATAACACGTCACTTTCACGTTTTAACAAGCTTTCATACTGTAGTTAGCTGTCATATTTATTATCATAATTTTATAATTACTGACTATCTCAGTCCACGTCTCTCATTAGTAAACAGTTGAATAATAGAGTATGTATGGACTATCATAGTCTATCGTTGCAGTTGAAGAATAGAGCATATATGTAAATAAAGCGTATCAATGGACTAGCTCGAGTAATCTTACCCTTAAACTTTGCATCCTCCAATAATTTTAATTCTGAAAGCATGTAGTTTGAATATAAACAAATGAAGTCAGTTGTAAAGTAAGTATTAGTCTCTTGCTGAATTAAGCTTTCTTCAAGGCAACAAAACAAATAAATACAAAATAATGAACATGCAAAAATAATATGAACTTAGAAAGCAAATAAAACCACTTTAAAAAGTAGATATACTTAATGAATTTTTGAGTGATATTCATCACATCTAACAAATCATGCAAATATTAGACAAGAAAGTAAGTTACTGTGTTGGTATCTGTTAGTAAAATTGAAGTATTTTGGACATATAAAGAGATAAAAGGGTTGGAGGAGACCATCATGGAAGGAGGCATCTCGGCAAAGATAAGGACAATGGAGAAGATGGATTCAGGATGTAACTGATGGTTTAAACATGACGGCTTCAGAGGCAGGACATCTGGCATATGAGAGAGAGAAACTCCGAAGGACTGCTGGAGCGCCAAAGTTCTGATCAGGACACGCTATTTGATGATGATGAGTTGGTGTCTTACCTCTGCTTTTCTGTAGTAAGGTGACATATGGGCTTTGTGTTGGAGGTAGACGACTTTCCTCGTCTTGATTATCTCCATTCATGTGTTGGCTGTTGACAAGATCTTCTTGCACTGAAGATGTGAAATGTGTTTTTGTTGCTGTAGTTGCTGGTGATTGTTGGAAGACTGAACCGCTAGAAGAGATGTCCAAAGGTGTGTATGTTGGAAGAGAGTTAGTGGATTCTGTGCGTGGGGAAGGTTTCCAAGCAAATGACTTTTCTGGTGGTGGTAGACCCTGTGAAATGAAGATAACAACATTCTTTATTTACCATCATATTTATGTTGAATAGACTCATGAAGACATCTTGTTAAGACATGAACCCACACAAGCTATTTCTCACACATCAAACTACCCCCACCCACACAGGTTTCTACAACCCATACAAGTTACAACTCACACTATTACCACCACAAGCTACATAAAACTACCATCACCCACACATGTTTCTACCACCTATAAAAGTTACAACTCACACTACCACAACCTACTTATCCTACATAAAACTACTACCACCACCCGCACAAGCTACAGCAATGGTCTACACAAGAGAACTGCTTGAGCTAAACCAAGCTACTATTTACTAGATCATGTGATCAAACATTACCTGATCTTGTGACCTCTGACCCACAAGTTTTTTGCTGGTGTCTAACCTAACAGGCCTGTACTCCCTCTTAACAGTGTCTGAAACACCCCCTGGCTTCCAGACTGCTGCAATGTTCTTTAATGATGACTCAGGTGGGGAAGTTTTAGAATCTGGACCTTCAGTTCTGGATCTGGCAGGAAGGGTTTGTGCACCCTGTTCCCAGGTATCTGAAACAAATTTTGTACTGAAACTTCTGCTTACATTTACAACTTAATAATAAAATGGAATCTATAGTATGAGACTTATTTGTAGTAACTGAAGTCTTTTTTATTGTTATTCAAATAAGCAATTGTTCTTACTGTTAAAATGTTACTATAATATTGTAACTGCAATCTTACTAAACAGTACCTTTTAGATATGATTTCATCTTTTAGAATTCTACACTTGAAAGAACACAAACTATAAGAATTTGTCAGTGGTGGTATGTCATTAGCTAGAAACCCTGCACTGTGAAATAGATGTCACTGTTGTGAATCTTGTACCCACTGTTGTGAATCATGTACCCACTGTTGTGAATCATGTACCCCTTGTTGTAAATCATGTAACATTCCCTGTTGTGAATCATGTACCCACTGTTGTGAATCATGTACCCACTGTTGTGAATCATATACCCACTGTTGTGAATCTTGCACCCACTGTTGTGAATCATTCACCCACTGTTGTGAATCATGTGCCCACTGTTGTGAATCATGTACCCCTTGTGAATCATGTACCCACTGTGACTGTTGTGAATCATGCATGTACCCCTTGTTGTGAATCATGTACCCACTGTGACTGTTGTGAATCATGCATGTACCCACTGTTGTGAATCATGTACCCACTACATTGAATTGTGTACCCACTGTTGTGAAACATGTAACCACGGCTGTAAAATGTAATGACTTGTTAAACGCTTAATCACTGCTTGGAAACATATTTGTTGATGTGAGACAGAAGCAGCTAGCCTAGTAATTACTAATTACATTAAATTGAAAACAACAAAATTAAGGAATATTTAGGTGTGTTACAACAAGGATATTAACACTGAGACAAAGTCACTATCAATTAATATCATGTTAAAAGGATCCTCCAAGACACACATACAGATTATAACAACAATAATATGCACACAATATACCACTAACACTATACCGTATACCTGTCGTTCTCTGTGAAGACTGACCTAAACGGTGAAACTCATTGGATGCGGGCCCGTTTTGACGATACTCGCTTGGTTTCTCTGAAAAATAGACGATGCTGCTCAGAAAAATGGTGTGAGAAAAACGTGGATTAGTCATCATGAACACCGTGTGAAATTAAACTATGAAATCTTGGCTGAAAATACTTGCTTATTAAACAATGAAATATTATATTATGTTACTCAATCTATGCATGCCTGCGTCCGTATGTTATAAAAACTACAACCGGAACTGAGTTTTCCCGCCTATTTCTTGTCGTATTTAAATTCTTCCCAACCTAAATATCTTCTTCTTCAGCCATTATTTGTGGTGCTTAGGATTTGGATCATAAATCAATTCTGTCAAAATAGTCATGTCCTGTGTATGTCTCGTCAGTTCTCTACAACTGTACCCCTTGTTCTTTCCACAGCAAGGTTATGTGCTAACTTTCTTTCGTATGGTGATGCTGGTGACTGTCTTTTCTGGTCAGCATAAGAAAGAATGTTGGTGAAGAACCATGCTTGAGTTAATTTGAATAAGAAAGATAATGACATAAATAATAATAAGAGAAAGAATGAGTAGAACAAAATATATAAAGATGAATAAATACAAGAACGTTGAACAAGTTAGACAAACAAGCTTATGAAGGAAATTAAGAGGTTTTGTGGAGAATGAAATTCGGTGAGAATATCAAATAGGAGTGAAGCCTGGTGAAAGAGTCACCCATCCTGTCAGCGAGAGAGAGAGAGAGAGAATACCTGTAGCATGACTCAAGTTAAAGTTATATACATGTATGCTAAAATTAGCCTCATTGACGCTGGAGATAAAATAGACAACTTTTAAGATAACAAAACAGGTAGAAGATATTTCTTTATTCAAATTAATAAGTAAAGTAGAAGCTACATTTTGGGTTTGATTTCTTTATATGAATTATTGTGTCTTACTTCACGTCACTAATGTATCGAATGTATATGCTCAAATATGTTCGAATCTACTGGGTAACACTGAGTTGAGAACTTACACTGAGGAAAATATCATTGATATCAAAGAAGTCACACCGTTCAAATAATTCAGACCGTCCACAGAACAAATTGTTCAAAGTATTTGAACTGACTAAACTACTTACACTGACAAAAGAACTCAACTGTCCAAATAATCCAGACTGATCAAATAACTTGCACTGTCCAAAGAACTCGAACTTACCAATAAACTCACACTGCCCAAAAAACTCGCACTGCTGAAAGATGTCGCACTGTACAGAGAACTCGCACTGTTCAGAGAACTCGCACTTTTCAGAGAACTAACAATATCCAGAGAACTAACAATATCCAGAGAACTAACAATGTCCAGAGAACTCGCTATGTCCAGAGAACTCGCTATGTCCAGAGAACTCGCTATGTCCAGAGAACTCGCTATGTCCAGAGAACTCGCTATGTCCAGAGAACTCGCTATGTCCAGAGAACTCACACTGTTCAGAGAACTTAGACAGACCAAAGAACGTATACTGATAATTCAACTCAGATTGACTCAATAACTCTGACTAACCCAAAAACTCACACAGGTAGAAGCATTCAAACTTGATCTAAGAACCGACACTGACAGATCAACCCACACTAGTCTGAAAAACACAGGCTGGTTTGAGAAGCCCACACTGGTTTGAAAAACACAGACTGTTTTGAAAAACTCAAACTGGTTTGAGAAAAAACACACTGGTTTGAGAAACCCACACTGGTTTGAGAAGTCCACATTGTTTTGAAAAACTCACACTGGTTTGAAAAACTCACACTGGTTTGAGAAGCCCACACTGGTTTGAGAAATCGACACTGGTTTGAGAAAAAACACACTTGTTTGAGCAACCCACACTGGTCCAAGTACCAACACTAACCCAATAGTATACACAGTTCTAATAACCAAACTGGTTCAATAAAGTCAATTTTGTCTAGAATTCAACAGTGGGCCAAGAAGAAACAATAAAGCAAGACTGACCACGTAATGATCCAAGTACACCACAGTAGTGTATGTCCTGACATTTTCTTCAGTCTTACTTGCAGACACAGAAGAAGTAGACCATGCCCCTCCAACTTACTTCATGATTCACATAGAATATTCACTACAGGACTAACCTGTTAAGGAATATGGCTGAGCCGGTCTAGATGCTGGTAGTGTGTTAACAGAATCTTGGCTACCAATTCCTGTAGAAAATAGAAAGATAGAACCATCACTATATCATACCATCAATCATCCATCAATCAAACATCATCACATCAATCATCATCATCATCATCATCATGTTTACAATTGAATCATGACATGTTTGACATTTGAATACAGACATGTTTGACATTTGAATACAGACATGTTTGACATTTAATCGACATGTTTGACATTTAACAGACATGTTTGACATTTGAATACAGACATGTTTGATATTTGAATACATACATGTTTGATATTTGAATACATACATATTTGATATTTAAATACAGACACGTTTGACATTTAAATACAGACACGTTTGATATTTGAATACCGACACGTTTGACATTTGAATACAGACATGTTTGGCAATTAAACACAGACACATTTGACATTTAAATACACAAATAGAGACACGTTTATCATTCACTAGATGACAGAAAGTGATACACATCAATCATGACGTCACAGCTAAGAATACATCAAATAGACAGTTATGTTGAAATCGACAGCAAAGTAAACACGAAAAGTTTGACAAAATAAAAATTTATTTACATCAATACTTCAACAAAAATATTTACATATTAGTAAGGGAGATGCTGTACACTTTAGTTGGATCTATGATTATTACGTGATTAGTACGAAGCAACCAGAAGAGAACTGGAGTTGGTATCCGTGCATATACAAGACTCGGATAACGTATACTGCAGAAGTTGGTACAATCATGTATTTCATAGATACTCAACGTCTTCAATGTCGTTTCTTTACGTTTATGTTTCGGCACCATCAATCTAACATTTTCGGAATCAGGACAAGTCCATATCTGCACTTCGGTGTTTAACCATGTGTGCTTCGATCTCTCTCTTACATAGGAAGATCTCAGCGGTAATGTATATGTATATACAGTGGCGGCTCGTCATTATGGTCTAGGGGGAGGGGGCTGGGCCCACCAAAAATAATGTGTAACGTATACTTATTATTAATAAATGAAAACAAAACCAACCCAAAACCATGATTTTCCGAAAATTTGTGTCTGGCCCCACCAACAAAAGGATCAGGAGCCGCCACTGTGTATATATATATAATATATATATATATAATATATATATATATAAATATATTTTATTATATATTTGTATATAATAAAGGATAGAGATATATATATATATATATATATATATATATATATATATATATATATATATATATTCACAAGCATGCATACACACACACAACCGTTTGTTAGCAATGTGTGTTTAGTTACAACACATAAGGAGAGGAGAAGTTGGCAGCATGTAAACTAAGTTGCATGAGAAGAAATCTTGCTATTACAGCCAGCGTTGTTGGTCAGAGAAATGCGAGGTGTACGACCTTAATTAACGTCATATTTTGTATGACATATTTTTAGCTGCACATCTATTTCATCCTTCCCCTAATCAAACTTTCTGAAACATATATAACTTGTGACATCATATGGCAGTTTGTGAGAGTGACCAGACAGTTAGAAGATGAGAGCAGTGATATGGTTTCCATCATCTCTATGATACTGCGTCGTATGGTTTTGATCTGTTAAGTATTTGAACATTGTCTCAGTGATCCGCTTCATGATGTCATCGTAACACTAAATAAACAGTCAAAAATTACTAAGGACCTCCGGAAAACAAATAATTTACCAAACACAGGATTCCAACCACAAAGCTTCATTTTTTACGGCACCAATTGTCTAGCCCTGCAGACCAGCGTTTTCCCGTGCTTCTCCGGCATCATGTTGTTGACTGCAAGGCTGCAATGTGTATGTAAAAATAAGTTTGTGCTAATCCTGTCTTTGTAATTGTCTTTCTTCGGGAGTATACTTGTTGACTGTCTATTTATTTACCATATTGGATCCCGTGCTTCTCCTGGGAGTTCTTGTTGACTGCCTATTTATTTACCATATTGGATCCCGTGCTTCCCCTGGGAGTTCTTGTTGACTGTCTATTTATTTACCACATTGGATCCCGTGCTTCCTGGGAGTTCTTGTTGACTGTCTATTTATTTACCATATTGGATCCCGTGCTTCCCTGGGAGTTCTTGTTGACTGTCTATTATTTACCATATTCATCCGGCTTGCTGGGCAGCCATTTACTACTATTATGTACCATATTCGATCCCGTGCGTCTCCTGGGCAGTTGCTGTTAACACATGGTTATTACATATTGATCCGGCTTCTGGGATCTTGTTAACTGCATAACTCAATGGATCTGCTTCCGGAGCTTACACAACAATTGGATAGATAAGTCTTGACCCGTCTTTAAGGTTCTTTTAGACTTCATTGATTGCTATACCACATTGATCCCGTGCTTGCCCCTGGGGAGTTCTTGTTGACTGTCTGATTATTACCACATTGGATCAAGATAGCCCTTTCCCCTGGAGGGTTCTTGTTGACTGTTCTATTTATTTACCACATTGGATCCGTGCTTCCCTGGGGTTCTTGTTGACTGTCTATTTATTTACCACATTGGATCCCGTGCTTCCCCTGGGATTCCTAAAACTCATTATGCCATCTGTAACACTAACCTATTTAGAAATGCTGTAAAGTTATTTATAACGCTTGACTGTTATTGTACAAATATACTATTTATAGCAGAGAGTTGATGATAAATACTATTTATAGCAGAGAGTTGATGATAAATACTATTTATAGCAGAGAGTTGATGATAAATACTATTTATAGCAGATTAACAATTGTTATGTCCATATTAGAACATCAGTAGTATATGATATCGATATAATAGTGCGGTTACTATATGATGCTTATATCATACCGATCGTGTACATGTATATATTATATATTATTATATATATCAACTTTGGTCATATACATTACTTATATTGAGAGCGTTGGCATTATATGATGTTTAAATCAGAATCGTACTCTCTATTGTCTTTTCCCAGGTGAATGAGGGAATTGGTTGACCACTCTTGCTGTTAAGCGTAGGGTGAGAGCTTTAATTTGTGTTCCAGGGCCATATGAGTCGCCGTAATATTATATCCATGTTTATTTATCTGTTTCTTGGTCTTCCTTTAGCTCTAGTATATGCTCTCTTTTTATTGTATGCTGTTATTGGTGGTTGGTGGTATTCCATTCTCATTAAATGTCCAAACCACTGCATTTGCTGTCTTTCAATGTATTCGATACATGAAGTTATGCCCACTCTGCTTCTAATGTCCTCATTTTGTAGTCTCTCTGTCCTGGTGACTCCAGAGCCTTCCTCAAGAATTTCATTTCCCATGTGGTTAGTTTTCTGTATATTTATACTAGAACGTAGTGGTTATATGATATTTACTTTATACTAGAACGTAGTCATTATATGATATTTACTGTAAACTAGAACGTAGTCATTATATGATATTTACTGTATACTAGAACGTAGTCATTATATGTTTTCATTATATGATATTTACTGTAAACTAGAACGTAGTCATTATATTGTAGTTAACAAATACATGCAATCTGCACACATGACATAAACTGCATGTGCACATCACATCACAAATATGTTAGTATGATTGTGTATGTTCATCAGGCAATATGTATTGTACAGGGTGTTCAAGATAATTGCAGCCCCATTGACAATTCGAAAGTTGAAAAATTGTTTTAAAAAAAAGTTTTAAAAATTGAGTTGTGTTTATTTACTATTTAAACTGGTTCTGACTAGCTCGTCCTACGTCACATTTGTTCATCGCCCTTCCCGCACTACAATTACACACCGTCACACAACCTTGACCTATACGTCATAACTGGACCTTCTCATTTTCATACATATATGCCAGATTAGCTTCATTCATGGGCTACTTTTAAGTTGAACACCCTGTAGTTAACAAGTATGCAATCTGCACACATGACATAAACTGCAATTACACAGACCATCATAAATATGTTAGTATGATTGTGTGTGTTCATCAGGCAACATGTTAAACGTTTCAGACACTACAATAATATATCACGTACAGACACGAACGTTGTTAGTAAGAATATGAGATTAGTGATATATAGAAGAAATACACATTTCTGTACGTGGTAGAAGACGAAGTGGAGTCAACAACATTGCTGGTAAGAAACTAATGTGATAAGTATCATCTGTAGATCCAATATGTGTGTGTCGTTCGTGTGCTGATCGCATAGTTAAATGTGCACTGAAGAGACATGTGTCTGTTCTGATGTATATGTGTTCATTGTGATAGTGAAAGATGATGTCAGAACTTGACAAGAGAAAATGTAAAGTTTGTAATAGAAGTACACACAGAATGATAAGTCGTTGGACTGAGTACACATGGCAATGAAGTATGTAATAGAAGTACACACAGACTGATAGAGTCGTTGACTGGTACACATGGCAATGAAGTATGTAATAGAAGTACACACAGACTGATAGAGTCGTTGACTGGTATACATGGCAATGAAGTTTGTAATAGAAGTACACACAGATTGATAGAGTCGTTGACTGGTACACATGGCAATGAAGTTTGTAATAGAAGCATACACAGATTGATAGAGTCGTTGACTGGTACACATGGCAATGAAGTTTGTAATAGAAGCATACACAGATTGATAGAGTCGTTGACTGGTGCACATGGCAATGACTACTAAAATAGATTATGACAATATCATGCTAGAAATGATGGCAACTTGTATTTGTCAATTTGTTAATGTGTACACTTCCATGCTGGTCAGATTATTATTATCTAAGTTACGTTCGGCGCAGACTTCATGCAGCAATCTGGATGTCAGTTTTACCTTGATACTCTTGCTGCCGTGTTTCATATGGGGACCAAACTGACAAGGGTTTCGATGGCTGCTCGTGTACAACAGTTATAGGGATCATCGTAACATGTGTAGGTTTTGACGATACTTCTGGTTTTATGGAAGCTGCTGGCTTCTGTTGAGACCTAGTTTCAATGGGAACATCTATGGGTAGTGATTCTCCAGACGATTTGTCGTCCTTGGCGATGATTGTATCTCTGGAATCAGAGCTGGACACTGCATTATCTGAGTGTGGAGAATGTCCTTCGTCCTGGCTGCTAGTGGATGCCTGCCGTAAGGTACCAAAGTCTGTGTTTGCATATAGTGGTTTAGAGTAGTCTTTATAGTCTAGGGTATGTTCTAAATCTCTACGATTTTGACCAAAGTCATAACTATGACTAGACTTCATTTGTTGACTGTCATCTTGTGGGGTTGTGTCACTGGGGGATTGTTGTTGGCTACTACTTGATTTGAGTGGTTTTATGGTTGGCAGTGTTGAGTATGAATTATTGAATTCAAAATCGTTTCTAGCTATCTCGTTCTGATGACGATGTTCACCGTGAGATCTGTTTCTGCTTCCTTTGGACGGAAGAGTAGCATACGACCCGATTGCAATATCTCTTCCTCTGTTTTCTTCAATAGGGAAGTAACCATCTTGAGAGTTCTGCCAGGAGGACGAAAGGTTCGAAGATCCTGGCGTAACTTCAGAGACAGTAGTCTGATCGTCACTGTAACGTCGAGTACGTTGCTGTGTTACTACAGTACTACTAGCATTCGGATTACTGGGTCCTGCGTGGTGCACCTTTATTGGTATTCTCTTGACACCAGCATCTACACTGAAACTACGAGCTGGAGGATGCCATACTTTTACATTCCGATCAATTTCCTGGGGTTGACCATATGTCCGTCGTAGTCCAGATGCTGTATGTGGAAAGTGTCTCTCTTGAACAGTGGGTGAGCTCTGCAAACTTTTGCTTCGTGCGAGCGGTGAATAAAAACGATCTCTGGAACTGTCTGTTCGTTCCTGGTTGACTGACTGTCCCTCTGTAACCTTAATGTCTGTCACAAATAAAAGTGATGTGTGCATGAAAGAAGAACAGAACACATCAATATCAATGATACAAACAATAAAATATATCACAAATGATAAGCATAATCTAATAAGACAAATAATCAATATTTTATGAGATATCATTTCATTCTTAAACTAATTCAGTTTGGATTGTATAACAGATGATATATCCGACAACTTCATCTTTGCTCCATCCTCCACTAACAAACTATTTACAAACAACAAATAACAAGTACAACATATGGTAACAGAAACAGTTGAAGAGAAATGTGAAGTAGAAATATCAATGTACATGAGTACTCTCAACAACATAGTCTATTTACGAAATAGCTTTTGTTTTCTTGCAAAGTCTATTTTGATATGAATTATATATATATATATATATATATATATATATATATATATATATATATATATATATATATATATATATATATATATATATAAAAGATATATATATATATATATAATACACGCAATTTATGTTGAAATTTAAATAATAAAGAAAATAAATCACAAATAAGCAGCTCATTAAAAAACATTTGTTGTAAACCGTTAGATATTCAATAACAGTATATTCTATCAGAGAATACATGCAAATAGCGTCGGATAACACATCCTCAGTGTCAGTGAGAAAATTAATGTTTCTGTGCATTTCAGTTTGGGTACAAAGATAGCAAAAGAAAGACGAATAACATAAGAAAGAGAACATTGAAAATAGATATGAAATACATACTAGAAGAGAGATTAAATACAAAAAAAATATTAGTCAAGTGAATCATACAGAGTTGGGCACGTAGATGTGTTAGTTGAGTATCGTGCAATCCTTGTTTGCAAAGCTGCAACACAATAATGATGACAAAATAGCAAAACCAACATAACTTCACGACGTATGACAACTTGACAAAGGACAGATTAAAATATAGATTTTGTCATTTCCTACTCTTTATAAAGCAGACATCGGTGTAATGTAACATCTCCTCCTTTATGGGAGATTGTAAGACGGGTAAGTGATATCGGGGCAACATTATACTTGTACTTGGACGTAAGAACGTCTACAAGAGGAATATGTATAATATAAATGTTGGACTGGGCTCTAGGGAACATAAGATTATGCGTCGCAGTGTATAGAGGAGAAGATCACAAGTGAAATTAGAAGAGATGTGAAACTTCATGACGGGAGGTTAAGTGCTGAACTACTGGAGAGAGACATAGGAAGCTCACGGTATCAACAATGCATGCATTAATCTCATGCAATAATTGTGGAAGAATGCACATATTGGATCTTGCTAGATAGAGGGTGTAAGGTTCTAAAGACGAAGAACTGACTTTATTGCACCGGGTTTGTCCCAATATGGCTCGGTCTCTCTTCGTAGAAATAGCACGCCACCTGCCAAGAGTATTGCACAAATCACGCCATAGCCCAGGTAGCAACCATAGGGATCTCTGGGAAAATGCACTCGTAAACAGAACGGCGTGGTGCATTTTCAAAAACATGTCCTTAGAGAAGAGCCTAATCTCCTTAGATAGCAATCTAATCTTCTTGGAGAAGAATCTAGTTTCCTTAGAGAAGAACCTAACATTATCGTCTACAAAGATGAAAAGATGGTAAACAAACAATATTTTGCAGTTTGTTAATCTTTCACAATTGTTAAATCAGTTAGTACTGAAATCTACAATTATTATCTAATGTAAGACCAGCATGGGGGATTGAATGATGGTTGTAACATGAGGAATGCGTTAGTAACAAGCTTTCATTGATGACGGACGGATATATGAAATATATTGTCTATACTGAAAGCAAGCATCGTTTTTCTTGTTCAGATTTGGTTAGATAAATATATGAAAGATGGTGGTTTCATCCAGTCATCTCACGCAACGTGCTAACATACAATTGACATACAAGCGTTGAGTAGACTTTATATTTAGCAGCTAGATATCAACAATATTTCATACAACAACCGCATGTCAGTACGTTTGTTAGACTGACTACACGATCTGATGTTGGAGAATCAAATATAAAACTGAACACAAAACTGCTACTTTCAGTTTCAGTTTGGAATATCTTCATTGCACTCCGGACATGTCCATTGGTGCTCCGATCTCCTTCACAATATCTCCAACAGTTTCCGGCGACTGACCGTACCTGTTCGATTTTGATTGATGACCCTACTCATATACACGTTGTGTTTTGTTCTCTGGTTACTCCAATCTTCAATCCCAGCTCTTGCAATCTAGTAGTTGACGTGTATTGGTTTTTAATGAAAATCTTCTATTTAGTGATAACTTATGAATAATGTGGTTATTTATAATGAGTCTCAATTCGTATCGGTAGTTGTGCTGAGTGACTAATGTATGATATGAACGAACGTTCAAGCCACACATGAAAATGAGTTATTGTCTTGGAATGGTTCATGCTAAGAAATGATGGCAGATCACTCATGGCGTCTTTGCTTCAATGCTGAACAAGTGAAAGAGGGTGAGAACGACCTCCTCATGCGGTGGAGGTGAAAGATGAAATAGGAACTACTCCAGCTACCTTGGACATCAGCGCCCATTGCGGCCAGTCTCTCCTGCTGCTTGAAGAAGAGATTCAGGCCTCCAGATTTGCCCGATCGGCCATACCTTCCGCCCAAGACATGTTCACTAGAGGTTGAGGTCACTGAGGGGGTCGGGGAGGCTAGCTTTTGTCTGAGGAAGTCACCAGGCAAGGAATGGGTGGGAGAGTCACGATGAAGGATCTGGGTTAAGTTGCTAGGACGGTAAATGTCTTTATATGACCGGGTGGGAGAAAAGGATTCTTGGGCGTTAGGGTGTGACTCTTCTCGTCTTCGGAAGGGAGGAGACAGAGGGTGTGTGTGTTGTAGTGGCTTAGCTTGATGGCGTGGATGTGAATAAAACTGATGTAGATGCTGTTGTTTTTCTTCGTGACGATGCTGATCGTAGTGCGATTTTTTTGGTTGTGGATAATGCTGCTCTTTAGAGGTTTGATCGTGTTTACTTCGTCTAGCAGAACCTTGGAACTGTTGCTGTATGTTAGCTCTTTCTGACGCAGGTGGTGATCTAATATCTTGCTGCAGTTGATTCAAGAATTCCTTTATTGGAAGAACAGGTTGAGTAGACGCAGGTGGTGATCTAATATCTTGCTGCGACTGATTCACAAATTCTCTCATTGGAGGAGCTGGTTCAGTAGACGCAGGTGGTGATCTACTATCTTGCTGCAGCTTATTCAAGAATTCCTTTATTGGAAGAACAGGTTGAGTAGACGCAGGCGGTGATCTAATATCTTTCTGTAACTGATTCACAAATTCTGTCATTGGAGGAGCTGGCTGAGAAGACGCAGGTGGTGATCTAATATCTTTCTGTAGCTGATTCACAAATTCGCTCATTGGAGGAACTGGCTGAGAAGACGCAGGTGGTGATCTAATATCTTTCTGTAGCTGATTCACAAATTCGCTCATTGGATAATCTAGCTGAGAATGCGCTGTTGTTGGTGACATGGTATGTTGACTATACTGTTGCTGTGAATTGGCTGGCTGCTGGAGAATGTCTTTATGTGTATACTCATGTTGTCTTCTCATATCTGTTGCTGGTGTATCATGCTTATGTCTAAGACTATGAGACAATGATTCGTTTTCTTGTGCACGAAATGTTGCATCTGGGTTAGGCTTATATTCAAGATTCTGGGGACGAGAAGATGTCACGATGGATCTAAGATGTGGTTGGGGATACTGTACTGGGAGCGGCATGGGCAGGTCTACATGAGAGGGAGGGTGCGGGGCATGGGCCCTGGTTGACTCCTCAGATGGGTGTGGCTTTGTAGCGTGGTCAGTGGAAGAGACAACGTCACGTTGTCGCAGTGGCGTCTGCCATTGGTTTAAATCTGGTAGGACAAGCAAGCCAATTTTCCAAAAGTTACAAATGTAAAAATAAAAATAGAACAACATTTGTTGCAGAGCAAAGTGTAATACTTTAACCAATATGTGATACATAACACTGTGTGATATGTTACATGAACCCATTTACATCTCAATCGAATAATCAATTAGTTGTATGTGGGTAACTTGATTGAGTAACAACGATGGTCGATGTTACTGATGACATCACTGGCAACAACAGGCGTGTTGTGGCGTGGCTTGTGGGCGTGGCGTGTGGGCGTGGCGGTTTGTGTGGTTAAATAAAAGGATGTCTACCGTTATAAATATGTCATATGATAGCAATATTAACCAATCAATAATGGAGTAAATGGAGGGAAGAATTCAAGTGGGATAACAATAAATATAGCAATAATAAAGGGTACAACGATAAATACAACGATAAATAAAGTAATATTTCAGCGAGCAGCGATAAATGGACTGGTAAAAAATGTGAATACACAAGATATGACTGTCGGTGTAATACTGCAAGATTGCTGTAAACTGTAATGAAGATTATAATCAAACCATAAGTGAGTCATAAAATGTCTTCAGCTGCTTTCATTATATCAAGCTAGTGACTCGGACAACCTAACACACGACAAGCTATATGACTGATTAATTAAATATATGACTGACTAAGCGAACACTGAAGGTATTGCTGTATACAATATGATGTACTGAACAGATACAACTACATGTTAAAGTGACAAGGTATAGTTACTTAAACAAAAGAAAATGTAAGAATTGATTAGATGAAACAGTGAAGAAATACTGTACTCTATACTGAGCTTACATATGACTGTGCGTAAGTAAAGTATTAGATATATAACAGTGCTCAAGTTTGAAAAATTAGAAATTAATGGAAAACGAATTAACCCAATAAAATATTTATAGATCATAATAAACTGTGTCAGTCAAGGGAACAAATAGATGTATTAAGAAAGAATTCAAAATCAAAGAGAACTGGCTGATGCTACAAACAAGAATGAAAAATTATTTTGGACATATTAAAGAACACGAAGGGTTGGAGAAGATCTTTATGGAAAGATGCAAAAAGACAAAGAGACGACCACGGAGAAGATGGATTCAGGATGTGACTAATGATTTGAGTATGACGGCTACAGAGGCATATAAGAGAAAGAAATTCTAAAGGACGGTTAGGGTGGCAGAGTTCGGCTGAGAACAAGCTATTTCATGAAGTTGATACATCTAGTGAATAACTAATACAAGTGAAGTCTATATAACACTCTACGTGGATTCTCACATTTTCTAACTGAATTTCAGAAATACAACAGAATAAATAATCCATGTGGATTTTAAGTGTCATTGTACGAGTTTTTGATCATATCACATGTTAACATGGGCGTCAACATACATTTTTCAGGAAGGGATAAATAATTGTTTGAAATATTAGTTGGTAGCTTACAACGTGGAAATGAAGAAGACCAGATTCGCATAAAACATTTTCCAGGGGTGGCACCCTCTATCTCTCTTCCCCCGACCTTAACGTATGGACGCCCATACATATTGTCGTTGATTAGGTAAAATAAACTAGCGATGTTATCTAATTATAATGTCAAATTAACTAACGTTATCAAATATGACTTGATGAATAAAATCACGTATATCATCCTGTGCTCAGTTGTTATATTATATTTCTGTAATAATATCATTCTATATCATAATGGCAGTGAGCAGTATCAACAAACTAGTGTCAATACAGTTTTCTTTACAAAAATAAGGCAGTATACACAAGATCAAAAGCACGGCAGACATTCAAAGGTAGCATTCCAAATTAGCGATATCTCAATTGATAAATTTGATGGCCCAGATTTCATGCACTTAATCAGCAAGTATTCGTGGCGTGGATATATATCTCCACACATTGAGAGAAGATTGAAGTTAGCTGGTACCGGTCTAGCTAAGTGAGGGAGAACGTGGTTAGAGTACACTCACACATATATGATGTTACTTAAACATGCAAGGTAACACACATACATTCATGAAGAAAATCTAGAACATAAAACTATTGTTACTACCTGTAATAATACAGAAGATAACAAGTGAAACTGTATGTGTCATGTCAAGAACTTTCTCGTCATCAATTTCAGGTAAAGAATATAACAGAAGATCTTTCGCCCATGCGTTGCCGAGGCTCTGAAGGGGAGCAACGATAGTAACATTGCGACCTACAAGGCATGTCGTAAGATGCGGTTGAGGCAGAGGCCTAGGGAAGATACACTAGCAAATAAAAAGCGTCGCATAAATAGGATATGCTGGCTTACATGTAGGCGCATAACTGGCACAACGTACAATCGCTCTTATGCTCAGATCACATACAAATCACAAAGAGTGGTTAACAAGTTGTCGATGCGGAGCGTTTGAAGAAGAAAAACTTTTATAATGATAATATTTTCTCTGAAATCTATCTATCCATTGTCTTTCCCAAGGTGTATGATGGAATTGGTTGTCCACTCTTGCCGTTAAGCGTAGGGGTGTGTGCTTTCATTTGCGTTCTAGGGCCAGATGAGTCGCTCTTGGGGTTATATCTGTGTTTATTTAGTGAGGTCTTGATGTTGTCTATCCATATTTTCTCGGTCTTCCGTTGCATCTAGTGTCTGATCTCTTTTTAGTGTATGCTGTTATTGGTGGTTGGTTGTATTCCATTCTCATTAAATGTCCGAAACACTGAATTTATTGTCTTTCAATGTATTCGATGCATGAAGTTATACCCACTCTGCTTTTGATGTCCTCGTTTCGTAGTCTATCTTTCCTGTTGACCCCCACCACCTTCCTCAAGTATTTCACTGAAATAAGCTGTTACAATACATATTACTTTTTGGGGAGTGATTAATAGGGGGTGATGTTGACCCATTGTGTGCCGCTGAGCACATACAAATATGATCATAACATCGTATTACCAATATGGTGTAAAAATTATTCCTTTCTTAATATCACAGCTAGTTAATAGTTATAACAATAATGATATCGTATGTATAGTCTATTACTTATCAATGTTAATGTACAAGACAAATCTAGTTATAAGAATACTTTTCTCAAGTCTATTATATTTAAACGTCTTGTCTGAGTTCAATAGTGTGTTCAATAGTATCTAGTCACCAATCGTATAGATAAGAATACATACAGACACCAGCTACTATTACTACGTAGGTTGTTTACAGTTTATGTTAACGGTAAGTGTGATTTCATTAGTGTTATAACTAAATAATAGTAGCAGTCCATCGCAAGCGATGATGATAACAGTATCAGACGTGTACTGCTGCACCTCTCTAGTGTGTGCGGAGGTGACTATAAAGTCAAATCCTCGAACACAATCCCCTATCAGGACTATTACAGGTGGGGCAGACATGATCAAGGTTAGACATGTATGTGTTGTGTCTTTTCGCACAGATATCATTACGTGTGATATCATTATTATTATTATAACTATTCTTTGATATCATTATTATTATAACTATTAACTATTTGTGATATAAGAAAGGAACACATTTTCACACTATGAATTATATTGTGTAAATGGTTAGCTGTATTTTTCTGTGCTCAACCACGACGATTCTGAGTTCGAATCAACATCCGCGGCCACCTTTAGCTTGCCAATGTTTCTTGAAACCAATAGGCTGGATCGACATGGCGCTTACGGTCGAAAGCAATGGCAAACTACTGAACGTATAAGTGGTGCCTAGAAAATCAACGACTTGTTTACTGTGGTTGATGGCTACGTCCTTTGGGATATGCCACGATTTTCATTTCAATACTGTGTTAGACCTGTATTTTTCTGTGCTCAACGGCACACGATGGGTGTGATATGATCAACATCACGGCGGCCACCTTTACTTCCCAGTGTTTCTATGGAACCCAATTGAGGCTGGATCGACATGAGCGTCGTTACGGTCGGAAACAAATAACATGTGATATATTATATACATTGATAGACATTGGAACCACACGATAAAGACTTGTCACCTGTGGATCGAAATAAGGAGTGTGTTTAACTAGCGAGCAACATGTACCATCAACACGCATACTCTTTGAGTGATTACTGCTGTGTAGAACGAAATAGTTAGATGTCTTCTTTACACAATAAGCAAGTATGTACATTGACAACTTAAGTTGTATCAGTTCAAGTAGTTCAGACGAGAATCTACATACCTGGTGTCTTCATATTTGTTCTAACACTATCATGCGCTGATTCTAAACACTTTTCTTTGTCCAATGCAAATTTGAGATACTACAAGTCTCTAACAATCATAGACAAAAATATAACTGTACACATTTTCTTCAAACTTGCCAGTGTCTGACTTTCCTCGCCATAACTCGAATATTCATTTCTAGAAAAATAACGAAAACATCAGTTCTATATTTGATGATGATGAATGGTTCTGAGTTGTGACCAACATGTCCAACAGACTTGGACAGCAGCAACAGCAGTCACGGAAGACAGAAGAGGATGTGTAATCCGTCAGGAGTGAATCTTGTGAGTAAGTAAGTATCCATGGATGCACGAGACGCGCTGACATAGCTCATGCTAAACGACGAATGGAAGCTTGAGTTTAGTAGGTGGGCAAGACGAAGGTTTTCAGAACTACCTGAGTTTCAAAAATGAGAACAGCGCAAAAGAGAGGGAAAAAGGGTTGAAAAAAACCAAGTTGGGGTGCGGGTTAAAACCTGTATGAGTAGCATCAGTTTATAAATAGTTTCATGTATTGTCTGTCTGGGGGATGAGAGCTGGCTGGTATGTCTTTTTTTTATTTGTAAAACAAGTCTATGAGAATAGTAGTGGTGGTGGGAGTGATTTAGTGAATAAATTAGTAACATGGATAGGTACAGAGTGCCTACTTAAAGCTAGAAATACACATTTAAGAGTCATTTACGACTTCCGGTTCCAGGATTATCAACTAGGCTAAAGTGCTGTTTGTTGTGTTAACCAGGTGTGCCTGACGCACGAGTCAAATCAAAGGTGGAGGTCAGTTTAATGGAAAGTTCAAAGTCAAATACTAACCAAGTCTTAAGTGCGGTAAACCTTTCTGAAAGTCACATTGTGAGTACATCACTCACTAGGTATCTTAACACAAGTAGACTTCTTCTTCTTTGCGTTCGTTTTTTACGACCAATTTTAATCACTCTTTATGATATGTTTGATCTTTGCTAAGAACGTGTATACGTTGCAGATTGGTTTAGTAGTTTGGTTTGGTACAAGTAGTAAAAGCGATCCCTTTCTCAGTGTACAATATCTGGTGAAAATGAGAATGGAATACAACCAACCACCAATAACAGCATACTAGAAAAAGAGATCAGGTGTCAAGGGAAGACCAAGAAAAAGATGTATAGACAATATCAAGGTCACACTAAATAAACACGGATACAATACAACAAGAGCGACTCATCTGGCCATGGAACGCAATTAAAGCTCCCACCCCTACGCTTAACGGCAAGAGTGGACAAACCAATTCCATCATTCACCTGGGGAAAAGACAATAGACAGTAACTGGTGATAAGACGATATCTGAACAATAATCTAATCTCTCCTTATCTTCTAGACATGTTAAATCATCACCACTAAATGATCTATCAATATACATGATATCTAACTATAATCTTCTATCGATACTAACTTCTTCCCATTTCAACTCTCAACAGAGCACAGATATTCACCAATGTCTGTTCAATTTCAACTCTCAACAGAGCACAGATATTCAACAATGTCTGTTCACATTTCAACTCTCAACAGAGCACAGATATTCAACAATGTCTGTTCAATTTCAACTCTCAACAGAGCACAGATATTCAACAATGTCTGTTCATATTTCAACTCTCAACAGAGCACAGATATTCAACAATGTCTGTTCATATTTCAACTCTCAATAGAGCACAGATATTCAACAATGTCTGTTCATATTTCAACACTCAACAGAGCACAGATATTCACAATGTCTATTCATATTTCAACTCTCAACAGAGCACAGATATTCAACAATGTCTGTTCACATTTCAACTCTCAACAGAGCACAGATATTCACCAATGTCTGTTCATATTTCAACTCTCAACAGAGCACAGATATTCAACAATGTCTGTTCATATTTCAACTCTCAACAGAGCACAGATATTCACCAATGTCTGTTCACATTTCAACTCTCAACAGAGCACAGATATTCAACAATGTCTGTTCACATTTCAACTCTCAACAGAGCACAGATATTCAACAATGTCTGTTCACATTTCAACTCTCAATAGAGCACAGATATTCAACAATGTCTGTTCATATTTCAACTCTCAATAGAGCACAGATATTCAACAATATCTGTTCATATTTCAACTCTCAACAGAGCACAGATATTCAACAATATCTGTTCACATTTCAACTCTCAACAGAGCACAGATATTCAACAATGTCTGTTCACATTTCAACTCTCAATAGAGCACAGATATTCAACAATGTCTGTTCATATTTCAACTCTCAACAGAGCACAGATATTCAACAATGTCTGTTATAGAACGTATGTTATAGATAGAAGAAGACGATGCTGACATCATGTTGAACCTACAGTAGTTCTAATGATGTCTGAAATACATCATGCTCGCACAGAAAATAGTAGTTTAACCCATTCGCTCTTTTCAGCCCATATATTGTCTCGCGCTATTGTTGAAGATTATTACGCTTCATTGACACCTGCAAGTGTGATCTAACTTCATGCGGCATAGACAAAAAACACTGGGAGCGGCTGGCCAAAGACAGGCAAGCATGGCGAGCGGCAGTGAGGGCGGCACAAAAGAAAGAAGAAAAACATCACATGTGGAAGCAAAAGAGAGCACAGAGAGCAGAGAGAACATCCCATGCATCGGCTCTAGTCTCCAGTTTTACCTGCAGCAACTGTGGCAAGGATTGTCACTCCAGAGTAGCCATTACAGCCACATGAAACGTTGTGATTCAGCACAGAACATACTACGCAACACCTATTGTCTCCTGAGACAAAGAGGCCAATGATGATGATTGTTGAAGATGACGCAAAGTCAGTATACTGGCTTCTTAAGTATATATTGCAATAGAAATGTGTCCAGAGGTAAAACAGAATTACGGGCAGAAAGGGGCTAAGTACAATGATTGACATCATTGTAACAGGTTTTCCCATGTGGCTCTGTTACTCTACGGAGAAAATACATGTCACATGCATGTAGCAGTGCACAAAACACCAACTCCATAGCTCCGGCAAATATTCTTGGCATCTTCATTTTTTTTTTTTAATGCACTCCTGTACTGAACGACACAATCCGGATTCGAGCTCAGGACCTTCAGATCGTTAAACAAACATTCTGATCGCTTGGTCAGATTCCCACATATGTTCAAACAAAACATGTCAAGATCGTTAGAGATCGTACTATATGTAGTTCACACAACAAAATGGTATTAATAAATATTAAAATAAAATAATATAAAATAATATTAAATAATAAAATAATATTAATAACAATTATTTCTAAACGGTCTATCTTTATGCCAGTAAAACTCCCTATACCATCTCTGTCTGATCTTGGAGTGACTTGCTGAGGTAAGCAAGGAATCATGACGCTTCTATTGCTGGAACTAGGTCAATACGTACCGAATAACAGAACCAGGAAGGCATGATGTACACAGTGAGTAGAGAGAGAGAGAAACGTAAAGTAGATCTGACGCACAGGAAATAGCGTATTTCGTTTGAGCGTGTTGAGAAAAAGAGAGAGGTCAGATGTTAATGAGACTGAACAGTCATTGAGGAAGTTCGAGAGATTGTTCATTAAAAATGATACTTCTTGTAAATACTGCGCTTCCAAGTAGATATGCACTAGCTACTTTAATTGTTGGTTATTCATCAGACGCATTTAGATACCGAACAGACACATATGTGCACAGTACCTCACAGCAGATACCGAATTGTATATATGACTAGCAGTTTTATTCGTTCTTCGCACGGGGAATTTAGTATAAATCTATTTGTAAAGTTGTTTTCGGAATCGGAATGAAATACCATCATATACGGTTAGAATGAAATATCAGGTTTTACTAGCAATCGGAATGAGAAACATGCCCCGTTGCCTCAAAATCGACTTCTTCCCCATTAAAGACAGTACGTTTGTCTCCAAAAGTTTAAACTTGTCGGTTGGCCACATAAGATTAAAATGGCCCTCATTCCGATTGCCAGTAAAATATGATACAACAGAATTCCCGTTCCCGTGAAAGTTTAATTTAGTTTAAATCTAGTTGTAATATTTCACCACTTTTAAAGTTACATTTTATTCTTTTCCGCTGATCTTCCCCGCCCACATAAACTCATTTCCGACTGCCAGTAAAGCCTGATACAATTGAATTCCCGTGAAAGTTGAAAAATAACAATTGGTAAATACAATTTATTCAGATTATTAACTTACCGATGTGTTTAATAAAAAATTGGCCGAGCGTGAGATTGAACATGTTGACTTCAGGATATGTTGAAATACCAATAAATATTGTAGTATTCGTGTGATGTACGAAATACGTCACCGGACTATAACAACATGATCGCTTTGCCCATCACGTGACCGCGAACGTCGTGAAAACATTGATAGACACTTTCGGCGATTTCTACACAGAATGACCATGTGCGCTAAGTTGGAATATCTTTATAGAAACGTACAAAAAGTCTTGTTTTATCATTTTTCCCTCTTCATATCTATGAAAGCTACATTCTTGTCAAACTTCAAGTTCGTAGGATGTCCAGATATCTTCAAATAATTGGGACAGATATACTTCTTCTTCTGCGTTCTTACATACAATTCCATTCATCTTTGACTTATATATATAAGATAATAGTTCATGTGGCTTGCTGGTCAATCAAACTATTCAGTCTAACCCTCGGTTGTTTTTTAATATCCAAACTACACACATTAAACGTTAGTGACGTATGCAGGAGAGACAACCTATTACAAGGGGGTATGTAATATCGCTAGTATTGGTAGCTAGGTGGACAATATCGGTCATTGAAATGGTAATTGGTGAACAATACCCAGACGTGTTGGTCAATGAAAATATTGTGTTAGGTCAGCCGTACCAACCTTGCAATCAAATCAATACATTAAATAATCAACTAAGTGACCCTAGGAAAGTGAAAACAAATAATGTAAAACGTTTGTTTATAAACTATTTTTGTCCCTTCATATCTTTCTCTGTAAATTTCTTGTTTGTTTTTCTCTTCGTACACCTTCATGAGTTCTATCTCTATACATGTACACATTTCTTCCTATTCATGTTTTTCTTACACATTTCTCTTCCTACACCTTCATCGAGTTCTATCTCTATACATGTACACATTTCTCTTTCTACACCTTCATCGAGTTCTATCTCTATACATGTACACATTTCTCTTTCTACACCTTCATCGAGTTCTATCTCTATACATGTACACATTTCTCTTCCTACACCTTCATCGAGTTCTATCTCTATACATGTACACATTTCTCTTTCTACACCTTCATCGAGTTCTATCTCTATACATGTACACATTTCTCTTTCTACACCTTCATCGAGTTCTATCTCTATACATGTACACATTTCTCTTCCTACACCTTCATCGAGTTCTATCTCTATACATGTACACATTTCTCTTCCTACACCTTCAGCCATTTCTGTCTATATTTATGTATCTAGCTTTCTCTGTATATTCGCCTCTCTATCTACATATCACCCCATGCCTCTCTCTCTCATTCCTGGTTCAGCAGTGTTCTCATAAACACACACCATATAACTACATAGATGTTTTCCATGTACCCAAATGAAATCTACGAAATAGATTGTGAAAGCAGTTGCTGCTTGTAATAGATGAGAGATTAGAAGGTATGTGCACACCTGAACTAGGTGCCGGCATGTACAAGTTACAGCTTAAGCAGATGGCCCCGTGTGTTGTTGCTAAATGTTTGAGCATAGATGTGCTGTATTCACTATAAGAATAATGATCGTCTATAACTGGTATTTTCGTAATATGACAATTTCAGGTGAGTACATCCTCAACTGGTACGACGGATTAGCGTAATGCGTAAGCATCCACCTATCGACTAAGACACAAGAGGGATGTGGGTTTAATCCCACACTCGATGCTCCACACATGAGGAACGGAATTGGCATTCCTACCTCCTGCACACTGAGGATTAAAAATATGAAGTGACAGTCACTTCATATTCTAAGGTCTAAAAAGGCTACGAGAAATTTGATTTTCACATCGTCAACTTAACTGACAGAACAAACATGGAAGACAACAACAAAAATCACCAGAAAACTGCAGATCTTTGTAAATGTTTTCGTAGAATAGAGGGAATGCGATGGTATGATACGATTACGAAGAAGGAACTCAGAGAAAGAACTAAGCAGATACCAGTGGAGAAAGAATTCAGGAACAGACACTGGCGATGGATAGGACATACATTGAGAAGACCGACCGGAAGCATTGCAAGACTGGCACTGTTTTGAAACCCGCAGGGAAAGAGGAGTAGGGGAAGACCTAGACAGATCTGGAGAAGAGAGCTGAAGGCTGATATTAAAAGGATAGGTAAAACATGGAACAAATTGGAAGGCGTGGCAAGAGAGAAGAAGAGCTGGAAGAAGTTTGTTGAAGACCTGTGCTCCGTTGGGAGTTGAAAGGTGAAGAAGAAGCAGAAGAACAGACACTACGAACACACATATACGATGAAGAAGAAAATGGAAAACATGGATTTTGAACGCTTGACTAATGTGTTGGTGGTGATAAAGTGAGAAGGCAGTGTTTAATAAATGAGACACTGATAACGTGACAATAAGATACAATGAGAACTGAAGGCAGTATGTAGGATGGAGTGAAAGAAGAAAAAATACAGACATCAGGTTGGATGGAGTGAAAGAAGACACGAAGGCATCAGTTAGGACAGAGTGTAAGAAGAAATACAGTTGTTTTTTTTTCAAGAGAGATAGAGTTGGGGGAAAGTCAACCAGCAGGGATTAATGGGGTGAAGAAGCAATGCGTTGTTTCTCAAAGCGGATGACTGTTCAGTACAGAGAAACATGCTTATATATTTCCACTTCACTGACAGCATTTTCTACAAGAGAAACGGGTGCCCACAATCGTTATGTATTTCTCTATAACTGCACTTGAAGATGATGTACACACACAAGTAGTTCTAGTAAACAAGTAAACAAGACAACAATACAGACAGAGACAAACAGTACAGGTAACCTACATCTACTGCCAACACATACAAAAACTAGACTATCTTTAAACAGAAGATGATATGTGTAAGGTGGTAGAGATTAGAACAATATTTATCAGAATGTGATTCTATTCGAACTCACTAATGGTTCTCCACATGAGTCCATTACCATGTAGTGGTGGGGAGGCTTGCATATGGCAGCGGGAACTTATGTTCCTGGCAGGGTCACCCATGCCGGACATGTCACTGAGGAGTGGCTAGACTAAATATGGCTTCATGGTCGTCCAGTCTGGGGTTTGGCTTGGACTAACAATCCAATTCTGTAAAAACTCTTTACGATATGGAAACATCAAATATTCACGGGCATGAAGGGCTACCAGGGCATTTGACTGATATGAAGAGTTATCAGCTACGAAGGTGTAGCTGGATCTGACAGTACAAGCAGACTGAGTAAGGTCCGAGGTTCATTAATGACCCTTCAGACGGTCTGGAAATCAGCCCAATACATCATCAGAACAAAGCACTTAAGTGGAACCCACACGAAAAATGGAAATGGGGACGTCCTGAACAGACAGTACGGATTCTCCTTGAAGAACGTAATCATACAGGACTACCCTGGGAAGCCATAAAGAAAACAGTAAGAGACCAGGACAAGTGGTGAACAACTGTTGAAGCTCTATGCTCCACGAGGAGCAGAGAATAATAAGTCATCTTCGAAAATATATGTTAAATCACTTTAAAAACGAACGATTGGATGATATCATTTTTGGTTAAAGTGCATTCGTTCATTTGTATTTCTTCAACAAATGTTTCTTGGCCAGAATTGTTTAAACAATATCTTTGACATTTGGAAATTAGTTTAGTAACCAAACAGAAAAGTTTTCTCAAGTTTTATTTATGTTAGCACATGCTAGTAAGTAATGCAGCTATCTTATCATTTGCATTTATAATTATCATCATATGTGCCATGCCGGTCGGTGTAGGCAATCACTGATCTCTACACGCATATGTCATGAGCACCGATTATCAGTTCCGATGTTGGCACTGTTTCGTGCCATCACGCTAGGCTTTTAGAGTTCTCTCTCTCTCTCTCTTGCGTTTTCTCTCTCATTTTTAATTGATTTTGACGGATGTCACTACGCATGGAATTGTACTCCTCTCGTACAGTTAAACTTTAAATAGGGCTTGCAAACAATTACTTCATATCGCTCTATCCACGGCAACTAGGTCAATATTTACTGTGGAATTACGTCCACCATTTCTCACCTCTCTCAGGAAAGTTCGTTTCAAGGGTTTCTCTAGGAGTCCTTCTTTTCTTGAACAATTTGCCTCTTACTTCAATATCTGCTTTGTGATTCGTTGATCATTTCTTCTCAGAGTATGTCCAACATATTTCAATCTTCTCTGTCTTATACCAGTTGTTACTAGTGATTGACCAAACATTTATGTGACTTCATCACCTCCTCTGAGCTTTCTTGTCATCTTCGACTTCACTATTTAGTATGTCGGCCTCACTATTTCATACGTCACCCTGTAGTAGTGCCATCTTAACATGTCTGGTAATAAAATGTACTTGTACTAAAACCACTCGATATAGGTTCCCATTCTAAAATGCTCTTTGCTACTATAATGAAAATCGTGGCATATCATTTACACGGCGTAGCCATCAACCACAGTAAACGAGTCGATTTTTTAGGCACCACTTATACATTAAGCAGTTTGTCATTGCTTTCTGAAAGGTGAGGTCTATTTTTACTTTTCATAAAAAATCCTACGGAATCGAATTTGCTTCCAAACTGTCTGCCGCGGTGTTTGAACAAGGTACGCAAGGTTAAGCTATAGACGTCCACTATAGATGTCATCATTATACACACTCTTTCTATCATCTTTCCCTGAGTCAATGAAAGTTGGTCCATTAACCACTCTTCTATCAGTTCCAGATCATGCCACTTCGCTTAACCTCCAATACATCCAGTTCCAATCTTCTATCAGTTCCAGATCATGCCACTTCGCTTAACCTCCTATACACCCAGTACCTATCTTCTCATTTCCTCAACAGTTTATGCTGATTTTATAGCTGTTTCCATTGTTTCCAGGATATAATTTTAGTTTATCTTGTGGAGATACTATTATTATAATGTACGAGTCGGGTTGCTGACTTCTGTAAAGCAGATTTCATCAGTAACTGTTACAGAGGTAATAATAAGTAATAGCTGTCCATCGCAGGCGATGATGACAACAGCCTCAAGCGTGTGCTGCTACACCTCTGTGGTGCGTGCGGAGGTGACTGTAGAGTCCAACCCTCGAAGACAATACCCTGGACATGAGATCAAGTATGCATCACCTGTTACTGATGTACTAGGTGCGCCGTGCACCACCTGACTGGTCTGTTTACTGGTAGCACATCTTTTCTGTCACGTTTCTATAGCAATTATAATTATTTGTGGTAAGCAAAGAAAACCTCACGTACAAGTCCTAATTTCTTATCCCAATGAAACCGGCAACAGTACAGTTAATCCAGAACTATGCGTTTACCAAAACTATGCTGATCCAAAACTATGCGTTTACCAAAAACTATGCGCTGATCCAAAACTATGCGCTGATCCAAAACTATGCGTTTACCAAAAACTATGCGCTGATCCAAAACTATGCGTTTACCAAAAACTATGCGCTGATCCAAAACTATGATTCCAAATAATAACTATTCTGACTAACCATAACGATAAGTCTGTAATATTATAAATTCAAACTCCGAGTAAGAAATGTCTTAGTTGTTTACTATAGTTGACATTTACCTTGTGTGTGTACTTCACTATAACACAAAGTTCTCCTAAATACATGAAAACAGTTGAGGTCGATTCTATCACAACACAGATTTACCTGTCATTGAGAAGCCTGTCTTCCAGTTCACCTGTAACGAGGACAGTATTCAGATACCTGAAACCTAAGTCACTGTCGGATTGTGGAGTCCCTGATATCCACTTTCAACAACCTCACCAGAACGCAGGTGAGTCTTTATTTAACATTGCAAACAGATGCGCTGTGTGTGGGGACAACTTGAACACTGGGAGTAGTTAGTGAATTGAAGTGAGGAATGAAGTGAGGAATGAAGTGAGTGAACTGAGGTAGCAGGTAAAAGTTAGCTTCCTTCCCTTTGTTCTTATTAGCAAACAAACGCAGGAAAGAACATACCAAACATATGAGACAATATAACTTTTCAATTGCGGACATCAATGTCAAAGATGCAGCAATGAAGAACAGACAATAACAAGATCAACACTTGTAAGTAGAAATATTCAAGCTGATAGTAATAAGTATTTGAAACGCAAGGAAAACTGGTAACAATCAACGGTTCTGCACTCATGGCGTACCAAATTGTGCTCAATCGCATTCAACTAACTGAAACATCAGAGCACTAGCTGAGTAGTCTCGGTATCAATTTTCAATTCTCGGTATCATAAAGTCTGGGTATCAATTTTCAATTTGCTAGACTAGAGAAGACACTGTAACATCGGGAAGTGAATATTATACGTTTGTAACTGGATACATCAAATTAGCACTGTGTTACGCCGACTATAATAATATGTTTGTAACTGGATACATCAAATTAGCATTGTGTTACACCGACTATAATAATTATATGTTTGTAACTGGATACATCAAATTATCATTGTGTTACAACGACTATAATAATTATATAGCTCGCAATGGATATTTCTCACTGACTACTTGCTCGCACTCTGTACACAGTTGTGCTCAAGCCATTGACCACCAAACGGTGAATAATTTCCCTCTTTTTTCTCTGATCCAGAAGCACTTGAGCTTTCAGCTCTTCGGCTCGGTGCCATGGACATACACATAATTACATAGTACTGTAGTTTTACAAATTACAAAAACAATGACAAAATACAGCAACGTTTCGACCAACAAGGCCTTTATCAAGCAAACGAACAAACAGGAGTGACAAATTAAAATGAAACACAAATGGACGACCAAATACAAACGTATCTAAGGAAAATCTGGAATAAAACGAATAACGAAATAAATGTAACACAAGGTGCTTGTCTCGGCTATGCATCGAGTTCAGAAAATCACTCGCCAGCAGGCCCTTACCAGTCAGCATAGGACTACTAACTCTGACAGAGTAAAACTTATCTTAACTTACCACCCCCATAGTTCCCTGGTGAAAAATGTTTTATTCCGTCATCTGTCTCTTCTTAGATCAGATCCTGAGACCCGTTCTGTCTTCCCCAACTATCCTTTGGTGGCTTACAGACGGACAGAAGTCTTAAGGATATGTTGGTACACAGTCGCCTTAAGTCAATATCCAGACTCATTTTGGCACTGTCCAGTGTGGTCGTCGGCGTTGCAACACGTGTGCTTATGTGATACAGACGCATACTGTATCTTTTCCTTTAGGCACGTTTCTTATTGACGATGGGTTCACATGCGAGTCCTGTAATCTTATCTATGCCATTATCTGTAAGCGGTGTAACAAGACTTATATCGGCGAGACAGGCAAGAGGCTCAGTGACCGATTCGCCCAACACTTACGCGACATACGCCAATGCTCTGTGACCGCTGTAGCCACCCATTTCAATGACACTGGCCATTTAGGTGCTCACGATGTCCAGGTCACAGCCATCCGATCATGTTCCTCGGATGACCGCAGTCGATTTGCTCTGGAGAATCGGTTGATTTCTTTGTATGGTACCTTGCGACCACGCGGCTCAACGTATTACATTCTTATGCTTCTTAGTACTTTCTCTTCCCATGCTTTGTATTCTATATGGGTATATGTTGCATGTATTCATGTTATATTCCATTCTTATGCTTCTAGTACTTTCTCTTCCCATGCTTTGTAATCTATATGGTATATGTTGCATGTATTCAAGTTATATATTTACTAGATGTTTCATTGTTTCTTTTCCTTTCTATTTCTAGTTTTTATGTGTGTTTTTGTGTTACATTTATTTCGTTATTCGTTTTTATTCCAGATTTTCCTTAGATACGTTTGTATTTGGTCGTCCATTTGTGTTTCATTTTAATTTGTCACTCCTGTTTGTTCGTTTGCTTGATAAAGGCCTTGTTGGTCGAAACGTTGCTGTTTTTTGTCATTGTTTTTGTAATTTGTAAAACTACAGTACTATGTAATTACGTGTTTTGCCAATAAAATAGTTTTACTGCAGTTCCATATATATATGCCATGGACATAGTAACCTTTCGGTTCGGTGCCACGAACACCGTAAATCTGGAAAACCTGTGGCGTTTCTACCAGCCCGCGGAATTGAACCCGCACTTACAGGGAGCTTGTCACCCGTCGTTCAACGCGCTACGAACACGCTGGGCAGGCAGGCGAATAATTTCATTAAGAACAATCATTTCACAGAAAGTAGTGCAATCTTAAATGTCGAAACTAATTAAACTTATCTTTCAGCAACATGATGATGATGATGATGAGGTCTAGATAGTTCTAGAAGAAAACAAATAAATCATTACAAGAAGATGGTGGTGTCCCATCTAGACAGCACAAGGGAAAGGTTAAGTGCCTCAAGATGTTGATTGTGTTCTGGAGATGGAGGTGGTGAAGATGAGGGCAGACCAATTAATGAGGGAATTGTTAAGAGAAGATGGGAGGGAAAGAGGAGATGGTATCCAATACTGAGGGAATGAGATAGAGAAGGTAGGAAATAGTGAGTGAACAATGAAGAGAAAAATAACAAGAGGAGGTATCTCTCAGTATGATGTGAGTAATGCAGAGAAAACTACAAGAGGAGGTATCTCTCAGTATGTGAGTAATGCAGAGAAAACTACAAGAGTAATGGGATATACCATAGAGAGTGGTTAAGTCAGTCAGTCAGTCAGTGTGTCAGTCAGTGAGTTGGTGAGTGAATCAGTGACTGTGTGAGTGAGTGGGTCAGTCAGTCAGTCAGTGAGTGAGAGATAAAGAAGATAGTTTGAAAAAAAAATACCCCCATCCCCGAGTAAGGTAGTGAGACGTATCAAAGACTAGGCTTCCCGAAATTAGACATCGACAGATATCTGATAACATATAGGAAATTAGAAATCTTCAGATAGATATCACACAGAATATAGGAATTTTCCGAACTTGTAGACCAGTTATCTACTTAACCTATCATTACAGTAACTTATCATTCACATCGTCACAAACTAATAAAGAACCGGTGTCGTAAGTCGCCACAAGCTGAGAGGTATACTGAGTAGGAGATCGGAGCACTTATGAACTAGTTTGTTCGATGTGCAGCGATGACGATCCGACGACTAAAACTAAACTAAAATTACTGACATAGTCAACAAGTTAGGCTGTACAAGTGTACACAATTAATAAATTGACAAGCTTCGCAGCAGTGTTACTTCAATTTATGAATATGTTTCAGGATTGTTTACTGAATGTTACTCACCAGGTACTAGCTAGATACAACTGATAGTATGAATGAATTCAACCACTGAGAACGTTTCTTCACATGTTAACTGAATGTTACTCACCAGTTTCTTAAGTACTACTAGTGCTATCGGAAACGGACGATAAAACCGTAAGTCCTGTGTTCATGTTGAGCACATAAAAGAACACTTGGCAGTTCATAATCAAGAAGATCAGACCGAAAAGCCGCTTTCCGTGCAACATTCATTAGAAAAATTAACAAATAAAATACTTTCATCATCTAAATGACGTCGAGAAACCCTCTTCGCTACTACGAGTTCGTGCATTTCCTGAGATCTTCCTGTGTAAGAAAGAGATCATAGCACACATAGTTACTCACCGAAGTGCAATGATTGTCCTATCAATCATTCAATCCCAGCTGATAGAATGACACAACTGATAGTATGAGAACATGATTACTTCAACCACTGAACAAATCCCATACCGTGTACACTGAATATGGCTTGCCAAGTAACTGCATGCTACATAAAAATGTACTGGCAGTAAGAATGCTACAAGATGGATCGTGTTAAACCAAAATAGCTCCAACAGGAGACGGTGTAAACAATATTTTTGTAAAGACAATCAAGAAGAGATGAAAGAAGTTTAGCATTTGGTAAATTAGAACGCATAATAATGACTTTAGAAAAGTTGTCAACAACGAACAACATAGAAGTGTATCTATTTTTCACGAGACCACTAACTAAAAATTGATTGATTGATAGGATCATCATCATTACACTTGGGAACCTACCCTCTACACCACGCAGAGACCATTCAAGATTGTATTTATGAAACATGAGACTGTACCTACCCTCTACACCACGCAGAGACCATTCAAGATTGTATTTATGAAACATGAGACTGAACCTACCCTCTACACCACGCAGAGACCATTCAAGATTGTATTTATGAAACATGAGACTGTACCTACCCTCTACACCACGCAGAGACCATTCAAGATTGTATTTATGAAACATGAGACTGTACCTACCCTCTACACCGCGCAGAGACCATTCAAGATTGTATTTATGAAACATGAGACTGAACGAAGTTGATGTTCATAAGAAAGACTCAAACTGAATGATCCATATCTACTACATATCTTATCTAGTTTGAATATTACCGAAAAATTATATGATACAATAGCGGTCGCATGTAACAGATATAACAACTAAATGTAGCAATATGAACGATATCGTATTACATGGCAGCTTTCACATTATTTTCTACATGCTGCAGGAGATTAGCCGCATGTACCAGTTAAATATCATCAAAAGTAAAATATGATTGAATCAATTAGAAAGCCACCGATACTAATGACGGCTACTAAAATATGAGTAGATTAGAACAAGTTGTCATTTTAGCCCATCGAGTGTCGTGGTAATGACAGAGAGTGAGTGAGTGAGTGAGTGAGAGAGACAGAGTGACGACAGACTAGACTAGACTAGACTAGACTAGACTAGACTAGACTAGACTAGACTAGACTAGACTAGACTAGACTAGACTAGACTAGACTAGACTAAGACTAGACTAGACTGACTAGACTAGACTAGACTAGACTAGACTAGACTCAGACTAGACTAGACTAGACAGACTAGACAGACTAGACTAGACTAGACTAGACTAGACTAGACTAGACTAGACTAGACTAGACTAGACTAGACTAGACTAGACTAGACTAGACTAGACTAGACAGACTAGATAGATAGATAGATAGATAGATAGATAGATAGATAGATAGATAGATAGATAGATAGATAGATAAGATAGATAGTTACAGACGGCTCTGCAACGATATCATGGGGTCAGCCACTGGATAGAGCTAACATTCTGAACGCCCTCATGAAGTGTGGACGCAAAGAGGAATTTCATTTAAACCAATCCACGTCAACTGCTTGATTGCAAGAGCTTGGATTGAAGATTGGAGTGACCAGAAAAGAACAACACAACAGGTATATAAGTAGGTTCATCAATCAACATCGAACTGGTACGGTTAGTCACTGGACGCTGTTGGAGATATCGCGAAGGAGATCGGAGCACATATGGACATGTCTGGAGTGCAGTGAAGATATTCCAAACTGAAACTGAGATTGTCATTTTGCGCATCAGAAGAGCACATTCAACTTTGCGGCCACATGTATATAAAATTGAAGATTAGCAATTCAGACATGTGTACATGTGAACAGGCATGTGTACATGTGAACAGACATGTGTACATGTGGACAGACATGTGTACATGTGGATATACATGTGGACAGACATGTGTACATGTGGACAGACATGTGTACAGGCATGTGTACATGTGGACAGGCATGTGTACATGAGGACAGGCATCCCAGATAGATTGTAGAGAACAAACTTCAAGACTGCTTTGACTAAATATGATATACTGAGACAAACTCAATGACCTAGTGAAACAGTACTGGAAACAAAACGACACGAACATCTGTCTGAGCTACAGGAGACTGAAGTTCAATATACAAGAAATCATATTGAAAGTGTCAACAATATTTAAAGTGAATAAAAAAAAGAAAGGAAAGACACTATTTTCTGTGATATCACACCTGATGGATAACTTTGACATATGTTAAACATTTATTGTAGGAAAGATCTTGCTTGTTGTCAAGGAAATATCTTGTAGTTCGTGGCTGTATATTATATGCAACTTGTCTGCGAGAAATGAATGTCCTGTAATAACACTGGTTGGTGGCGTTTGTGGCTTAGGGGATAGTGAATCGGTCTATTAACCCGATGTTCTGAGTTCGAATCACGTTGCGGACAGTTTGGTTGCAAATTGTTTCGCGTATATTTTTACAAAAGGACGATGGCACCACCCGTTCAGAAAGCAATGGCAAACTACTGAACGTAATAATGCCTATAAAAATCACAAACAGCGTTAAAAGCTGGGGTTGATTCGCAAAGTCCTGTAAAGGATATGCAATTAACTTTAATACACTAGTTGAGAACCGATGTTGTAACGAAGACATACGAGAATTAGTCTTGGTTTTCATTGAGAGACATTTTTGGAACGAAATAATTTTCGCCACTTTCTTTAAGAATACTGAGACATACTGAAACTTGCAGTTATGTGTAATACAAGAACAAAGTCGAGTTCAGGCTCAGATGATGATGTATACCATACGTAGTACAAGGTTCACTAGTCGTGTATTCAATCATCAACCAATACAAGCATTCATCGACTCTTCATGAACTCAAAAGTAAACATTAACAAAATTATAAATTACACAATAATTGGTTGCACCCTTGTTCAAGAATTGCTTAATTTAGATATGATTCATAAACTACATTAAGAAGAAGAAATGATCAAAGAATAACAAAGCAGGCATTGAAGTGGGAGAGAGAGAGTTCAAACAAGAGAGGATTCCATTGGGAAACCTTAAAACGAACTTTGATGAGAGAGTTGAGAAATGTCGGACTCAGTTCCGTGTAAGAGATTGAGCGAGTTGTCTAGGACAGAGCAGTATGGAGAAATTACTTGCAGGCTCTATGTAACGTATAACGGCATGAGAAATATTATATATATAAATTACGGTCAAATCGAATTCATGATTGTCATGTAGGCTTCACGTGTCATGTCGTCTCCATGAATGTCATATAAACTTGGAAGCTGGTTGTGAATTTCTGCCGGCCTCTAACCGATTTTCAGTTTTCTTTGGATGGAATTTATGTATTCTAGCCTGAATGTGATAGTCTAGTGCACCGTGTGACCCATCTAGGGAATTCTGAAACCACTGGGACAGGCCTAGCAAGCCGACAGTGGTATAATCCAATTTGTGCTCGTAGAATTATGAAGAGATTTCGAAAACGGTAAGCAGGGACACAAGGGGGAAACCAAGAAATAACATCAAGATATGCACTATTAATATCTGTGACACGAGAAAAATTTCAAGACATCGTAGAACAAATGAAAAAACGTAAAATAGCAATATTAGGACTAGCAGACACACGCACCAAAGGACAAGGCTGCAAGAAGTTACATCTAGATTACACATACGCATACTCAGGTGTAGAAATCAATGCAAGAGCTAAACATGGTGTCGGATTCATCATTGACCCAGATCTAGCTAAGTCAATACTACACATAGGTTACATCTCAGAAAGAATAATGACAATCACAATACAGGAGAACGACATGGACACGACCTACATTCAAATTTACGCGCTGTGTAATAGTGCTGACAATATAGAAGAATGCGATGAATTTTATGACGTCATTAGCGATACTATAAATAGAATCAAATCAGGGGAGACTACTTTCTATTAGGTGATTTTAATGCACATTTAGGTTCTGATAGGACAGGAGTTGAGACATATCTAGGTCAATTCGGAGACAACACTAGTCAGAGAAATGGAAACGGCATAAGACTCTGGAATTGTGTAACCAGCACGACCTAATTATTACCAACACACAATTTCAACACCGGCAATCACACATTTATACTTGGTACAAATGGAACAACTTAGACTGCAAGAGCCAAATAGATTTCATTCTAGTCAAAAGATCAAAAGAAGGTCAGTGGTAGACGCTAGGCTATACCAAATTTATGCATAGACACGGACCACAAAGCGGTAGTTATGACTATCAGAACACACAAGAAGAGTACCAGAGGGCAACACACAACTACAAAAGAAATAATCAAAATCAATAAATTAACAGATGCCAACACACAAGAGTCATATCTACAAAGAGTCACAGATAATTTTGTTAAACTAACTGAAGAAAGCAAGTCAGTAGAAGAAGAATTGACAGTATTTAAGAGAACTTTATTAGAAGCAGCCAAAGAAACATGTGGAACAGCAAAATACAGAGGTACCCGACCAAAAAGCACAACTTTGTGGAATGACGAAGTAAAACTAGCGGTAAAGGAGAAAAACACAGATACAACTTATGGGCAAAAACAAACATCAAAACGACCTCACTGAGTATAGAACAGCCAGAAAACAAGCCAAGGAGATAATAAAGAAGTCTAAAATACAAGCATGGCAAGATTATGGCGAAACATTAAATTCAGACTACAAAATTCAACAAGACATTTTTACAAGAAAATTAAAGCTATGCGGGAAAGACAAGAACAATATGACCCAACTGAAATTATTAACGATGAAAACGGCCAAGCTCTTAAAGATCCAAAAATGATAATGAACAGATGGCGACAATACTTTAGTGAACTTCTCAACCTTCAACAAGAGGACCAACCGAACACTCAAGAACTCACACTAAATGTAACTTCAGAAGTAGAACCAAGCATAACACTATCAGAGATCAGAAATGCTGTAAATATGGCCTCACCTAATAAAACACCAGGCCCAGACAATATCCCGGCCGACCTAATCAAAGCAACTAAAGAGGTAGGAATCAGCTGGCTCCATAGACTATTCAACCAAGTCTGATCACAAGAAACACCAGAAGATTGGAGAATGCTACAATTGTTCCCATCTGGAAGAAGAAAGGTAGCAAGAGGGACTGTACAAAGTATAGAGGCATAGCGCTACTGAGCCACACTGGGAAAATATTCTGCAAAATACTTGAGAAAAGGCTCCGCCACATCATCGAGCCACAGCTTAATGACTCCCAAATGGGATTCAGGAAGAACAAAAGCTGTACAGACGCAATATTCGCCCTCAGACAGTTAGTAGAAGGACTATCGAATCCGACAAACATTTACACGTTGCATTTGTAGATCAGGAAAACGCGTTCGACCGCGTAGATAGGCACAAGTTGTGGAAAATACTAACAACCTATGGGTTAATGAACACCTAATCAACCTTTGCAAGAACATTTATACTGACAGCCAATGTACGATTAGAACAAATACAGGATTATCAGAAAAGTTTCACGTAGGGTCAGGAGTAAGACAAGGCTGCGTACTATCCCCGCTGCTATTCATCACGTACATTGACACATTTGTAAAATAGCTAACACCAGCGAAGGAAACAACCTCGGAGAACTCTTAAATGAATTTCTTTTGCAGACGATCAGGCAATCATATCAACAACAGAAGAACAGCTACAACAACACATCAACAGACTCCAGTTAGCATGTAACGAATACAACATGAGAATTAACATCGACAAAACAGAAGTAATGACATTCGCCAGAGAGGAAACACTACCAACATCTCCATCGATAATCATCTACTAAATCAAGCAAAAGATTTCACATACCTGGGGAGCATTTTTTCAGCAAATGGAAGAATAATAATGAAATTCAACACAGATGCAACAAAGCAAACCAAATGATAGGGCAAATGGCGCCAATTTTAAGATGCAAACACGTCACCATGAACACAAAAAGAGCAATCTTCAACACAATCTTTCTCCCCACATTATGTTACCAGTGCCAAACCTGGACGCTGACAACAAACGATAGAAGAAAACTAGTCACAAGAGAGATGAAGTGTCTACGCAGAATGCTGGGTGTAACAAGAAGAGACGGTTGAGAAATGAAGACATCAGGAAAAAAGGGTACAACATCAGTACTAGACTTCATCAAGAAACAACAAATTAAATGGTTGGTCACGTAAGCAGATTACCATCAGACAGTGCACCTCAAATAGCAATGCTGCTCCGATACAATGGGTACAAAGCAAAAGGCCGGCCACGCAAAGATGGACCTCAGAGATAACAGAGGCGACGAAAGAGACTATCTACGAAGCGCATACTAGGCCCGTTTTAGAAATCTCTTCCTGACCTGACGCTGTGAGGCATACAGGATTCGAGAAAGAAAGAAAGAAAACTGTCAGATCGACCCCCTGTAATGTGATATAGACTTTTCAATTGTCAGATCGATGTTCTGGTATTGACACGTTTGTGTGGACAACTACTGCGCTATAAGAATAACAATTTTTCACTCACGGCTAAGCTAAAACCCGAGTGTTGTTCTAACTATATAACGATAGCTACATATGACAGAATTATTTTAAAAATAATTTTATCAGACATAACCTTGCATGAAGTTAAATCAGATTTTTAAATGTGTGTTTGTCTAATCGTAGAATTGTTTGTCTACACGTAGACTTGTTTGTCTACATAACAACAATAACAAAAATGGTCTGTAGGATGCCTTGCTAGAAGATACTTGAATCTGCTATAAAACCAACACACAAACAGCAAATATATGATCGATTAATGGATTCTCTACAAGGAATTCAAGCTTATTTTATTATGTTTATTTGCCTATACGCTCTGATATAACCAAACAAGATGTGCTCCTATGTTGAACAATAGTGTTTCGGCTTCAAGAAGCTATAATCCAATAGATAACATAACAAACACAAACATAACAAAATGCTGTATTATTATTATTATTATTATTATTATAAATAAAACTGTCTTCTAACAACGAATTCATTCTAATTTGTATGGTCAACATGTTCTGATATCAACAAAACAATACTTCATTCTTCGGGGAGAAAAAGTGTGTGCTTTATATTAAAGAAAGATTTAATCCCATATAAAATCAACAATATAACTGACAATACTCTATCCTTGGTTAAATGTTCAATATCTTGATTACACAAGGAAACAATTTTACATTATTTTGTTCTTAATAACAAAACTAATCAAAATAAATAAAAGTAGGTTTCAAAATATTTTTTTTAAAATAAATAAATAAGGAAATAAAACATGATTTACCAGTTTGTTAACATCATTTAAGAGTTAAAGGGCGATCCACTAAAACATGCGGGTGTTTGTGGTAATGAGAGAACGGATTTATTCCAATCTGGACTATTGGTTAGCAAATGTAGTCTTACACTTGGGGCGAACGTAGATTTCTACTACACAGTGTAGTAGCTTACACTTGGGAGGCACACAGATTTCTACACAGTATAGGGGCGCACACAAATTTCTACACAGCGCAATCAGTATTTCTTCATGTTAGTTAGTTCTGGAAAATGTACATGATCTAATTCAACTAAAAATATTCCGTGTACTTAAAGAAACACAGCAGAATAGAGGCTTCTAAACTAAAAATCAGTTCCGTCTAATAACATATCTTTTCTTAGAAGAGTCAAAGAACACTCAAGAGTTGCATGCTGGATAATCTTAGGGAGTTGATGACGATTCAGAGGGTGAAGATTCAGTGAGTAAAGGCCAGAAAGATGTTCAAACATTCCAGAAGGTTGCAGGTTGGTGGTGAAATCAAAGTCTAGTATATACCTCATGGATATTGTCTCTCAGAAGACGACGATGACGGGAATGACAATGAAGATGAAAATGATGAAGATGATGAAGATGGGGGGTAATGCTCCACGTTCAGTTCAGTTTGGTGACGATGTTGGCGATAGTTAAAGGCGATCTTTGCTCCAGATGTCATTACTTGCTGTCGCTGATGCCCAGGAGATCGATGTTGTCGGCTGTGCTGAGTCTGCACAACCAGTGGTAGTCGACACTGTACACGTCCTATTACAATTTACAGTGCGAACATATCAGTGTTTATACATACAAGCACGATATACACGTACATACACATACACAGAAAACACAAATATTGCACTATTTTGTTAAAGGGGGAACCATACTGGATCCCTGTAAAGATAACCCCACATTCATAACACAGCACAGTTCAGCATGCGTTATCACTTGCATTGTGTGTCCTTCAGATCTACTAAACAAATAAACATGAAGACGATGGTGGGTGAGCGGTTTGATGACATGAAGAGATATCATGACCACACATGCACCAAATGTTGATAACATAAACTGATACATGGTTACTGTACATATATTATACGTAACAATGAAGTCCCTGTAGTTTACAAATGCACAAACAATAACGATACACAGCAACGTTTCGACCAAAAGGACTTTATCAAGATAAGATTTTAGGGGCCGTTAGGAATTTATTGTCTGATTCTATATGTTCTGTGCTGTGTAAGAAGTGAATTTCTTCAGTTCTGTTGTATCCTTTGCTTGATAAAGGCCTTTCGGTCAAAACGTTGCTGTGTATCGTTATTGTTTTTACATTTTGTAAAACTACAGTCATCATCAAGGTGCGTATCCTTTATAGGACGTTACTTCTTTGCAGCACATCTGAAATTCACTCTGTCTCTTGCCAGTTCACCCACTTCGTCGATGGTCATGTTCATGGTTTCTTTAATATCTTGTAGCCATCTTCTTCTTGGTCTGCCTCTGCGTCCTGGGACCCTGCCCTCTAGAATTGTTCTTTCCAGATCATCGTGACGCTTGATGTAATTTTTCTGTATAGTATGTTGTTCATCAGCCAATTCTCTTTAACATTTAGTTCTTTCAGGACATCAGTGTTCTTTCTTTTTCTGTCCATAGTATTCGTAGGATCTTTCTGCAGCATTTAGTTTCGAAGGACTGGATTTTCGTTCTTAATTTTTGTGTAATTGTCCATGATTCACAACTAAGTAGCCACTGGGGAAATGCATGTCTCAATATTTTTAATTTTAGTATTTTGCTGGTGCTTTGCCACATGTTCTTCATTGTGTTTAACTTCTTTGATTGCTATTGCCAATCTTCTTGAGATCTCTTTGGAGCTGTCACCTGTTATTGTTAATTATTGAGCCCAGATATTCGTAGCTCTCTACACATTGGAGTTCTTCATTGTTTACTTGGATATTAGGTGAGCCTTTTGCTTTATCAGTTGACATGATTTTTGTTTTTTTGTGCATTCAAATATAGATGTTGGTCTTCACTATGTTTCTTGGTCGTCATGATTAGATTTTCCAAACCTTCTTTGCTGGTGGATAATAATACTGTATCGTCTGCGTATCTAAGCTCTGGTATGCATTTGCCGTCTATAGTGAGAGTGAAAACTACAGTACTTTGTTTGTATGTGTTTTGTCATTGCTACATAGTTTTACTGCAGTATTCCCTTATATCGATAATACAGATATTATACTAGTTTTAACCAAAAATTGTCAACTTTCTGTCCCCAAATCCTAAACAACATATTTGAACATCGCATGCAATAACACAGTATAACACAGTATAACGATATTCATATTGTATGCATTGTGATAACATAACTAGATACATCGCTTGCAATAACACCGCCCGATATTCATAGTGTGTGCATTCTCAATTATATTCAACGCCTTTCCCCATCTCATTTTACTTATTACCATTGTTTTGTTTTATTAATATTAATATCCAGATCATATACTTCACTTCTGTTGCTTAGTTTGTACAACTAATTCCGCTAGAAATCAATATTTTGTTGAATTATTACAGCATTTATTATTTCAATTTTCTGATGTAACAACAGTAGATGGGCGGTATAATACTTTACCTTGGAGAAGAAATACACGAAGATGATTGCATATAAAAACCAATCAACTAAGTAATAACCAAAGAACTATGAACAAATCACTATGTCCATTTAATTGTAGTAAAGAATCAGTCATGTTGAAATAAGAAATAACAAGTGAATATGGAAGAGATCACGTAGAAAAATGCAACAATAATATACAGGCAAGCAACAACATACACTATTTATGTGCGCAGTTTTCATGCACACGTTCTGTGAAGAAAGGTTTCTTTCTCTCTATGGCGTGCATGAACAAACTAGACAAATGCAGTGTTTGTATGTTACATGCATGTGCAGCAGCCAGTCACGATGTTGTAAGTTGTACAGTTGAAATGTTAGTGTTCATTATATATTAATGTATCACTCTAGCCAATTATATATATATATATATATATACATATGGTCATGGATTATTTGTTTTCTCTACACAGCAGATATACAGCAACTGGCAACGTTGGGAGGGACTATAACAGCTTCATGACAAAGGATAGAGTTTGAGACCAACAGTTTCATGACAAAGGATAGAGTTTGGGACCAACAGTTTCATGACAAAGGATAGAGTTTGGGACCAACAGTTTCATGACAAAGGATAGAGTTTGGGACCAACAGTTTCATGACAAAGGATAGAGTTTGGGACCAACAGTTTCATGACAAAGGATAGAGTTTGGTTAGCACAGATTCATGACAAACGACATACTTCAGCAATGCTAATTATAATAATTTAATAATGATGAAAACTACAGCAGAACTAATTTTAATAGATTGTATTTGTGTACCAATTTACTCTAAACAGCAGCACGCAAAACAATACCTCCATGTCAGCACTGGCTCCGTCTGCCCAGCGTGTTCGTAGCGCGTTGGACTACGGGTGACTATCCTTCTCTGTGTGCGGGTTCAATTTCGCGGGATGGCAGAAAAAGTCACAGATTCCCCAGATTTATGGTGTTCGTGGCACCGAACCGAAGGGTTACAATTTCCATGGCACCGAGCCGAAGAGCTGAAAAGCTCAAATGCTTCTGAATCGAAAAAAAACAACCAAATATATAATATTTGTTATAAAGCTGACTGATTGTCTGCATTGCACCGGGTTTTACCCCCATATGGTGCGATCCCTCTCTGCAGAAATGACACACCAGCTGCCGAGAATACTGCACAAAACATGAACTCTATAGCTACGACAACAATCATAGGAGGCCTCTGGAGAAAGATTCCCCTGTGAACAGAACGGCGCGGTCCGGATTCGAACCCACGACCTTTATAACACAAGGCAACAGCTTAACCAGTTAGCCACAGCGACTCCCCTCTATATAACACTATTTGTTATAAACTAACCCATCTTTCATGACATCCAACAAGCAAGAAACAGGTGAAAGAAGAAATAGGTATGTTGTCAGCATCATTCGAGCATATCGGTAAGCTTGCAGAAACATAAGCTCAAATTGTATCCGAAAATAAACTCTGCTAAATATAACACACACACACACACACACAGAGTAGAGATAAAAAATAAATGCAAGTTATTTTCCCTCCTGCCAGCAGTAAATAATATTATCACTGTCTGAAAGAAATATGACTTAACGTTATAGCGGTTGGCTATGAGAATCAAGTAGTTGGAAGTTATCTTTATACATCTATGAAACTATCTTAGCAAGCACACACGGATGCGTCTTAAAACACTAGCACAATAAGAGGTGGTCTTGTCTTCGTTGCAATCTACATTACAGCAAGCAGTAAGATCAACTTTTGTAATAAGACTCTGAGAGATAATGTGAGATACAGACAAGAGTAGATACAAATAGAGATACACACATACAAACAAGGAAAGTGAAAGGCAAAGTAAGAATCAATCACACACAAGATGAATAGTATTGATGCATGCAACATTGGCACTGAAAGGGTAAACAGCATTCAGCAATTCATGCCTGAAGAAAATGTCATAGTTTTTATATATGTCTGTACATGCAAGGGATGAAGGGGTATAAAAGAGCAGATACATTAGCTAAAACAGCGCAGTCATACACGACAGTGAGAAAAGTATGGAGAGAGAGGGTATCACTAACACATGAGGTTCTACATATATCAGAACAGAATTAGAGATATATGACTGTCTGATTTTTTTAAAAAAAATGTCGATCCAGAAACACTTACGCGGACAAGAACACGTTTGATGCTTGCGGGTACAGAGAAAGAGAGAGAGAGAGAGAGAGAAAGGAAGAGAGAGAAGACGTGTCAACCAACACCATTTGGGAACAGTAAGATTGGATTAAGATATCTGTTGTATTGAAAGATGAAGATCTCGTGAGCTTTCCAAAATGTACGGAACAGCCGATGAAAAGAAGGGACGTGAACCAAAATGAGGAGAGATATACTACATTGAAGAAAAGAGTAAGAGAAGTAAGAGAGAGAGATAGAGAGAGAGAAGAGATAGAACTATTATGAGATGTTGACAAGTTAGAAAGTGAAGTCGGCAAACAATCAAGTAATACTACATCACTAAAAGAAATATATCTCTTGTGTTACGATCATCTAATGTTGCCATTGATCATTGAAAGATACAGACTTACTAGTGTGGTAATCTTCTTCTTCTTCTGTCAATCAGTTTCTCATGCTCAGATATCGAATCATAGACATGTGCTGACAAATAATTCAGTCGTCAGTAGAAGGTCCTCGCAGGTTCTCCACAATTCTCCTTTAATTTAATCTCACAGAGTCAGGTTTAAGCCCTCAATTCATAAAATTTGAACATGTTTGCCAGTAGTATATAGTGGGTCGTTTCAAGGCTGGAGGTCTGATGTTCGCCTGACTGGAAGTGATCCACAGTGGAAGACTCATTCCACTTGAAATATCTGAGCATAGCTACTAGCTCTCTGATGACAGCATGTTCTATTTTTATCCCTGGGCATCGACGGCTGTTAGATCTGACATGACTTTCAATGATGAAAGTTACGGAGTCTTCATATCCAATGTTCATATACTTCCTAAAACTGTCGACAAACAAAGATGGTTTGAATAGTATGGCAATATAAGATAATGCAAACTGAATAGGTAATTCTACCTAATGTGTATATGATAATATATCTTTGTCAAGAAAACAACACAATGCTACCTCTGTTGTTGTCTATGTTATATGTACGTCTCGTAGAACGCGTAAGATCAGAGAGAGAGGGCTTTGTCGTGTGGTAGTAGAAGTTGTTGTCGTTGGTAATAGTTTTATTGCTGTCATTACTGGTGATGGATGATTTACTGATGCTGCTGCTATCGCTGTCGTAAGGAGACCATGATGCCATGCTGCTGTTACTATCAGGAATATCTGCTACCCAGCGCGTGATGTACTCGTGGGGAACACCTGCAGGCAAGATTTCTGAAAGCACAGATCAAGCACACCACACCTGCTACACATCACATACAGAATATGAACACCACATATTACACAAGCTAACTAACTACCATCACACAAGCCAGTGATGTCATGAGTCACATAAGGCGTTCTCCATGACACAGATACAGTAAACATTCAATTTGACTAATACTGAAGAATGAATATCTCGTATTGCAGAAAGTTCGCTAAATCAAATAAAACTTATCATCATTGTTTTTAATTGTTCCATATATTCTTGTCAATGATTCTAATACATATACAGTACTATAGAATATCAAACCTTTACATTAAACAAAATAATATGTATTCAGAATTGATTTTAAAAAAGAAATTCAAACTTACTAATTTACCATATTATTATTTGTCCATGTGTTAAATTCAAAATTCATCGTTATATCATGATCAGTGAAATGGAAGGTTTACTGTATATACATTGAAATGAGTTACTTAATGATAGAAATAATGAGAAGATGAGTAGGACAGACAAGTAAAGATAGAGCCCCAGCATAAACATCAACAGCAGCTGCTAATCATGGAAGCAAGATTGTCTACACAAGTGCTGTCCAACGTTTATATATATATTGTTGGGGCGCATCACACTAATGACTATGAAAGCGCAGGCGCCATGTGGCGTTCACAATAATAATAACAATCATACAGTAGTATTAATAGTAATATTAATTTTTTTAAATATAACATGAAAACTTAATCCGAGTAAACATTTAAAATAAAAACAATGTGTTACGAAAAACAACACAACCAAAGCATACTATATTCAATAAATTTGTAATATTAATAATAAAATTATAAATAATATTAAATAAATTTTTGTTCTAAATTTTGATTAACGTTAAAATCGGAGAGTAACATAGGGCGTCAGGGGAATATCAAAAGATCACTATGGCTCCCGCGAGCACCGTGTTGGACAGAGCTGGTCTAGATAATGTAATATTCATCAACAAATAAACGCCCCATATTAGATAATATTGTTTGAATATTTGATGACTGTACTCAATCTACTGGAAATGTAATCTGCATCAATTTGATGAATCGTATGTTCACATTAATATTACAATCAATAATCATATATCGTTAGAATTAATCATGATTATGATGTTTATCTTGAAACTGTTATAAAAGTAAACACAAGTAAAGAAACCCTTTTTTATACCACGTGGTATAATGTGTAATATGGTGTTAGGTCAGCATTTGTCATTGACCGTCGGCACATGATGGGTGATGTGGTCAAGATCATGCCGGCCGCCTATACTTCCCAGTGCTTTTCCTGGTATCCAATTGAGGCTGGGTCGACCTTAGAGCCATTACGGTCGGAAAAAATTCCAGGCCCATTGTGAAATTAAACCCGGACCACATAATGTTTTATAATTACTTACTTTTGGTAAATTGATCATTTTGTCTAAATTGTGGTTTTTTTTTCGTTGAATATTCTATGAAATCAATTATTGACCTCAACTACTCTACAACATCTTGTTCAAATACTATCTTTAGTTGTCAATATATGGATAAATTAGTTGAACTTTGACCAAGTTACTACCATCATATTGTTGTGATTATATTGTCAAGCAAGGAATTGGACGATCTACTTGCAGACAAGAAGTGCTTCAGTCTAAATGGAAATCTGTGATTTTGTTGTATAAACAGAGATCTCAAAATGGAATAACATAAGGCGATAAAATAATAAAACACATCTACTTACATTATCTAGTTGTTTGTACTAAAGCAGTGAAATATTGTGTTCATCATATGTTGTACAGTAAGACAAGTAGCTAAGTATTGTTTAGTTCAGCAAGAAAGTGATTGGATATTAAATATGACTAGTGTGGTGATTAAATGGGTGACGGGGTTGTTTGCGTTTGTGTGCCTGTGTGATAATGTTTCAGTATGATAGAGTGTGGTGTGTGTGTGTGTATGACTAATAGTCATTGAGAGGGAACGATAGTGTGAACTTACCAGTGTTTGAGAGTGTGTGGTATGTGATCGAGTGTTATAGTTCGTTCCAAATTTCGTGATCACACTAAGGTTTACTTTGTACGAAATCTACCAGATGGATAAAAGTAATTATTTGCATGCAGTGTTATATATCTCACGACCTTACGAATACATATTTAACTAATTGGTAGGTAGCTTGGTTGATACAAAAAACGTTTTTGTTATATAATTTTGCATAAGCACAACAAAATTATCATCAAAGTTTAGAACTTACAGTAATACACAAAATGGGGGCGAATGATTGCAAAGGCGTATTCCTATTACATATTATAAAAAGAAAGATCACATAGTGAACAAATGATACTTTCCACTTCTATAAATGAAAGTAAATGTTGCGTACATACGTCAATGACAGTCGGTAGGAAACATTGTGAACTGATTAATTCCACGGGATTCCCGATTTTGACTTGCACTGAATTGCATGTTGAACACGGAAATGCTTAGTTATAGACAAACTTGATAATCGTACTGTAAAATTTAGACAAGTATACCATAACAACATCGCTGCTATTTTAGTAATACCATGTAATAAAATCTTACAGCACTAAATGTTTGGGTGGGCAAAAAATACTTTGGAAGATCGTCACTGTTACCTATATAAAAATGCAAAAATCAAGAATTTCTGTCAGGTTGATGATTTTATATCGGTCGGTAAAGATGATCACGAATTTTGGAACGAACTATAGTAACAGTAACAGAGAGAGAGAGAGAGAGAGAGAGATATGTAGGTTTGTCTAGGCGTGTGTAGTTGCTAGAGATTGATTATTGTATATGTAAGCGATTTGTGTGTACATGTGTGTGACTTGAGTGTATACCTGTGTATTAAGTGACGGTTTATGAGTGTGTGTGTGAGAGTATATGTATATGTGAGAGAATACATATATGTGCGAATGTACATGCACGTTTGTGTATGTATCTCAAAAATATCAGTGAGTTTTCGTTTATTGCAATAGTGAAAGCCTGTAGCTATGAGTATGCGTGTCGGTGAGAGCGGGTGAGTGACCTCTTCTCTGAGTGTACATATATATATATGTGTGTGTGTGTGTGCATGTGTGTATACACTGATATTAAAAATATTACAAGCCAGCCTTGCACTCAGTAAATATTCTTCCACTGAAACATGGACTAATATTATAAACACAAACAACATAAACAAGATTAATTAAACACAAGCCCTAACACTTTAATCAATGGCAGTAATAATGAAATTAAAGTGATCGTTTACAACATATATTTCTGCAATTATATTTTTCTATGTACACGTCTTCAATGCCAGAACTAAAATATCGGTTTACAAAACCAGTGTTATATTTTACTATTTAAATATGTAAGGTACACAAGGAACAACACCTGACCTGCTATTAGATTTATTGAAAGACAGAGACTCAAATGGTTTGGCCACTTGGTCAGAATGAACCCGAATACACCAGTTGCAAGAGCGTATAACCTGAAAATGGAATCATCAAGAGGAAGGGGCAGACCAAGAAAAGATGGGTTGATGGAGTTACAGACATCTTAAAACTCCACAATACCACAGCATATCAAGCGACCGAGCGTGCATTATCTCGGAAACCGATCATCAGTTAAACCTGCTACGCCTAGCGGCAAAAAAGCAGTGAAGGACAAAAAAGAAAAGAAGAAGATACAAGGAAGAGACTGCATAATATACATATATATATATATATATATATATATATATATATATATATATATATATATATAAACATTGAAGGTAGAGTTTCCTTAATGGGTTATAGTAATATATATATAATATATATATATATAGCAATGACAAAAATGAATTTAAAAAATGAAACAATTTATGATAAAGACATGTAAAATGAATAGTAAGCAGATTTCATGAGAGTTGATAATGACAAAGTGTTGTACTGTAGCCCATTAGCATCAACAAATACATGGTGATAGTTGTGTATAGAACAACAAACAGTGGTAAAACGATATCCAACACACAAATAACGATACCTCACACTGACAGACATAAGGTTAACCACATCTCACAAACGTGCCATTGGACATAGGTCAATAATAAACATTTACACACCAGCCATGCATACCATCACAATTTGATATTTTCTAACTTTGATAATTTAGATTTTTGGCGATAATAAATTGATACTTGCAACTCAGTAGTGTTCAATGATATTAAATTGTATTCTGTTACATACATATATATGTATATATGTATGTATGTATATAACTGGTGATTCGATGAACAGTTGAAAAAAAAAAAAAAAAAGCATTAAATAAATCATTAAACAGAAGCTGACTATGACATCTACTAGAACACAGATTCAACAATATCAGGAACAGACTCTAAGGACGGGAAATGCTATAACTCTATAATTCATGAGCTATAAATGTTCTGTTTTAGTTCTGACATAAAAATAGATACAGGGAAATAAAATAAAAAAGTATCCATCTCACATATGACTATGTCGAATTAGATGTTTACGGTGGGGAGTGGGGAGAGATGAAAGAGTGAGATAATTACTAGATAGTTATTCATAGACCACTTATGTATTGTTCATATTGTCCTCGTATTATTTGCTGCAAGGCATCATATGTGACATATATATATATTCGTCTCGTACAGTTATACGTTACATAAGGACATCAAATAATTTCTCCATACCGCTCTACCCTGGGCAACTCGCTCAATCTCTTCCATGAAATTGAGTCCTATATTTCTTGCCTCCTCAGCAAAGTTCGTTTTAGTGTTTCCATTGGGTGTCCTCTCTTTCTTCAACCTCTCTTTCAGTTTCCTTTTCAATGCTTGCTTTGGTATTCGTTGATCATTTTTTCTCAAGGTGTCCCAACATATCTCCATCTTCTTCTTATAACAGTTGTTAATAGTGGTTGACCAGACATTTATCTAATTGCATCACTTCTCCTAAATTATATATGTGTGTGTGTGCATACGCGGGCGGTTAAAAATGTGCTTCTCATCAACAGGTAGAGACATCTATTTTGAAGTGTACATTTGATCAACAGGTAACTGTCTATGTTTTCAAAATAGAAAAGAATGTAATAGATACTCCACTGATACTGTTACTGTTACTAATACATACGACATAATGGTTAAGTTACATCTCACCATCAGTGCATTGGACATAGCCAACAATAAAACATTACACAGCCATCATCCTAGTCACAATTTGAATTATTCTAATTTTGATCATTTGTTTTTGTCGTATAATTGATACTTGCATTCAGTAGTGTATCAATATTTTTAGAATACAATATTTGTTACATACATATATATTAGTATATAGTATATGTATATTAACTTTGGTGATTATTAACATGTTGATACAAAAGCATTTAAATATATCTATTAAACAGTTATTCTCTATGCATCTAACTAGAACACAGATTACAATTTTTCTAGGAACTGTCCTCCTAAGACGGAAGCCTGCTATAATTTCTATATTCATGAGCTATAAATGATTCTGTTTTATTCTGACATTGATACATGGAAATAAATATAAAAAGTACTCTCTAATATGACTTGTCAAATTGAGTAGTTTAACTTGGGGAGTATGTAGAGATGAAACGTGAGATAATTAAACTAGATAGTTATTCATGACCACTCTATGTAATTGTTATATTTCTGTTTATTTGTGAGCACATATTGCAGTATATTAACTTCGCTGTAGTTATGTTTATATTGGACATCAAATTTATATATACCGCGTTACTTGTTATTTGACTTCAATCTTCATGAAACTTGAGTTTTTATATTTGTTGCTCCTCTGTAAAGTTCTGTTTTTATGTTTCATTGTTGACTTCTCTTTCTTAACCTCGTTTTTAGTTTTTCTTTTCAATGCTTACTTGGTTATTTTATCTTTTTTTACTCAAGGTGTGCCCAACTTTTTATTCATTTCTTTTTTATAAAGTTGTTAAGTAGTAGTTACCTGATATTTATCTATTATGACTTCTCCTAAATTATATATGTTTTTTGTGATTGCAAACTGCAGGTATTTAAAATAATTTTTATGTTCCTCAAATCAACAGTAGAGTAACTAGTTTTAAATGTTACATTTGATCAATCAGGTATAACTGTTATGTTTTATAATTGATAAAGAATCGTTATAATATCACTGATATTTTGTTTATGTTACGAAACTATACGCACTAACTGGTTATAGTTTAATCATCTTCACCATCTGTGCATATAGTACACGCCAAAATATAATGGACTAATCAATGTATTACTTATTTAGTTTATTTGTGCTGCATCCTCTGTATTGAGTCATCTGTTTTTTGTCTTATTTGTTGGGCTTGTCAAATCTTTGTATATGATATAACTAGGTATATTTATGTCTTATATTTATGACATACAAATTTTGATGTAATAACGATATTTAGTTATTTTATATACGTATAATAAGTATTTTATTTTAGTTGGCTGCTTACTTAACCCTATTTATGTTTTGTATACATACATCTATTGTACGAATTATTTAGTTTATTTGTTGACTATCTTTAGTGTTCTTTTATTTATTTTCTTGTCTACTCTGCAAATCTCGCTAGACTGATGTAACCAAATTTTATATGATATTTTTTACTGTTGTTAGAGTGTCCTGGTACAGATTTTGACTGAAGTCTCTGTATTACGGGCAGTTTTTTTTCATGTGACTGCTAAATCGAGTTTGCAGTTCTTGTTATTCTGATTTGTTTATATTTGACTTGAACAAATCCCTTTTTTAATTGAATTATTTGGGGACTTTATTTGTTACTTGCAAATCTGTAGTAGTAGTTAACTTGGGGTTATTTTATGTTTATTTGTTGACTTGCAAATCTGCAGTAGTAGTTAACTTGGGGTTATTTATGTTTATTTGTTGACTTGCAAATCTGTAGTAGTAGTTAACTTGGGGTTATTTTATGTTTATTTGTTGACTTGCAAATCTGTAGTAGTAGTTAACTTGGGGTTATTTTATGTTTATTTGTTGACTTGCAAATCTGTAGTAGTAGTTAACTTGGGGTTATTTTATGTTTATTTGTTGACTTGCAAATCTGGAGTAGTAGTTAACTTGGGGTTATTTTATGTTTATTTGTTGACTTGCAAATCTGCAGTAGTAGTTAACTTGGGGTTATTTTATGTTTATTTGTTGACTTGCAAATCTGCAGTAGTAGTTAACTTGGGGTTATTTTATGTTTATTTGTTGACTTGCAAATCTGCAGTAGTAGTTAACTTGGGGTTATTTTATGTTTATTTGTTGACTTGCAAATCTGTAGTAGTAGTTAACTTGGGGTTATTTTATGTTTATTTGTTGACTTGCAAATCTGGAGTAGTAGTTAACTTGGGGTTATTTTATGTTTATTTGTTGACTTGCAAATCTGTAGTAGTAGTTAACTTGGGGTTATTTTATGTTTATTATTATTTCTTCTTCGAACGCTCCACATCGATCACTTGTTAGCCACGCCTTGTGATTATGATTTGCATGTGATCTGAGCCTAAGAACGACTGTATGGTGTAAGAGTTATGCGCCTACAAGTAGGCCAACATGTCCGATTTCTGCGACTCTATTTACTAGGGTAGCTTCCCCAGGCCCTACCTCAGGCGCCTCTTATGAAATGCCTTGTAGGTCGCAGTTTTACAATTCTTTGCTTCCCTTGAGGGCCCCTGCACCACATGGGCGGTATTATTATTGAATTGTGTTACATACTAAAGATGAAAACTGCGATATGTTTACAGATATGTGATCACGAAAAGTATCAAGTCTTACAAATCAACAATGTGAAGGCTTAATGCACGCAGGGTGTGCTACAGAAACACAGTATCATATCATAAATTAAGTGGCACATATCTTGACAGTGGAGTATACATTATAATATGGAAGGGCATTGATATATATATATATATATATATATATATATAAGGAATATATATATACTTCAGCGTACTTATATGCGTAGAATAAGATACATTTAACCTACTAGAAAAACGATAAAGCAAACTAACAGCTTCCAAGACAGAGAATAAACACTAGGAAGTAAATGAACAATGATTGTCTACATAGATTAGCATAGAGAACAATGGACACAATAGATTCTCATAAAAGACGCAATCAACTGATTAAACCTGAATACCTAACATCGTATTACACAGGCAGAGATATCAGCTTTCTCATGTCTTCATATTACTGTCTTCGCTTCTAATCTTCGCTTCTCTGATTATGTTCTTCTTGTTTAAACTAGGTATAGTATGCTTGTATTTACAATCCTCTGTCTTACATAATCATGACTCTATGTGATGTTGTGGTTATATTATAGATGGGACTTTTAGACAACATTTTTGTTTTATATACTTTATGACATCGGAATAATTTTGTCAAGTTTTAACTGCATCTGTCAAGGGTGGTTTGAGCAGGTTTTACAATGTTATATTGTCTTGTCTCTTGCATACTTCTCTTTCTCTGTACAGTCATGGCTGCAGAGCGTCATATATCCTTCCGACTCATTTCGCAGTATATATAAGACAAATAGTAAGCAAGCTATCGTTAGAAAGATATGTTAATGGTTCTAACCCAACCTGCTGGCAGTAAAATGGGACTAAGGATAAGATTGTGATGAGGTTGACTATCTTACAAACACATTTACTTCAGATAGATATGGCTTGTTGTCTCCTTGTTGTTACCATATCTAGCTAGGGTAAACTTACCAGATTTCAAAACATTCACACCAGTTTACGGGAAAGACTTTGTGGTACACAACATGAGAGGAAATCCAACGTTAAGACTCCCCCAGTAGTCATATGTAGCTAATGTACCATATATAATAACACAAGAGATATTTGTTTTATCAAAGAGTATCGTATCAGTTATAACAGAAATATTTGTTTTATCAAAGAGTATCGTATCAGTTATAACAGAAATATTTGTTTTATCAAAGAGTATCATATAAATTATAGAATATCTCTTTGATTTATGGATATATTGATCACTATTTTTTTTTAAGTACAGAACCCGTTTTCATACCTTGTGCCATATTAAGCAGTATGGTTTTAAGCCCGTATTTTCATTTAAACAACGTATACGATGTGTGATATTGTCAAAATTAGGCTGACCATTTTTACTTCCAAGTGTGTCTTTGATATCTCAGTTGAGACTGAGTAGACCAGACAGTCGCTTAATATTATACAAATTCCACTACGATTATGAATCGAACCTAGACCATACATCTAAGAAGCAAATATATGAGCTACCGTGCTATCACGGTTGCGAATGATCAGTATATATGTACTATAAAAGACACTCAGACATATACTACTGATCACAACACACCTGTAACATTCAACTTGTTTACCTTCATTTACACACATAAAACATAATTTATTGAGATGACAAGTGATACACATATCAAATATCAGAAAATGACAGAAATAGCTATGACACACAAGTGTGTATACTGTTTGTTACGTCATCTGATTTATCTGTGTCATTTCCAGGAATTACAAGTTCAAGGTAATACTGTCAGTGATAGAAATATCTATTTGACAAGTATCGCAACACAGAAACCACATACCTTCAGTCACTAGCGTGTCCAGGACCGTGCCGTGCTTTGATGCAGTGAGGCGGCCGCATCAGGCGGTACCGTAAGAGGGGCGACATAAGCAACCAAAACACAATTACAATTGAAGGTTATTTTAAGGAAAACCATTTGAGGGGCGGCATTTCGAAGACTTGCATCATACTGAGAAAATATACAGCACGGCCCTGAGCGTGTCCCTTACGAAACTTTGCTGTCATGACAGCTAGCTCTATTCAAAACTGCTCCATCACACAATCAAGCTACCCCTGCGTCCATTTACAATTCAACCGTACGGTGAACGTTATATGTATGTTTATGACAAGTTTATATTGTGATATGATACACAAGACAACATGGAACATTATTTTATATTACCTGATGCACCACTAGAAACACTGCTACCTGCGACTATTGAAGACTGATGAGATTCTCCATTGATATGACCATTCAGTGCATTCCTGTCTCTGTGGAAGAGATTGTTATTTATGTCAATAATACACACAAACACTATTCTCTACCACTAATCTTAATATACTAAGAATCTCATGATCAAGGTGGTATTATTCACCATGGTCGCGTTGTCAATCTACCATGCCCAGAACACAGACCAGTCCAAATTTGAACTACATTGTTTTCAAGCTAATCTTGCTCATCTATTTCATTTGAGGGTGCTTATTTTTATTTTGTCACTATAAGTTCAGATGTAGTCATGGAGCTTAATATGGTGCATCTGACTAATTTTTGCATGAACGCTTGCTTTCCTTATCACACGTGTTCATCGTCATTCAGGTAAGCCTTACTCCGACTTCAGAGGTAGAAGTACTTAAGTATGACACACTTTCTGTCTTCATAACCTCTAGGACACCGATATCAAAGTTCACTGTGACGTAAGATCCTCGTTATTCAATTCCACTCCGACAGTTACCATTTTTGTCATGTACTAAATAAATGTGACACACGAGAAATAAATTGTTCAGAGCTCTGTTTCTGCAATGAAATGAAAGATTTCATAGAATGTGGTATTACTCTGTATGAGAATTGTAATTTGAGAGGGGGAATATCATATTTTGCACTAATAAAGTGTGGCAATATTGTTTGATTGATAGGTCCATTATCATTGCACTTCGGTGAGTAACCATGTGTGCTCCGGTCTCTTTCTAAGACAGGAAGATCTCAGCAGCAGTACACGAACTCCGCAGTTACGGCGAGGGTCCTGAATGCAATTTAGAAGATGGTGAAAATATGTTGTAGCAATTTTATTATTTTCAGACTTTCTAGTCTGCCTTTCACGATTTGGAACTGTCAATCGTTCTTTTATGTGTTCAACTTCAACACCAGACCTACGTGTTATCGTCCGTCTCCGATAGGTCTAGAAACTCGATCTCACCTACACTCGATTGTTATAACACAACGAGATACTAACATCTATTCCGATGCTCTAAAACTGTAAACTTAGTTAACTAACCAAGTAGAATAATGTTAACATTCAGATTGTGTTCTTCTAATGCTATCTTCACTTATCCTTGGACTGGGATATCATTTATTATCAAACTGACATTCTAGATTATTAGATATTGTCATGATGTTTATTTCATCACTGCCTGCGTTATGTATTACGCCATACGTTGCATTACGTCACATGTTTACTTAGTTCTTGCCAAAACATTGTAACAAGTAATGAATGTATCATTCCAGTTCAGGATTCAGTTACATCATTTTGTAACACGTTATTTCATTCATATTAGACAGCAATCTCAGAGAAAAATATTAGAGAAATAGCAAGGAATATGGATTTGACATTAACATACAGAAAACAAAAACTATGGTGATCAACAAGGAAATGGAGAAACCTAAAATGAATATAAAAATACATGGAGAATTACTACATCAAGTAAAAAGTTTCTTACATCTTGGTCAGATGATAACAGATGATGGCAGATGTATAACAGAAATTAAAAGAGAATAGGAATGGACAAGGATAATTTAAATAGTATGAGAAAGTTACTGACATCCAAACAAATTACAAACAGGCTAAAAATGAGAATGATCAAATGCTATATATATCCTATATTAATGTATGGCTCGGAAACATGGACAATGAACAAGCAGTTAGAAGACAGAATTGATGCATTTGAGATGTGGATATATAGAAGAATAGGCAGAGTTTCATGGACAGAAAAACAGACAAATAAACAAGTTTTAGGAAAACTAGGCATGAAGAAACAATTATTAAGAGAAATAAAATTCAGACAAGTAAAGTATTTTGGGCACATAAAAAGACATGACACCATGATACAATATTTACGAGGGGGAAGAGCAAGAGGAAGACCAAGAGATAAGTGGGAGGGAAACTTTAAGAAATGGACAGGTTACTGTCTGGCAGTGTGCAACACCAAGGCGAAAGACAGAGGATGTTGGGGATTCATTGCAGCCAACCTTCGATGTGGAGACGGCACCTGATGATGATGACTACAATATGTAATTCTCTCGGCAACATTGTAGAGCAAAATGTTCAACAGCTGATAGAAGATATGGTGGAACAGAAGAGAGAATGTGTGATGCTGTAGCTGCTAGAAGACATGGTAGAACAGAAGAGAGAATGTGTGATGCTGTAGCTGATAGAAGATATGGTTGAACAGAAGAGAGAATGTGTGATGCTGTAGCTGATAGAAGATATGGTGTAACAGAAGAGAGAATGTGTGATGCTGTAGCTGATAGAAGATATGGTGTAACAGAAGAGAGAATGTGTGATGCTGTAGCTGCTAGAAGACGTAGAGTAGAAGCGATAACTTGTGTTATTTCTTCCTCCATTAACCAACACGACAAGATCATGCATATTGTCAGTGACCATCAAAGTGAAGATGGATACATGATGTGTGTGTGAGAAATGAGGCTAACTACTACAAATTTAAGCTGATTGATTGATTGATAAGACCATCATCATTACACTTGGGTGACTAACCATGTGTGCTCTGATCTCTTCCCTACAAGGATGATCTCAGCGGCAGTGTACGAACCCTGTATCTCCGATGAGGGACGCCGATGAAATTTAGAAGATAGTGACAATATTTTGTCGGAATTTGGATGTTTTAATCTCTCTAATGAAACTTTTCCCCGGACAGTGGTTTTCCAGCCTGTTCTGATATTTTGAACTGCCAAGAGTTCTTTTTACGTCCTAAATCTGAACACGGGACCTACGTTTTATCGCTCGTCTCCGATAGGGCTAGGAACTCGACCTCACCTACTCTGAGATCAGGGATCTTTGAAAAAATATCTCGATGGCTCCACGAGGGAGAGAAGCGAGTATCTATTGGAACAAGAGGTGAACAGCTAACCACTAAACCACAGAGATCACCGAGAAAATGAGACACACCTCCAACTGATGTAAGCGCTTGACCACAGAGATCACCGAGAAAATGAGACACACCTCCAACTGATGTAAGCGCTTGACCACAGAGATCACGTGAGAAAATGAGACACACCTCCAACTGATGTAAGCGCTTGACCACAGAGATCACCGAGAAAATGAGACACACCTCCAACTGATGTAAGCGCTTGACCACAGAGATCACCGACAAAATGAGACACACCTCCAACTGATGTAAGCGCTTGACCACAGAGATCACCGAGAAAATGAGACACACCTCCAACTGATGTAATCTCTAGAGATAAAACATAAGTCAGCTCTACATAGAGTGTGAAACCCACCACTAAACTGAATCTCTCGGGACTGAGCGCTAAAATGGCTAGCTTATAATGAAGTCATCTAGATCAAAGTTATGTGTTTCTGTTTGACTACTAATAAATGTATGTTTATATATCATGTGATTGTCCAACAATGTAATGATGAGAAAGTTTTCTAGCGGTCTCTGCGGTGTAGCGGTTAGCTGCTCGCCTTTCATGCCAAATGTATCAGGTTCGCTCCCTCGTCGAGCCATCTGGATATTTTTTTCCAGAAATCAATGTAGGTGAGATCAAGTTTCTAGTCCTATCGGAGACGGACGTTGGTCCCGTGTTTAATTTAAACACGTAAAAGAACCATTGGCAGTCAAAAATCGAGAATAACAGGCTGGAAAGCAGCTGCATGTGCACAATTTATTAGAAAAGATTAAACATAAAATTTATACAAAAATATCTTCACCATCTTCTAATTTACATCGGGGACCCTCGCCGGTGCTACGGAGTTCGTGCATCGTGGTTATTCACCGAAGTGCACTGATGATGGTACAATCAATCAGTCATGAAATGTGTGATATCCAAATCTATATGCTTCCATGTATTGCTGGTTCCTGAAGTCACCTGTTACTGGTTCAGATTTCTGTGAACATATCTCTCATCTTTCCCTGAAATTGAAAATCTATTTTATTGCAAGCGTTCATTATATGTTATTTCTTGCTTTTTTCTAATCTCTGTCATCATTTCTTTTGTGCAGTTTTTCTATTTAACATTGTTATGTTCCAATCTTATCTACTTTCATTTTCTTCTTTCTTATATCAACGTCAATATTTGCTTCCCGTGATGCAGCTCTGTAACAAGTGAACTTTTCTATGAATCATGTTTTGTGCTTGATGAGCTGAGAACATCTCTGGCGTGTGTAGCAAGATCAAATGATTACTGTTACATCTTATTTAGGAGCTCGTGAGGACTAAGGGTACATGTACAACAATATAATGTATGTTGTCAAGTCTTATCTCAAAGTTGGTGTAACTTGGTGCAAATTTAACAAATTAAATGGTTTTGCGTTTAAGTGTACAAATCTTGGTACAGACGTTTCTTAATGACGCGTACTCGCTGACGCACGACTATCTGGAAAAGAAACGGGTAGTAATAGTCATTGTATTCAATTTTACTTTTTGTTTTTAAAACATATAAATAGTGTTCATGAAATCTAAAGATCATTGTTGATTACTGATCCGACATGTCGAATGATATGCAGGCTGATTGTTGCATTTATTTGGAAAGTTGTAGTTCTACTTCTAATCTAACTGCTTCGTTTAGACATGAATATTGAATCAATCAACCATAGACATTCCCCACTGTTGTACAATCTTCTTCATCCTACACTAAAAGGCGTTCAAGTTAGAAATGTATTTTTCCAAAGCAGCAATCAGCTCTGAACTCCCAACATTGCCGTGCATAAATTTTCGTGGAAATGCAACTATCAAGTTTAGTTCTTAATCTTGTAACCGACACTCTGCTTGTCTTGAAGAAATGTCAGAGACATAACATATGGCATATGCAGCTGATTTCATGAAGCCACAATGAGAAAATGAGTAATCATATTCTCTATCTATATCTCTTTGGTTGTCGCTCATACTCGTACACAGAAAATATATATAATATTTATCCTTTCTCTCGCTCTTTTACAAGCTCAATAGAAATGTGTTTAATATTCAACCTTTCTCTCGCTTTTACAAGCTCAATAGAAATGTGTTTAATATTTATCCTTTCTCTCGCTCTTTTACAAGCTCAATAGAAATGTGTTTAATATTTATCCTTTCTCTCGCTCTTTTACAAGCTCAATAGAAATGTGTTTAATATTTATCCTTTCTCTCGCTCTTTTACAAGCTCAATAGAAATGTGTTTAATATTCAACCTTTCTCTCGCTCTTTTACAAGCTCAATAGAAATGTGTTTAATATTTATCCTTTCTCTCGCTCTTTTACAAGCTCAATAGAAATGTGTTTAATATTTATCCTTTCTCTCGCTCTTTTACAAGCTCAATAGAAATGTGTTTAATATTTATCCTTTCTCTCGCTCTTTTACAAGCTCAATAGAAATGTGTTTAATATTCAACCTTTCTCTCGCTCTTTTACAAGCTCAATAGAAATGTGTTTAATATGTATCCTTTCTCTCGCTCTTTTACAAGCTCAATAGAAATGTGTTTAATATTTATCCTTTCTCTCGCTCTTTTACAAGCTCAATAGAAATGTGTTTAATATTTATCCTTTCTCTCGCTCTTTTACAAGCTCAATAGAAATGTGTTTAATATTTATCCTTTCTCTCGCTCTTTTACAAGCTCAATAGAAATGTGTTTAATATTCAACCTTTCTCTCGCTTTTACAAGCTCAATAGAAATGTGTTTAATATTTATCCTTTCTCTCGCTCTTTTACAAGCTCAATAGAAATGTGTTTAATATTTATCCTTTCTCTCGCTCTTTTACAAGCTCAATAGAAATGTGTTTAATATTCATCCTTTCTCTCGTTCTCCTACATATTCACTGGCTGACGAATAAAACGTTTCAACATATGTTTAATTTGCTTTAACGAGAGCACACTAAGGAAACAGTCTCTCCATCACTGCACCTCACTCCTACAAAAACTATTAGAACGCATTCACTCTATCCAGGATGGACGTCAGCTTATTTCCTGTGAAACGATATTGGACATAAATTAGTGGCACGCGCATTCCTCACCTTGAAACTTGGCCAAGATACGATATCATGAAATGACTCACTGTGTTCTGGTTTCTTTACATTTAAAGTTGCATTCTTAATATTACTTCTCCTCAGGATATTCAAAACAAGTCTTTCTTGCAGTTCAGACAAATATACATTTCCGGTACTAGAAACCATCTTAAACCGCAGCTACTTCTTTGGTTTAGTTTAGTCGGATCATTATCATAGCACATCGAATCAATTAGACCATAAGTGTTTCGATCTGCACCCCAGAATATCCCTCAGTTTTAGTTTAGTCGTCCGATCATCATCACTGCACATGGAACCAATTAGACCATAAGTGTTCCGATCTCCTCCCCAGAATATCTCTCAGCTAACAACGACTAACGACATCAGTTCTTTATTGGTTTACTATTCGTCTTTGGCTACCAGTATAGTGCTCTACACTTGACTTGAAATTCTTGCAGTCTGGTTAGATTAGATTCACCACTATTACTTGAATCATGTACACTTTCTCTCTCCCTTAGGAACTTAGAATATCAGTCTGGTCCATTGATCGCCCGCTTTTTACAGCAATCATACTTGTAAGCCTATCGTCGCGTTCATTTACCATTACATCTGCATGCCATGGCACAAAATAAACATGATTTCTATCAGCCTAGACAGCAACAACTGAGGAGCAGGTACTTCAACCATTGTCTCCGAGCCCAGAATGTTTCAGACTTCTTGAACATGCTCATTGCGTCATTCATTGAGCAGCTATTAACTGTTCAAGTCTAAGCATGTTATCATAAATTTCGCTCAAATCTAACTTCCAGTTTGAACAAATTTTCTATAAGTTTGAGATTGGAATATTTTCATTGAGCTCCGGGTCTATTGCTACTCCGATTTCCTTTGCAATAACCACAACAGTGTCCAGCGACTAACCGTACCAATTCGATGTTTGATTGATGAACCTACTCATACGTATACTGTGCTGCTTGTTTCTGGTCACTTCAATATTTAATCCAAGCTCTTGCAATCTAACAGTTGACGTGGTTTAGATGAAAGTCATATTTGCAGTCATGCTATATGAATGCGTTCAGAATGTCAGATTTATCATTCATCATGTGAGAACTACAACCATTTTAAATTCAAGAAGTAACAGAATATAGTCTCTCCCCGAAACACAATTTTCCCCACAAATTTTTAATCCTCGGTAAAGTACCCTGATCCAGTAATGATCTAATTACCTATGTCATTCTTCAGATACATGGAGTATGGAGACAACACTTTACCTACAAGACTACAATGTCTGTGTTCGAGTCAAGTGTACAGTGATAACGCCACATTTTGTTTCTCAGATAAACTTACCATTCTATATTGGAGTTATACGATAACAAACCGCAGCCTCCGCTAGTAGAAAGCTGACAAATACACTCATGCGTGCATTCTGAGTGACTCATTGAGTATGATCCGAAAGGTGGAGGCCCGTTCGGTGCGCATGCAATGGACTGAATCACTGCAGGCATCAACAATTTGCAGAATTACACTTGTCTTTATTCCGGGGCACATGGTTGTCGTTGGCAATGAGAGAGCAGACAGGCTGGCTGGCTCTGCCGCTATATCAGAGGGCCAGCCAATGGACAGAGCTGACATCGTGAACGTCCTCATAGAGTGTGGCCGCAGAGAAGACCTTCATCTAAACCAATCCACGTCAACTGCTAGATTGCGAGAACTGGGTTTGAAGATTGGTGTGGCAAGAAAAGAACGGTACACCAGGTATACGAGCCGGCTCATCAATCAAAATAGAACTGGTACGGTCAGTCGCTGGACACTGTTGGAGATATTGCGAAGGAGATCGGAGCACCTATGGACATGTCCAGAGTGAAATGAAGATATTCCAAACTGAAACTGATAAATAGAAGTGGAACTTCCCGGAATTCCTCCCTCTCCCCTCTCCCAACATGTGAGCCGTTCATTTTAAAATTGTTAATTAAAGACACAGTAATTTTAATTAACTACTTTTACTTTTTAACTACTACTACTACTAGTAATTTTAAGGGGGTCTCTGTGGCTGGGTGGTTAAGCCCTTTGCCTTGCGAGTCGAAGGTCGTGCGTTCGAATCCGGACCGCGGCCTTCTGTTCACGAGTGCAGTTTTTCCAGAGACCCCTAGGATTGTTGTCGGAGCTACAGAGTTCGTGCTTTGTACAATACTCTCGGCAGGTGGCATGTCATTTCTGCAGAGAGGGACCGAGACATATGGGGTAAAATCCCGGTGCAATGAAGTCAATCCTTCAGCTTAAAAACCCTTTAATCAGTCATTTTAAAAACAGTAAAACACGGTCAAACAAAGTTATCTTATGACAACAATTAAATGTAACAGTAAGAAATATCAGCATTATTAACATTTTTTATAAATAAACAGTCATGGACAAGAATAGTGTAAATATCAAGAATAGTGTCAAATTGCAATCAACCCTCTAATTTTCTTTCAAACATATACAAAAGACAGCCATCTTTAACATGAATTTCTGATTACCCGACAGATCTAGCCAGCCTTATTTAGCAGTTGCCATGGGCAAACAAATATTTCTCAGAAAGGATCAATAAATTCTACTGGGTGTCTGGTGTCAAGTCTTTGATTGTTAGAATTCTTCAATGTTTAGATAACTGTACTGTATCTAATGCTGCATATTTAACGGCATATACATTATCATATCCATTTATATATTGATAATAACATTTACTAGATTGTGTTTACGTGTTTCACCATTGCTACATAGTTTTGCTGCAGTCTTCCCTTGTTATATATAACATTTACTAGATTGTGTTTACGTGTTTCCATTGCTACATAGTTTCTGAGTCTTCCTTTATATATAACATTTCCTGTAGTCTTTCCTATGTTATATAATAACATTTACGTTGTACTTTTTCATGCTACGTAGTTTATGAGTCACTTATTATATACATTTCCCGTAGACTTGTTCAGAGTTAGGTATGGAGCATATTACATTTCTTAGCCGTGGAACGTCGAGTGTGGGATTGAACCCACAATCTCTTGTCGACAGGTGAACGCGTATGCATTGCCCTAATCCGCCCCACACACACGCATATATATATATATATATATATATATATATATATATATATATATATATATAATATATATATATATATGAATAGTATTCACAAATAGCGATGTGTGGAAACCTACAAATCTGATCTGGACAGAGCGGATCAGATCAGATCAAAACGGAGAGAGACTGCGGTGATACGTAATAAATTGACGTTTAAGAACAAAGACACGTATGTATCACATAAGCAAGAAAAAATGAATAATAAAATAATAAAACTAACACAAATTTAACGTGTCGAAATATAAGTCTTCTTCAAGGAAGATACAAACAAACACAAGGAATCCTAAATGAACTAAATAGACAACTAAATTGTGCCTGCATTTATGCATGAACATGAATCTGCTTAATAACTGACTAGTCTTTGTATTTGTATTGTTCTACAGCTACCTCTACTTGATCCTAGCACCTGTACTGATATATTAGGTTTACCTGTCAGTAGTAGCAAATACATGACTACAATAATTTGATCAAGGTTTGCGCTGACAATTGACTGACAGGTCAGACGCACCTGACATTGCAGAGAGTAAAGTATAGCCTCCCCCGATATGTGACAATTATATATTCTATGTACATCTGTTTGACAGAATAAACTTGGAAGAAGACAATCATGAAGCTTAATGTATACAACACATCAATATTACAACATGGTTGGTGTACATACTGAGAAGGTATATATATATATATATATATATATATATATATATATATATATATATATATATATATATATATATATATATATATATATATATATTATAATGGCAATCAATTATTAATAGCAGCAGCTAGCAGCTGAGCGCAGCAGCAGTAGTAGTGGTAATAGTAGTAGTACTAGTACTAGTACTAGTAGTAGAAGTATTAGTAGTAGTACTAGTAGTAGAAGTATTAGTAGTAGTACTAGTAGTAGAAGTATTAGTAGTAGTACTAGTAGTACTGTAGTAGTAGTAGAGGGGTAGTACTAGCAACAATGGCAATAGCAGTAGTAGTATTAGCAGAAGGAGTAGAAATAGTAGTAGTAGTAATAAACGTAGTAGTAATAATAGTAGTGGTAGTAGGGTCGTTGTAGTAGTAATAGTACTAGTAGTAACACTATTAGTAGCAGTGGTAGTAGTAGTAGTAGGGTCGTTGTAGTAGTATTAGTAGCAGTGGTAATAGCAGTGGTAGTGGTAGTAATAGTAGAAGTAGTAGTAATAGTAGAAATAGTAGATATATTAAGATTACAACTATGAGCAACATCCTTGTAAGTCTGCAGTTTTACCACCCTAGTTTGAGAAAGATAACTTGCATATATAAACGTTGCATGCACACTGATCTGTATGTTTGGTTTGATAGACGGCAACATAAGGTCTCTGTTCTAAAATCTAGCAATATTTTCTCTTTAAATTAATAATACTTCCACAATAAAGTAGTTTTAATTGTAATGTATTTGTTATTGATGTTACTTTAGAACGATATGTGTGTAACTGAATGATTTAACTACAAGACAACATATCATATATTGATATTTATGTTATTATAAAACGATATGTGTGTGTAACTGAATGATTTAACTACAAGACAACATATCATATATTGTTATTTGTAAAGACAACTAAGAATGGTCGAGACCAAGGAAGTGTTTTTCTTCTTCTTCTTCTTCATTGAAGTCATTAGTAATGGCTAGATGGTACAGACAACGGTTGTGTAGTGGCCTGGTTTCTCTTCTAGAAGGTTGTCGCTGACAGAAACAACCCTATTATATATCAAACCACGGCTAACATGTTACCTTGCAGGCCGGCTGGGGACAGTCAAAGGCTGACGGAGAGCGAACCCAGTAAACGCTGATTGAAATCCGACACATCGCCGAAGGACAAGTATCAGAGCTCCAAATTGAACTGAAGATTGTGACGTAAAAACGTTCTTGGCAAAGGCTGTTTATATATCACAATAAAAATGATCAAAATGGCCAAAAATAACGATCGCGATAGAGAGAGAGAGAGAGAAACCACGACTCAACTCAACATAAATATAAAGCTATCTTGATTACGTATCAAGTACAATCAACGGAAAGATATCGTAGTGGAAACTGAAGGTATTGCCTTCCGACTAGCTTCTTCAATGTTACAACATTTTTTCCCGATGATAGAGATATGAACCTTGGCAGAAAGCAAGAACAACTTAGAATTCTACCAGAGAGAAGTACAGACTAGAAAGTCTAGTCTCAGAGAGACAAGTAGAAACTAGAAAGTCTAGTCTCAGAGAGACAAGTAGAAACTAGAAAGTCTAGTCTCAGAGAGACAAGTAGAAACTAGAAAGTCTAGTAGAAACTAGAAAGTCTAGTCAGAGAGAGAAGTGCGTTGTATCTCTTCTTATCTTCCACCATTTACTTCTTTATATAAGTGGTGCTGGGAAAGGGGGGGTGGTGTAGTGATCTTGTGTGTGCTCGTTTTAAGGAACTTTGTAAGCTGATATCCATTCTCGTAAAGACGTTCGTGATGCCGTCGATCCCTCTTTTGTGTGGTCTTCCTTTGCTTTGTACTCGTTATACTTTTTCTGTGTGGCTCTCTGTCGTAGGCGATACCAGGGCATTCTTGTCAGGTGTTCAAACTATTTTATATGTTGTTCTTTTATGAATTGCATGACTGGTTTCACATCCAGTCTTCTTGATATCTTCATTTCTAATTTTGTCTCTTGTCACACCTGCAGCTCTTCTAAGACACCTCATCTCCGTCGTTATGATTTTCCGCTCATTAGCTGCTGTTATTGACCATGTTTAACACTGGTAACATTGACAGTGTTGGCCAGAAAATCGTTCTTATACGATTTGCTTTAGTTTTTAGTGGTATCTCTTTATGTGACAACAGTGGTGTTAACTGTCCCAGTACCTGGTAAGATTTTGTGCATCGATTACTAAAGTACGATGTATAAAGTTTAAAAAAGAAAAATTACAAATTAGAAAGACTAGAAGAGAGAGAGAGAGAGAGAGAGAGAGAGAGAGAATGACTGACTAAGACATCAATAGAGCCAATGTGAAGACATTTTTGTTCAACTAGTAGACAGGACAAAGCAGAAGAGAAAAAAAAACATAACTTACTTACATACTTACAATTATGATGAAGACGGTACTAATGTTGAAAAACACTTTGTGAAACAAATCACTTAGAGAGTGTGATTCCTGAAGGCAAATATTAGTAATGTATCTACAGCAACAAACTAAACACCAGAAGCCATCGATGTCTTTACTAGCCACGAACGATGAAGATATGATATGCTTTGAGAGACATCACGAACAACGTTCTAACATTGATTTTAGCTAAAGGCACTGAAACAACCAGCTGATGGTGAGAAGGATGGCGGACTTGGATAGGGGGCAGTTGTGTTGACCTGACGGTCAGACATGGGAGTGTCAGGAAGGTCACAATAATATACCGCTCTAACAGCTGAATATCAGAAATATAGGAGTAAAGAGAGAGACAAATGGAACAGATATTGGCTATAATTTAAACAACGCTAAAACAGACAACATTAACAAAAGTAGCCGAGTAGAAGAACAGTCAGAAATTGAACACTGACTTTGTTAAAAATGTTGAGTGAATAAGGATGTTTTTATAAGAACCCCAGGGGAAGCACCGAAGCCAATGAATATTGTCAATAAATGCACAGTAAACAAGTATTAAGGGCCTCTCGGACAAACAATTTACCAAGTACAGGATTCGAACCACAACCTTACTTCTTATGGCATCGATTGCCTAGTCCTGCAGACGAGCGGCGTTTTTTATAACACAACAAGCTAGCCCTACAGGAAAAGAACATATACTTGGTCGTGTCTTTAAACGCCGTCGACGCCCGCGTGCCCAGCGTGTTCGTAGCGCGTTGGACTGTGGGTGACTAGCCCTCTGTGTGTACGGTTCAATTCCGTGGCAGGCAGAAAGCCACAGATTCCCAGATTCACGGTGTTCATGGCACCGAACCGAAGGGTTACGATGTCCATGGCACTGAGCCGAAACTGAAAAGCTCAAGTGCTTCTGGATCGGAAAAAACGCCGTCGACTATAGAACACAGATATCAATCAGATCAGATTCGATGGAACAGTGCTTGCACAAACACATAGCATAAGTTTTTTCAACTATTTTGTATGATATTATTGGCATAACTGGTATACTGATTGGATATTGAACAAAATGAAATACTTACAAAACAGAACACATAAACACATTTACAATAGAAGGGATCTCTAGTAAATGCGTACACATAACATGTGGATAAACAGAAGAAGATGAACAAATATAGGAAATCAATGGATGATCAGAACGTTTAATCAAAACTAGACTGAGAAAATGTAAGGATAAAGACGGCAGCACCAAATGCAAGATATTTTACTGAAATAACAAACACCGCACTACTTGTAGACCCATAGGTGCTTAGTCTCAACAGACGTCGACAGGAATGCATACTGATGGCTCCAGGATAACGCTGGTTAAACATACTCCTCACTCTGCCCCTCAGGTATATAGACATGTGAAGTGAAAGGCACTTCATAACCAAAGGTCTAAAAATGCTGTGATAAATATATAAATATTAACGAATACATTAATGCAACCATAAATATTACAACAAAAATCGTTGACAAGGGATATAATCCATTATTCAAATAATGGAGACGGGAAGCAACGTAAAAGAAGTAACTACAACAGAAATAAATAAAAGTTGGGTCATGGAACTCTCTACATCGGAAGATGGTAACAATTTCAGCTCTCTAGAATGTGTACAACATATCAATATTGACTATAATTTATCTTTCATCGCGCATGCACGCACGGCCTCACACAACGGCTTCGACAAGTTAAATACATGTTAGCTATTGAACAATAACAAGGTTTTTATGTTGTTATGTTATGAGATCGACGGTATGGCAACATTGGGCATTCCCATGCGTGCTCCTTCCTTCACTGCAGCAGCCATCCGTTATGGCACATTAAGCATTCCCATACGTGCTTCGTCCTCAGCTGCAGTAGCCATTTCAAAGTCCACTTGCACGCCATAACCATGAGAAGTTGAGTAGTATATCTTCTCTCTCTCTCTCTCTCTATATATATATATATATATATATATATATATATATATATATATCCCTCTCTCTGCCACGAAGACGACACTGTCTAGCATGTCCAAACTTAACACCTATCGCAATCGTTTTAGTGACAATAACAATACCAACATTAACAAGATAGTTTCATTAAATCAAACTTTACTATGTCTGGTGGATGGCAAAGCATTCCTGGGAAATAACTACAGCCATAGAGACATAAACCAAGAGAGCTGGAACCAAGTGAACAGAAGATGAAAGCTTATTATTAATCAATACAAATTTCTAACAAAGGTCACATTTCTTAATGATTAAAGTTAAGCAAAGATGGATGGCGTGCTTACACTGGGGGAAACTGCAATAATCAATTTGAATCTTGGATACGCTAGGATGACGTGTCTAGATATTCAATGATTCGATAATTGTAATCAGTAAGATCACAGACATAACCAGCTGACCGTAAGTTTGAGACAGAGAAGTTAGTTCGAGTTCAGTTTCAGATTGATAATTGTACAAACAGCACAATACGCGGACACAAAGTTGATATTATGTCGCCAACTAAATATCACTAGGAGAATCTAAATTCGAAGGATTGACTTCATTGCGCCGAGTTTTAACCCCATGATTCGGTCCCTCTTGGCAGAAGTTGCACACCACCTGTCGAGAGTTTTGCATAAAACACAAACTACGTAGCTCCGACAACAATCCTAGAGGTATCTAAAGAATATGCCCTCGTGAGCTGAACCGCGTGACTCGGATTAGAACCTACGACCATGGGAACGCAAGACAACAGTTTAACCACTCAACTCCAGAGATCTTCAAGTTAACCAATTAATGATGCTGTAAATTCAATTTAAGGCTAACGGATATCAGTATTATGAACACTTCATGAATATATTACCATGGACTCTCATAAAACTGAGTACAATTGCAATAACACTGACAGTGTTGTAGGAAACATCATTTTGTTTTTTAAAGTTGCTTCCATCTATGGGAATATCCAAATTCCCGACAGAGCTAAACCACAGCAAACTCTAGATAACTAGGCCAGACAACTGACTGGGAATCCCTGACCTAGATCAGAGAAGGGGCTGGAAAATATAGATGTTTGATAGAACACAGTAAGCTTTTTTGCAATTTTACTCAATTCTGTGAGTCTACGGTTATTTATTGGTGAAAAATATTCATAATATTGATATTCCTTATTGTTAAACTTAACTTGTTGCATAATATAACTTTGATTTAGCAATTGTGTTGATTTTAAAATGAATTCGTCTATATACAGTAATACTGGAATGCGAGGTCACGTGGTGTAGTTGTGGTCTGATTACCCATAATTCTTACCCGAGTCCGAGTCATAAGTTTATAGTTGGCTCTGACTAAACGGTATAAAAGTTACCCTGGGAACCAGGGATAAACAAAGAGTGGTCTTTATAAATCATGATGGAAGAACAACAATTATTGTTTACATCATATGTTAACATTTATACATAGGCGACTTCTAAGCAGCCTGATTAAAGATTATCATATTTTCCATCATATTACATTCATGTATCATTTTATGAGAGACGAGACAGAGGGAAAAAAATGAAAATTTTGGAAAGCCTGACTTCATGGCACGGAAGAGCGTCACCATCTGAGATGATAGCAAACACCTGGGAAAGAGATTTGTGGAGATCCCTGACCGCCTACGCCAGCCAGCCCGGCAACTAATGATGCTCGTTGTATATAGACTATATTACAGCGGCTTATTGTCTCATATAACATATGTCATTTTCATAAACTTCAAATCTAGACTTGACAACCTAGTGTAAAAGGTATACATCTATGTACGGTTTACAATTACTGATACAGTTCTAGCCTTTATTAAGTTAGAGACAAACATGCCGCGCCAAAATCATGTTAAACAGTGCGTCACGTGATTTGAGATCGATGAGCATTGACCTGACCATTTATTAAGTGGTAACACACATCCAGTTAGTCCTGAGAACGTTTAATGATAGAATTCCCACTGTAATATAATCAGGTTTGGGAAAACTGCTCATGACAACTAACCTAACAAGCAATGCCAGGAAGTAAGACAATTGTCTTGCTTCTTCTTCTTCTTCTTCTTTGTGTTCATTCTTTACGACCAATTTTAATCACTCTTTGTGATATGTTTGATCTAAGCCAAGAACGTGTATACGTTGCACATTGGTTTGTAGGCCCCTAAACGCATAGACTTCTACACGTTTAGGACACATGCATCCGATTTCAGCCAAACCTCCTTAGTCGCTCTTACGACATGCGTGGCAGGTAAACAGTGGTTCTATTCTTCACACCCCAAATTTGGGCCCCGGTAACCATTCGGGCGATCAATTGTCTTGCTCATATGCATCTAGTGTCATAGGCAATGTCCATAGCGATGTCTATGTCACAAATGCCTAACGGCACTAAGATGAGTTGTATTGTCGGACTGTAAATGTTATGTCTGGCACATAGGAAGTCTGAATATTTCTTCGCTTATTTTGTATCCTTTGCTTGATAGAAGACCTTTTTATCGAAACTTGAATGTACATTGTTTGTGTACTTTGTCAAACTACATATCACTTTGTTTCTACGTGTTTCACTTTGTTACATAGTTTTACTGCAGTCTTCCCTTATACGTATGTAACACTCAAGAGCTTGTTCTCAACTCAATAGACAAGCGTAACATAATACGTGCTTCACTTTCAAGAATGTTGTCTATGTCCTGACGTTCTGTAACATTGTAAAAACAATGACAATGGTAATTGTAAAAATGGTAGTTATCTTTAGTGTATAAATATCATCAAATTTGGCCTTACCAATTCAATACTATTTCTTTCTATTTTTAGTTCAACATCACGTGCTGTTATGTTTACCGTCATATTATTTTCAGATCAATACTATGTGTTTTTATTGTTAATTCAATACCGTCTGTTACTAGAAAACCCTCGCCGGCTGACACCACATCTATTGTCTTTGATGTTGTTATTGACTTGTGTTGTTTTTATCTCCGTTTCTTGCTAATGTTTCGTATTCTTGTCGATGACGTATCCTATCGAAAGCTTTAAGCGATAAGGTCCCATACAATGGTTCCGTGTATTGTAACAACAGAAATGATGAAACAGTATGTGTATTCGTGTGTACCCTCAGGGCAGACTAACATAGCATTGTGTGTTGACAGTTACATGTTGTTACCGGCTAATATTAGGACTAGATCCGAGGGAAGCCAACAGTTGATTTGCATTCTGACAGCGAACCAGACTTATAAGGGAGCCATGTTGTCAGACAATTTTTCAATATTCGTATGTCTGCCAAGAATGGAGAGAATAAAAATGATCGGTCGATATGGTACAAGAATAGTGATTGATTGAATCAACAAGCAATGTCAACAAATAGCAAGCCCGGGTAGAGATTTGAAGAAAAAAATGAAGAATGAGTTCAGAGAAACCTACAATTGTTGACAGAATACATAGAATTAGATTGAGGAATATAGAGAAACCTACTTTGTATGTAACTCGGAATAAGAAAGCTGAACTTAAGAAAGCTGAACTTAAAAAACCTTCCATATCGACCAACTAGATACTGCATGTGTCTGGAGAATGTATTAAGAACACAGTGAACATGGAAGCTACTACATGTGACATCCAAGATTCTTGCTAGAAGCAATGTCAGTGATAGTATCACATTACATCATGTTCAATCATATTGAACTCAGTATACTTGTTACTTTCTGCATTTGTTTAGCGCGGAAGGTGGGAAGGGGGGAGAGAGAGAGAAAGGAGAAGGGGGCGATTGTGTTGAGGTTAAAGAATCAAGGGGTCGATGACCTGATCAAGTTTGAGAAACACTGAATTGAAGTATCAGTTCTCTTCTAATCACAACGGATTTACTATTCATATGTAAAGTCACCTTGTATAGTTGTCCTTTAAGTGGGGGCTTTCAAAGACAATGGAAATTAAATCATAGATATAATTTTCTAAATTGTATAAGAAAAATTGTTTTTATGAAGTTAGATATTTGAAACGTGATGCGTATTTCTGGTTTTAAATATAAATGTTACAGAAGAGTCATCTGTATAAGGATTGACTTCATTGCACCGGGTTTTACCCCATATGCTCGGTCCCTCTCCGCAGAATAGCACACCACCTACCGAGAATATTGCACAAAGGACGAACTCCGTAGCTCCAGCAACAATCCTAGGGGTCTCTGAAAAAACTGCACTCGTGAACAGAATGGACGGTCCGGATTTGAATCCACGACCTTCGACTCACAAGGCAACGGGCGTAACCGAGAACACATATATCTATCCAAAAGAAACTTAAAATATATTTGTTTAAACTGGCTGATACTACAAATAAGAAACAGAAACTCTCTCTCTCTCGTGATCCCGGAAGAAACAGAAACAAGAGAAGTCAGACGAGATGAATTGTTGAGAAACACATAACGTCAAGAAGAATAAGCATAACGGGTGGAGTCTGCAGCAGTCAGTCAACTTAGTAGATTATATCTAACCAAAGACACGCCAATGTGTGCCATGATGTCAGAGTAGATTGTTTCTTGTCAGAAAGCACTGCTATACAGCTGACCTGACACATTCTCTATGTGTGTTCAGATAGTTGCAGATGTCAAAATGTTTATAAACATATTTAGTTAAATGTCAACTACAACTATACTAATTATACATGTGTTCCGTGACACAAAGTGTGTACAAAGAAATGGGGAGAGTGGATAGATTTTTATTTTTTCCTGATCCAGAAGCACTTGAGCTGAAAGCTCTTCGGCTCGGTGCCATGGACATCGTAACCCTTCGGCTCGGTGCCACGAACACCGTAAATCTGGGGAACCTGTAGCTTTTCTGCCAGTCCTCGGAGTTGAACACGCACTTACAGAGGACTAGTCACCCGTAGTCCAACGCGCTACGAACACGCTGGGCACGCGGGCAGTGGATAGATCTGGAAAAGATGGCCTCGGAGAACCATGTTTGAGGACTTAAGTCTCCCCGGGGTGAAGGGTGAAGAAAGACACCCATTAGATGGTGGTCTCTGTGGCGTGGAGTTAAGGTGATAGCTTTTCACTGTAAAGGTACTAGGCTCGTTCCCTGTTTGAAACCCATTAGATGGTGGTCTCTGTGGCGTGTAGCTAAGGTGATAGCTTTTCACTGTAAGGGTACTAGGTTCGTTCCCTGCTTGAAACCCATTAGATGGTGGTCTCTGTGGCGTGGAGTTAAAGTGATAGCTTTTCACTGTAAGGGTACTAGGCTCGTTCCCTGCTTGGAGCTATCAGAGATCCGTGATCTCAATTTGGATGAGATCAAATTCTATCCTGTCGGAGACGGACGATAAAACGTAGGCCTATATTAAAGTTGTTCACGTAAAAAAACTCTTGGCAGATGAAAATCCATAATAATGTTCAATAAGGCCGTTGCCCTGGCAACATTCATTAAAAAGTTAAAATAAAATTCCTACAAAGATTGTCACCATCTTCAAAATTACACCAGGGATTCCTCTCGGTGCTACGGAGTTCGTGCACTGCCGCTGAGCTCTTCCTATGTAAAATAGATATCGGGCAACATGGTTATTCACTGAAGTACTGTAATAATGGTCCTATTAATCAATCAATTTGACAAGGAAAACACTACCGCAATATGTATTGTAGTTGTATGGCTTCAGAATATACAGAGAAATTGATTTTCAAAACACATTCAAAATGATGTATACCTGGGTAGATTACAATGATTAAAAAACTATATTGACTGCGCCGAATGTACCAATATATTTAATATACAGAACAACAAGTATCGACTGTTTCCATTCACAACGTAGGCATGATATTAGAATTGTTGAATAGGTTAATAATCATATTCTAGCTAATTCTATATCACGTCGTGATCAGAGAGCTCATGTTAATATCTGAGAGTTAACAACTGATATATATAATACACAAGAGATCAATAGCCAGGCTGGAAGACAACAAATGAACATGCGTGCTTTGGTGATATATATGTTACACTGTACACAATTTTATTTGAAAAGAATTAATGAACTATACTGAAGTAAATATTGAATAAACCAGATTGAACAAAAACAGATAGAAAAATCTCTGGAGTCCGCAGAGATGTGGTTTTACAGAAGAAATTGACGAATCGCTAAAATGACGAATGTGCAGGTGTTTAATTAGGCTAAGATGCAGAGAAGACTTATTATCAATATAAGAAAGAGGCAGTCATCATTTTTCAGACTTGTGATGAGATGGGGAGGTTTAGAACACATTGTGACAACGGTAAGATCGAAGGGAGACGAGAAAGAAGGAAGAAGAAGAGAGAGAGAGAGAGAAAAGAACATTTTAGATAGCCTGACTTCATGACACGGAAGAGCGTCAACATCTGAGATGATAGCAAACACCAGGGATAGAGATTTGTGGATATCCATGATCGTCTATGGCAGCCGGCACGGCAACTGATGATGACTGAAGTGAACAAGAAGGATAAGATAAGAAACATATCATTCTGATCATGATCTTTCATCCAATTTGTGAAAAGGGTTTTCCCTCAGTCTTTATTTCAGATTTGCAAATGTTCCTCATCTGTCCACTGTGGGCGGCAATATAGGAAGATGTTGACGACTATAAGCATACACTAGCAGTTAACAGTATTTATGATAGCACCCAGTCCCAGTTGGACTCTAATTTACATGCACTCTGGTGTTACGCTGACATTCTCCTGAACATTGGGGACAATAAGATGACAACACAAATCTCACCTTTGTATTTGTAGGCTGAGGGTTGAAGTACTAGCGTTCTTGATGAGAGCTTGAACTTCGTTATGATTTAATCCGTGGATTTGCTGACCGTTGATAGCTAGTAGCGTGTCATCCACTTGCATACCTTCATAAAATGCTTTACTATTAGGATTGATCTGAAAAATACAAAGAGACACAACTTACTTAAGTCATAAGTTCATATGTTCTATACTTGCACGGACAGACAGACAATCTAAAGGAACAATTTACTTCAAACTCTTCTATGCACTTGTGTCGGGTGAATTATTATATGCACTCGTGTCGGGTGAATTATTATATGCACTCGTGTCGGGTGAATTCTTCTGTGCGCTCGTGTCGGGTGAATTATTATATGCACTCGTGTCGGGTGAATTATTATATGCACTCGTGTCGGGTGAATTCTTCTATGCACTCGTATCGGGTGAATTCTTCTGTGCGTTCGTGTCGGGTGAATTCTTTTATGCACTCTTGTTCGACGAGATCTTCTAAAGCTATAGCTTTCAACTTTGATTTACGTGTATCTGATTGCTGTAAGATAGTTTTATAGTTGGAGTTTTGAAATGGTGCATATCAATATGTGTTTCAGTATCCCCCATAGTCTAACACTAAATGTGCTTCTCGACATTCAAGTTTCTATCGAAAAGGACCCCCATGTATTTCCCTGAGTTGGTTCCTACCAATATAGTACCACACACAGACCGGGCAGGTAACTAACTATACGATTATATATATATATATATATATATATATATATATATATATATATATATATATATATATATATATAAATACACACACTATCTGTACTAAAGACAACCGCCAGTGAGAGATGAAGCTAGCTGCGTGATAGTATCTATACAACAACATTATCAAGTTTCGGAAAAAACAAAATAAATCCACTGACTGGTTTGTGGTCTAGGCGATGCTTCACATCATTGAGAAAAAAAGAGACGTGCTTTGTTATCTTACAAACCTAACTATTAAAGCGAAATCTGCAATCACTACAAACAGTAAGAAACAGGTTAGACGGGTTGCAAGGAAAATGTGCTATAACAAATATTGGCTAGAGCTCTGTATAAATATACAATCTTGTACATACATTGGCAATTTTAGAGTAATTAATGTCTTCTTTAATCATGTTTCTTTAATCATGTTTTGCTGGGTCACATCTCGTGTATTGAAGATGGTTCAATTTCCAACTCCTTTATGGAGAGCTCCAAGAAGAGACCGACTGGGAGAAAGACTTCGAATACAGTCGATATAAGGACGTGTGTAAATAAGATCTTAAGGTTCTTGATATACACATGTGCTCAGTGGAAACTTGAGTAAAACAGATGTACCTGGAGAAAGGATGTGCTGACTGGACTGTTACATTTTGAGCTACTCTGACCAAACAAGCAGAAGACAAGAAGCTTTACTCCAGGATACAATCACATCTCTAGAGACCTGCCTTATCATGTGAGCTAATCTGACCAAACAAGCAGAAGAAAAGAAGCTTTACTCCAGGATACAATCCCATCTCGAGAGACCTGCCTCATCATGTGAGCTAATCTGACCAAACAAGCAGAGAAAAAGCTTTACTGCAGGATACAATCACATCTCTAGAGACCTGCCTCATCATGTGGGTGTGAGAATTGTGACAGATACTGTCAATTCCGTATCAGATTTTACAGTCACACAAACGGAACCGTGAAGCATCTATCTAGTGGCACAGCTCTACGGTCACCTCGGGACTGAAGAAAACCTACTATTTATATATCAGAAACGGTGTACACATGTTCATAGTTCACATACATTAAACAAATGAAAGATAAGTTTGCCCTTACAATCAAGCTTTACTAGACAAGTTGTTATTACTCAAGTCTTAACATCACTCCAGATGTATGGAGAAGAGAACAGTAAAAGAAATCAGCACGGACACGTATTGCACATTAATAGTGCACGTATAAAGGTTAAACTCCAAGTAAATATTCCATTAATGTTATTACTCTTGTAGTTGTTCTTGTTATGAAGGTTAATGTTGCTCGTAATATTGATTACACAATCATATAGGTGGGAGGAGAGAGAGAGAGAGAGAGAGAGAGAGAGAGAGAGAAGGTGGTGTCTGTAGCGTTGAGGCAAACACTTCACAAGTAATCGGTTCGTGTTTCGTGTGGAGAAATCTAGCGATACGTGATCTAAATCTAGGTGAAATCCAGTATCTAGTCCTAACGGAGACGTATGACAAAAATGTCCCACCTTCAAATTGAGCATGTAAAAGAACTCTTGAGAGTTAAAAATCGATAAAAGTAGGATATAAACCTGATCTTTCTTTTGTAGTCATATTGTTACACCATGTTGTCCAGTGTCGTGATTTTCTTAGCTTTGTCTTGTGCTGCTCGACTGGCAGGTGATAGTATATTTTCTTTTGGATATGATTCAGCTATGACTAATTATAGCCGCTTTGTCATAATATATTTGTTTGGGACGCCAGTGTTAAACCCGATGTCATCGATGTCCAGCAAAAATCGTTAACTCAATTTTAAAACATCCTACACATGTTTCTTTCCTAAAAAGTTACATTGGGACTTCTTTCAGACTTGACGAACTGTCACAGAGATAGCACTGAGTATATCTTTCAGACTTGACGAACTGTCGCAGAGATAGCACTGAGTATATCTTTCAGACTTGACGAACTGTCACAGAGATAGCACTGAGTATATCTTTCAGACTTGACGAACTGTCACAGAGATAGCACTGAGTATATCTTTCAGACTTGACGAACTGTCGCAGAGATAGCACTGAGTATATCTTTCAGACTTGACGAACTGTCGCAGAGATAGCACTGAGTATATCTTTCAGACTTGACGAACTGTCACAGAGATAGCACTGAGTATATCTTTCAGACTTGACGAACTGTCGCAGAGATAGCACTGAGTATATCTTTCAGACTTGACGAACTGTCACAGAGATAGCACTGAGTATATCTTTCAGACTTGACGAACTGTCGCAGAGATAGCACTGAGTATATCTTTCAGACTTGACGAACTGTCGCAGAGATAGCACTGAGTATATCTTTCAGACTTGACGAACTGTCGCAGAGATAGCACTGAGTATAAAAGTAATTAAAATTCACCAACAAAGTGCAATGATGATTGCCCCATCAATCAATCAATCAACCACTACAGACTCGATCAATAGATCACGTGCAATGTAGTTAGTTACTTGAGTATACTTGATCATAGTTAGCTACAGAAAATAAATGCAAGAAATGTACGTTCAACGACAAGAGAGACTGAGTTCACTAAGACAACAACACATAATAGCCACTCTGTTGGCTTTCTTGAAAACACTTCTTACGCATCATCGTCTGTTCACATACACTGTTGACGTCTATATGCATCGTATCCCGTAATGGTGGTTATATGTAAACAGACATGCAATCTTTTTCTGGTCCTCCTCATGTGTTGGACATTTTTGTAATCACTGTTGTTACTTTATCAGAATTACAAGTGACAATGAAAATCTTGGCACAGTAAACGAGTTGTTGATTTTCTAGGTATCACTTATACGTTCAGTAATTTGCCACTACTTTCTGGATGGTGAGGTCTATTTTTATTGTTCGTTAAAATTCACGGGAAAATTTGCTTCCAAAATTGTACGCCTGAGTTTGAATCAGGTATTCTTGGGTTGTGATCCAGCTCAATACCGCTATGCCACAGAACACCGCAATCAGTCACGTCTTAAACATAGTTAATACATTGTGCACTTATTTGAAATAGTACATGGGGAAGAATACAACACACACACACAGAACCACGCAATCGGGCACGTCTTAAACATAGTTAATACATTGTGCACTTATTTGAAATAGTACATGGGGAAGAATACAACACACACACACACAGAACCACGCAATCAGGCACGTCTTAAACATATTTAATACATTGTGCACTTATTTGAAATAGTACATGGGGAAGAATACAACACACACACACAGAACCACGTGAGGTCTATTATTGTTTTTAAACATCAGAAAATTTGCTTAATTGTACGCCGTATTTGAAAACAGTACATGGGTGAGATCACCCAAACCACACAAAAACCACGCAATCAGGCACGTCTTAAACATAGTTAACACATTGTGCACTTATTTGAAATAGTACATGGGGAAGAATACAACACACACACACACACAGAACCACGCAATCAGGCACGTCTTAAACATATTTAATACATTGTGCACTTATTTGAAATAGTACATGGGGAAGAATACAACACACACACACACAGAACCACGCAATCAGGCACGTCTTAAACATAGTTAATACATTGTGCACTTATTTGAAATAGTACATGGGGAAGAATACAACACACACACACACAAAGAACGGTATACAACAAAAAATTGAAAGACAAAGCTACAGTATACAAAAGAAATTCAAAGACAAAATATGTTATCTACCTGGAACTCAGCAATCTAATTTTACCTGTATCTCTGCAGAGCAGGTAAAAATATGCAATAACAAACTGTTGCGTATTGCAAAGATACCTGGTATCTTGAAATGAAAGAACTAACGAGTTTCGTTTGCGCTTGGTTATGTTAAAACGTTTCCACCGAAGAGATAACCGTTTCCAAATATACACATAGACCAAAGTAACAAGAAACAAGAACACATACAAATATATACATATGAGAAAATGTGGAGACTGAGAGAAAAGCAAGAAGTCGAAAGTAGAACAATAAATAAAAGATTGAAGATCGTAGATGTAACTCTCGGATGACAAAGGTGTTGATGTAGGATCAGAAAGGTTACTGGAACAGTAACAATGTCTTACCTTTGCTTGTGACGTATTTTTCGACATTTACCAACACTTACGTGTATCATCCAGGAATGATATGAGTGTTGATGGAGGATAAGATCAAGAATATTGAGGAAGAGACGAGGGCTTCAATACAAGCACTCACTTTCTCATGACAGTTAATTTTTGAGAATAACATGCAACTGCATCTAGATAACAAATTGCATGAGTATAGACTAAAAAATGAATGATTGCTTCGAATTAGTAACTAATGACAACGGGGAAGACATGACATGAGTGACCTCTAACCTCTGTCTGAATATAGATATAAAATGTCAAATGAAGCGCATTGATTAATTCAAAATATCTACATAGGAAAGTGTCATTAATTATTACCTTCTTCGCAGAATGTAAACAACAATAACACATAAATCTGTCAGGCAAACCTCAACACCAACATATCAACAATTATTGTCAACATTTTTTTTGTTTCTCTCCAGTGTCATGTTATTATTGAACAGTTTGGCATGCGAAACATAACAACCAATAACTCCCTTACACATCGAGCACGGCTTACATTAAATATGAATATTCGATGAAAAACCAACATCAAGATTTCAGATAAAAATTGATGTTTAATCTTTCTATATGACACCGTGTCAAATTTAAATCATAAATGAGTTTCAGATATAATTACAATAACTAAAGTTGATGATTTTGACCGCAACGTGGTCATAAACAATTTGGATACAATTATTTTCTTAATAGAGTATTTCAGATTCATTAATGAGTATGAAGTTTTTATGAATGTAGAGAAAAGCGTGTTTGTCTGAGATGTCGTCCCGCAGTCTGAATGTTAGATGAAGAGCTGGACATGTGCAGCAGAGCATAGTGGTTTAAATACCAGTACAGTCGATTATAGTTGAATCATCGACAAAACTATAGTGCAAAAGCTGTGTTAGCAAAATTACTGTGTGAGTGGATGACGCTTTCAGGGGAATTCTGGGTCAATTATGGAAGGAGGCATCCTGGCAAAAAAGCATAAGAGGAAGACCACGGAGAAGATGGATTCAGCAAGAAACTGAAGATTTGAGGATGGTGGTTGCAGAGGCGGAACATCTGACCCGTGACATATGAGAGAGCGAAATTCCGAAGGACTGTTAGGGTGGCAAAGTTTTGATCAGGACAATATTTTTGATGCTGACGATGTAGGGATGAGATAAAGAATAGAATAAGCAGACACAGACAATATTTCGGAAAATAAAGTTGCTACTGTAAAAGAAATGCTTGTCGATTGAGACGGAAAAAAGTTGCTACTATAAAACAAATGTTTGTCTATTGAGACGGAAAAAAAGTTGCAACTATAAAACAAATGTTTGTCTATTGAGACGGAAAATAAAGTTGCTATTATAAAACAAATGTTTGTCTATTGAGACGGAAAATAAAGTTGCTATTATAAAACAAACGTTTGTCTATTGAGACGGAAAATAAAGTTGCTACTATAAAACAAATGTTTGTCTATTGAGACGGAAAAAAGAGGTGTTCGTTGTTACATGTCTAATACTAACATGTAGTAAATGTTACACAATAAACAAACTATCAAAAACAATGATAGAATGTTACGCAGACGTGGTTCTACAGAAGAATGTTCAGAATCTAATAGACTACTAAGAATATTAGAAAACTGATGTGATCAGGGATAAATGAGAAGACAAAAATAAATAGTCGTCATTCAGACCATTGCGTGATACTCTAATTGGTTTCTGTTTCAATGCTGAACAGTATGGGATTCCTATATGTGTGTATGTTTTATTTTTCCGAATATAGTTTCTAACTACAGATGATAAATGCATTGGTTCAAATCTTGGCATATCAGTATAGCATTAAATTGAAATTTCTCCTGCTCTCTCTTTCTCTCTCTGTCTGTCTCTCACGTTCGCATACGCACACAAATACAAGTATCCATCGACCAAACTGTTATTTAGACAAACAATGACATCGAAGTTCTAAACAACGGAGATGCAAATATATTACTGATAGATACAGAATACATATACCACTGTATGTTATATCTATTGCTGACAACCATTGACTATTGCATTGTATACTCTTCCCATTGTCCCATCTTCATGTATATGTTCTTCTGCATACAGTCGACAAGATCATAATAGTCATAAATGATAACAGTACGTCTAATCTTACGAATTCATGAAATATGTTGAGAAACCACACCCCATTTTGGAAAACCTTCAATGGAATGTTAAATATTGAAAGCTTACAAACCGAAGATAGTATGATATGACAAGATTTATTGAAGTAGTTAGTTCACGACATGAATCATATCAGCAAGCATGTCATGCAGAACTAGTAGGATCGTATTACTTGGCAGTTACATGTCGGAATGTGTGTTTAACAACATTTCTAACTACATATGAGAAAGGCATCAGTTCAAATTCTAGAATATAAGTAATAATTGTCTGTAATCAAATTGAATTTGTCCTGTTTTCCTTACTTTATCTTTCAATCGTTCCACATAAAATACAGAATTGTGAAATATAAATGTGATAACTAGGTACAACATAGAGATATCAATACAGTCGTTTATAAGTCAAGGTCTGCAACAATGAATGTAATTAATGTTCTGAATATTTTAATAGAACATTGGATAAACTCAAACTATCAGAAACATTGGAACTATGTCATAAACAATTCGTGTACATTTCAACCAGAGATTGCTACTGATTATTATCACTGAATAACAAACAGCGAGTTATAACTTAATAAACAATATAGCTCACATGTCAGTAGACAGCAAGTGTGTTGTGAAAAAACGAAAAACGAAAAATTATATTTGTGACAAGTAGCTCGTGCTCTGTGCAAGTCTAAAGCAGTAGGAGCCCATTACTGTTGCTGCGGCCAACACCATACTTTCCAATCGTACCATTCCATGAGATGTTGTCTGAGCCTATCCTTGCGTTATTAAAGTCACCAAGAATAATAAGCTTATCTGCTTTTGGGACTGTTGCAATAACTGCGTGTGTTATAATAAATGTGTTGTATACATGTTAGAAACACATCGATACACAAATAACTAAACGTGTACACATATACCTAGCTTTACAATTAGAACACCCCCGCGCCGCCCATACCACACGACTCCGTTACCTTGTAGTGGTGGGAGGGCTTGCGAGCCTCAATGACCCGGGGAGAACAGGTCAACAGAGAAAGGTCAGACTAAACGTGGCCTCCTGGTTTAGGGTTGTGTGATGAGCTACAAAAACTGATGTTAGAGAAACTAAAAATATGTTGTTCAATACGAATAACTCGGGTCTCAGACTCAGATCAGGTGGAGAAAAATGGTAGTGGGTCGGGGACAAGACACAGTCGAGTGTCACTAGACAAGTATTTGACTGGAATACACATGGTAAACGGAAAATGGGATGCCTTAAACAAACATGAAGACAGAGTCTGCTTGAGAAACTGAAGGATGATGAATTATCCCGGGAAGCTGTAAAGAAAACGACCATATACCGGGAAAAGTGGGGAACAATTGTTCTAGTTCTATGCTCAAGACGCATAGAGGAATAAGTAATAATCATGTACACAATATCAAATAAACAAATCATGTACACATATACTAATAATACATATAGAATTGTGTACACAATGGTCCAATCAATTGACATGGACCAGGATAAATGACATGACAAGATGACCATATTCCAAATCACACAGTACACGTACCGTCCGCTATAAACATTATGTATTGGAATTCTGTAAAACGTATCTGGGCACACTACCTACCTACCTTATTAATTGGCATTGTAACTTTGGTTATCCCAAAGAAAAATGACAATCTTATTGATATCCGTGAGACAGCCAGAAATCACATAAAATGTCCGCTTGGTCTCTGTAAGGTGTTATGTACGGCCCTAAGTTGCAGGTAAAACTCTATGAATCATATTACGCAGATATGTTCAAATAATGTGTTGAACCGATTCCTATATTTCAAAGTAAACGAAAACATAGCTAGGTTTTATAGAAACGTAGCTGTGATTACACAACCAAATATGGGGATGAATGCACTATCTACGGAGAGGTGTGTACATTGAACGTGACAAGTGCTAAAGTACACTAAACTATGCTGGCGTCTGTACTGTATTCAACGCTAACAGCATAGCTGCACTAAGAATAAATAAGCAGCGTTTAACGAGAAATTTTGGGAGATAATTATGTTGTCAATAGTAAAATGTTGACGTAAGAAGTAAGTTAAGAATGCGTGTTCATACATTGACCAGAGATATATTGAAGAATATGATGTTAGAGACGGTATGTTATTTCATCAACAACAAACGATGGGATCAACATCACTCCGACCACTTTCAGGTTCAGTTTATTCTCTGATAACCAATTGTGGATAGGTCAATCTGTGAGACTTTCATCATCATTATACTGTGCCATGTCTGCGGGGGTAAGCGATCATGGATCCCCACAAACGTCTGTCTTTCTTTGTTGTTTTGTCGTCACATTGTTACTGGGTTGTTGCCAAGTGTCGTGGTTAGTTGTTTTTGTATTGCAGTGGCTTGTGTGATTTATATTTGCTCTTTGACAGGATTCTGCTAGGCCATCTAACCATATTTTTCGTGATCTTCCTTTCGCCTCCTTTCCTGTTCTGTTGTAGAAGACTCTGTATACTATGGAGTTTGTTTGGGTGCATTCTTATTAAGTGGCCGAACAAACTTCATTCTTTGTTTCTCAATGTAATTCTAGAAAGGTTACGTCCCAATTTTCTTTTTTATGCTGCTGTTGGTGACTGTCTTCTCTGGTGTTGTTGGTAACTATTCATAGGCATCGCATTTCACATGTAGTTATTTTTGCGACTATGCTTTGCTCATTGTCCATGTGTAGCTCTCGTAACACAGAGTATGTATGAAAATACTGTTGATCATCTGTTGTTTAGCTGTCAGTCAGATGTATATGATAGGGTTTAGTTCTTATAATAACGCAATATTTATCATCTTGGAGACGTAATCTTAAATAGAACAATTCAAATATTTACAATTTAGAGCATGAATTACGGTAAAAACACTCAAAAAGTGTTTTTGTTTTTTTTTTTAGTTTTGCCATTTCAGGAAAGTTACCTACAAATTGTGCGAGCTTCCTTCCATAAATATATGTCAGCTTGGCAACGGTGTAGGGCAGATTTTAGCTCGTCCATATTCTGGGTATGTCAGGTCGATAATGCAAGAATACGAACGTCGAAAAACGATATTTACAGCGCGCAATCCTTTCATTCTGTAATTTGTTACTTCCGGAAGCAATTTTTGTTACTTCCGGAAGCACGCATATTGCAACGTATACTAAATTATCCAGTATATGGGCTTTGAGACATCATAAAAATTACCACTGCCAGTATATGGCTTTGAGACATCCTAAAATTACCACTGTCAGTATATGGGCTTTGAGACATCTTAAAAATTACCACTGCCAGTATATGGGCTTTGAGACATCCTTAAAATTACCACTGCCAGTATATGGGCTTTGAGACATCCTTAAAATTACCACTGCCAGTATATGGGCTTTGAGACATCTTAAAAATTACCACTGCCAGTATATGGGCTTTGAGACATCTTCAAAATGACCACTGCCAGTATATCAGCACAGAAGAGTGAAGGGGTTAAAATAGAATCAATGAGAAGAAGTATAAGAAATATATTCTTTACATAACTATGAATATAACATATTAATCCGATCTCTATTTCCAGTTGTGTTTATACTATAAGCCATCAGCTGACTAGTTGTAATGTCCACATCCCTCAATGTCCTAATAATATCTGCAACAAGTATATAAAGAGCTTTTTTTTTAAAACGTGCAAACACTATTGTTTGAAAAAGACATCACTAAGTGAAGCTCTTTTTATGGAGAGCTAGGTGGTTGTGTTCTGAAAAACTCACGTCTGCGGGTCTAGGCAATGGGGGCCGTAAGAAGTAAGGTAGTGGTTGGAATTCTGTGTTTGATAAATTGATGTTTCCTGAGGTTCGCAATACCTGTTTACTATCTATTTACTTAGCATAATAATACCTGCACGCACTGAAGCAGCAGCAAGCAGGAACTCACTCAACTATGACAAAGTACGAACACTTGTGTTACTACAAGAACGAAGCTACTTCTGTTAAGTAACATGGCCGTATAATACAATCCCATGTGATACAGTTTTTTTCATTTCGAAGGAACGTATTTGTAAATGGTTGTAACCCGGAGTGTCACATTCCACAACATTTATATGAAGCCGTAAAGTAGGACTAGAACGATAACAAATGATTATTGAATCCGTTCTCTGGTAAGACATATACTAAATGTGATCAGAACATACTAACCGCAAGCACATATAAATACTGTGCTTAACAATATATACACAATATGATCGATAGGATTAATCTGTTTACATGCTAAGCCGTGAGATTAGATAAGATATATATATACATAATGATGGTAGCTTGAGAAGGTATTGACAGAAATAGCCAATGTTGAATTATGTGAAGTGGCACTTGATGTTTTTCAAGAAATTAAAAGATAATAATACACTTACCTGAGAGCTGCGGTAGCGTAGTTGTTAGTAAACTCGCTTCTCAAGGCTGGTGGTCCGGGTTCAACTCCCGAATGTATTTTTTTCCGACCGCAACAGCTCTCAGGTCGACCCAGCCCCTATTGGGTACCAGAACAGCTCTGGGAAAGTAAAGGCGGCCGGCGTGATGCTGACCACATCACCCATCGTGTGCCGACGGTCAATGAACGATACAGGCCTAACACTGTATTGCCCTATATACCACAAGGTATGAAAGGGTTCCTTTAGGTTAGGTAAGTAGGTAATACACTTACCTAATAAAATTACAATGATATCGACAGTTGAGCATATGAGATAAATACTTAGCTTACAGCCACTACTTTCAAGTCATACTATCACCCAAGCCATTACTGTATATAGTGTTACTGAGACCAGCCACACACACACACACACACACAATACATAAGAAAAGTAGTATCAAGGGTGAGAGAATCTAGCGTGACATGTCGTGGATGACACACACACAATACATAAGAAAACTAGTATCAAGGGTGCGAGAATCTAGCGTGACATGTCGTGGATGACACACACACACACACACACACACAATACATAAGAAAACTAGTATCAAGGGTGCGAGAATCTAGCGTGACATGTCGTGGATGACACACACACACACACACAATACATAAGAAAACTAGTATCAAGGGTGCGAGAATCTAGCGTGACATGTCGTGGATGACACACACACACAATACATAAGAAAACTAGTATCAAGGGTGCGAGAATCTAGCGTGACATGTCGTGGATGACACACACACACACACAATACATAAGAAAACTAGTATCAAGGGTGCGAGAATCTAGCGTGACATGTCGTGGATGACACACACACACACACAATACATAAGAAAACTAGTATCAAGGGTGCGAGAATCTAGCGTCACATGTGGATGACACACACACACACACACACACACAATACATAAGAAAACTAGTATCAAGGGTGCGAGAATCTAGCGTCACATGTCGTGGATGACACACACACACACACAATACATAAGAAAACTAGTATCAAGGGTGCGAGAATCTAGCGTGACATGTCGTGGATGACAGAGACTGAAAGAACGATATACCATGTGGTAGCAGTTGCAACTCTGCCAAAAAGGGGCAAGAATGTCTCGGCTGCAGCAAGCTGTCAACAATAAATATCTACCTAAGATTAACCTTCTGCTAATGATGTCAGATCAACACACAGTATATGAGACTTGCTCAATTCTTGGGCTTAATACACGTATCCCCGTTTTTCGATTGTTCGCTTTACGCCACTTCGTTTCTACTACAGGTATTGTACCTGTTTTTGCTAATCGAAAAGAATACGACGTAGATTTTCACTTTTACGAAGAAAGGCGAAAATAGTGTTCAGCAATAGTGGTTCCGTGCCGTAACTAAAATTACACTCAACAATTTATCATTCAACTCAACGTTTCGTCCACTATCATAACATCTATATTTCTATTCTACATTCCTTGATCGGCAATGGAATGTTTTCTTAATGGGGTCACATCTGAGAATGCAAGACCTTTAACACACAGACAAATCTGGGCGTCTTATTGATTAGAAATCAAACGAAAAAGCTTGCTTAACAAGGGTGCTATACCAAGGATAAGTGTAACCATCAATCAAGATTGACCTTAGTCAAGACAACTTAAGAAAGCTTGCAGACAACCTGAAGGAGAAAGTATTGCTGATCATAGAATATGCTAGAAGTCACTGAAATAATGATTACCATAAGCTGGTGACATAATGATCATAACGTCTGAAACAATACAAATTGTACGGAGGTTGGAGGAGGGTCAGTGACTACGTCATTAGCATTTGCCCTGCCTTCCAAAAACCGTAGGTTCGAATCCGGGCATGGCCGTTCTGTTCATTAGTAGTGCACTTTACCACAGACCCTAGGATTGTTGCAGGAACTACGGAGATTGTACTTTGTGCTACACTCTCGGCAGGTGGTGTACCATTTTTGCGGAGAGAGACCGAGCTATGCGAGGTAAAACCCGGTGCATTAAAGACAATCCTTCGTCTTTAGACCAATTACACATTTTACACAAGTTAAACTACCATCTGATCACATTGATTAACACTCTTGGACGGAAGACATTGTAGAATAGATACATATACACCAGCAGGAGAATAGATACATATACACCAGCAGAAGAATAGATACATATACACCAGCAGGAAAGAATAGTACATATACACCAGCAGGAAATGATACATATACACAGCGGAAAGAATAGATCATATACCAGAAATGTACAACACCTCAAATGTTCAGAATACAATGAACAACATTATGTTGATAACGACAGTTCCTACTGTACGAATGTTGCATGATGGATAAAGCAAGTCTGAATGTGCCAAATAATTACTTGCAACTTGAAAGTTAAAAATAAGTTTTAAACAAAAAATATAATGAAAACATTACTGAGCTGGATAACCAATTAGACTTAGAAGTAGATGCTTCAGATATAGAAAATTGTTTAAAACATATGTCAATAACAATAAGAGTTCTTAAGAGAGGGTAGAGTTGAAAGAATTGAAGAACTCCGAAATTGTGAATACTGAGATTTTCTGAATATTTACCGATGTTATAAAGGATGAACTTTATCAGACTTGATATGTTTAGATGGATACCAGCTTGATAAGACTGATGTTTTCTATGGGTCGTACATTTACCACAACAATATGAGTTTACTGAACACGTATATTGCTTCCCTACCAAGATGTATCATTGTATAATAGCCATGCCTAATGTTCCATATCTGTGGTTTTCTTATCTATCTATCGAAAGTTAAAGAACAAGTTTCTCTTTTAATTTTAATTTTTTTTTTGGAAGGAAGGGACGTAAAGAAGCAATTTCGGGACAGATGTGACTTTTGTTTTAACCGATACTTAAAGAGTTAACCTTAATCTTCGTTTATGTTGCAGGAAACACCAGGGTCTCACGTAGTAAGTAAAGTGTCAGATTCATGTCTGTAGTAGTATGGTGATTTAACATTGTATTACTCAGTGATGTTACATATACAAGTATGGCAGTAAGTCGGGATATGTCAGAACGGTAAGAATACGACGACATAAATGAATATGACGTAGTACTTACGAAGAAGAAGAAGAAGAAGAGAGCATATGGTTATATTCAGACTGAAACCAAGCCGCTGTAGATTACATAAACATACTAAAATAAAGCAATTAGACGTCAGATCATGTGGGGAAACTCCAACAGTAGAATATGCCCTTCAAGACTGCCAGCTCAACGAGAGAAGAAGAGTGATGGTATGCCCTTTTTTGTTAAATCATTCCTAAGAATCTATATGATGACCTGTGTCATATCTAAATGCAATAACATAAATGATGTGGCTGCATGAGTAAACGAAGGTTCTATATGATGGTAAGAGTGGCGTGTGTCATATCTCTAAATGTAATAACATAAAAGATGTGGCTGCATGAGAGTAAACGAAGGTTCTATAGGATGGTAAGAGTGGCCTGTGTCATATCTCTAAATGTAATAACATAAAAGATGTGGCTGCATGAGAGTAAACGAAGATTCTATAGGATGGTAAGAGTAGCGTGTGTCATATCTCTAAATGTAATAACATAAAAGATGTGGCTGCATGAGAGTAAACGAAGGTTCTATAGGATGGTAAGAGTGGCCTGTGTCATATCTCTAAATACTGGGTGTTCAAGATAAGAGCAGCGCCATTGACAAATCAAAAGTTACCAGGTACGCACTGCGTTATGTCTTTTACTATTTAAACCAGTTCTCACAAGCTCGTCATGTCGTCACATCTGTTCATCGCCCCTTGTCACACCATAATTACACACCATCACAAAAAGACTTGCTCACTTGACCTATACTACGTCATAATTGAACCTTCTCATTTTCATAAACATATGCCAGATTGGCTTCCCTGACGGGGCTACTTTTATATTGAACACCCTGTACAATAACGCAAATGATGTGGTTATATGACAGCACGGGAAGAAGCAGTAAAAAATACAAGTTCTATTTAAATTATTTCGTTGTGCTTGTTTGTCTGTGGTAAATCTGTAGTTCTCTATAAATGCCATCATCGCCACGTAGCTTATTAAGAAAACGTATTCAATCTGCAAGCATCCAAAAACACGCAGTCAGTGCCAGAAACAGTGCTGCTACGTGGGTCTGCATCGATAAGTAAAATCAATATTACAGTAGACCAGACGGCGTGTTGGTCTTTGCCAAATGGCTATCTCTACATGTCCCTTATGTACCCTAGCTGTACAGTTAGGCCAGGAAGATACCCTGTTCCTATAGTTTATCTATCTTGTGTGCTTGTATAACTAGTCGTTTGCTAAACGTGCCAGAGAATACGTGAAGACAGAGTGGGGAACATTCAGCGAGAAGGCAACAACCGACATTTTATATTATTATATCTCAAGGGAGATATTTTGTTATGCGACTCCAGCGAGCCTGATCATCACGTGGTATGTCGGCTGGCGTAGGCGATCGTGGATCTGCACAAGCGTCTGTTCTGAATACTTATTACGCCCGTATGGTGCCAGGGCCCACAGTGGAAGCAAAGAAAAGTGCTACTGCGACCTACAAGGCATGTCTTAAGATGCGATTGATGTAGGAACTATGGAAGCTAGTCAATAAAAAGCATCGCAGAAATCGGATGTGCTGGCTTACTCGTATGCGCATAACTGGCACAACGTACAATCGCTCTTAGGCTCAGATCACATAGAAATCACAAAGAGTGGTTAACAAGTGGTCGATATGAAGCGTTCGAAGAAGAAGAAAAAGCAAGGGCTTGGATTGAAGTGGACAGAAAAAAGCAGCACAACAAGCTTATAAGCGGGATCATTAATCAACATCCAACTGGTACAGTAAGTCACTGGACGATGTTGGGGTTGTTGCGAAGAAGCTTGAATCATTAATCAACATCCAACTGGTACAGTAAGTCACTGGACGATGTTGGGGTTGTTGCGAAGAAGCTTGAATCATTAATCAACATCCAACTGGTACAGTAAGTCACTGGACGATGTTGGGGTTGTTGCAAAGAAGCTTGAATCATTAATCAACATCCAACTGGTACAGTAAGTCACTGGACGATGTTGGGGTTGTTGCAAAGAAGCTTGAATCATCAATCAACATCCAACTGGTACAGTAAGTCACTGGACGATGTTGGGGTTGTTGCAAAGAAGCTTGAATCATTAATCAACATCCAACTGGTACAGTAAGTCACTGGACGATGTTGGGGTTGTTGCGAAGAAGCTTGAATCATTAATCAACATCCAACTGGTACAGTAAGTCACTGGACGATGTTGGGGTTGTTGCAAAGAAGCTTGAATCATTAATCAACATCCAACTGGTACAGTAAGTCACTGGACGATGTTGGGGTTGTTGCAAAGAAGCTTGAATCATCAATCAACATCCAACTGGTACAGTAAGTCACTGGACGATGTTGGGGTTGTTGCAAAGAAGCTTGAATCATCAATCAACATCCAACTGGTACAGTAAGTAACTGGACGATGTTGGGGTTGTTGCAAAGAAGTTTGAATCATCAACTATGGACATGTCCGGAGCGCAATGAAGATATCTCATACTGAAACTAAACTGCACATCAGACTCTAAACAAATCCACACACAATCGAAATATCAACACTGGAAATAAAAATACAACGAAAATATATGTATGGAATGATCGCTCTGTGGCTAAGTGGTTAGGCCCTTTGCCTTGTGAGTCCAAGGTCGTGGGTTCGAATCCGGATCACGCCGTTCTGTTTAAGAGTGCAGTTTTTTTTTCCAGACCCCTAGGATTGTTGCTGGAGATACGGAGTTTCTTGTTTTGTGCAATACTCTCGGCAGGTGGCGTCCCATTTCTGCGGAGAGGGACGAGCCATATAAGGGGTAAAACCCGGTGCAATGAAGTCAATACTTTGGCTTAAAAACCCTTTAAGAGTTTTAAAACTTATCAATAAGAAACGGTTTTTTTAGTCTGTCTCTTAGTAAATAATAGCACAACAGTTATGCAAAGACTAATACAACATAAAGTTAGTAAGTAGTTACACAGATGTAAATGTTCACGGAAAAAGTGCTCTATCTGATATATAATAATTATATTAACTTACAGACGAAATCAAGCTCCGCACAGAAGATGTAAAACTACCACAAGTTGCCTCCTCACTAATACAAGAACAACCTTATCGCTGTGTGCATCATTAATCTTCACAGAGAAGTCTAAGCACAGGTTCCACACTGTATACATAAGTCGTCTACTCTAGCGAAAAGTGAGTAAACACAGATCTGTCCTTGTGTGGAGAGCAAGATAGAAAGAGTATACGTGCTGTACAACAAGATAAATATAGGAGATTTATACATGTTTAACTGACAAAATGACCTCCTACCCCCCTCATTCTAAGCGGAAAAACTGACACTACCACCCCATTAAAAGGCCACAATTAACAAAGTATATTTCAAAGGTTACACACTTTTACGAATTTCACAAAAGGTGAAATCGCTCTGATTCCGTCGCTGAAAGAAAATCTACATGTCCATCAATGCAGATGAGAATTCGCATTGAAATTATCTATCGTTAAAACCATAAGTAGGTTTCCATGTGATACACTAAATAAGATGTGAATACCTGTATCCGTGCTGATCACTGATAGATGTTACCTGTATCCATGGATAAATAAATAAGATGTGAATTTACATGTATTCATGTGATACACTGGATAAGATGTTAATTTACCTGTATTCATGTGATAAACTATAAAAGATGTGAATATACCTGTATCCATGTCATGCACTAGACAAGATATGAATTTACCTATCACAATCCAAATTTAACCACTGACAACGGTTAAGTTAGAGTCTCAAGAAAAGAAACATCCCAAAATGTCAAAATCCTTCTCATGGAGAATTCACAACAACAAAATGTTTGATCCCAGCAAGTGTCAATACTTACATTTTAAAAAGGTTGTATTTAAAAGTGAACTTCAGTTTAACCAACAATAGTTAGTAGTATCATGCTGGCAACATTAGCAAGTCAATAATAATGCAATATAAGCAGTCACAAAAGTAATGATTAGATTCTACTGCGAATAAAGTTTCAAATGAGATTCGTTACCAATAGTTTACAATACAAGTATTCAGACGAAAGCTTTGAATAAAGTTAAAATATAACTGTTCAGTTTTATCATAAAGCAGTAACAAGAACGGTTTTCTGGCCAACACTATGTTACCAGTGCCAAACATGGCAAACAACAGCAGCTAATGAGCGGGAATGTGCATTAGAAGAGCTGCGTGTATGAGAATTAGAGACAAAATTAAAAATGAAGAAATCAGAAGAAGACTGGGTGTGAAACAAGTCCTACAATTCATAAAAGAACATTTTATTAAATGGTTTGGACATCTGGCAAGAATACCCTGGTATCGACTACCACAGAGAGCCACACTGAAAAAGTATAACGAGTACAGAGCACGAGGAAGACCACGCAAAAACAGCCTTAAGACAATGAGTAGCAGCTTACAGCCTTTTAACAAGCACACAGAAGATCACTACATCCCCCACCCTCAACATACCGTTCTATAAAGAAGTAAATGGTAGAAGAAAACAGAAGAAGTAACGAGTACAATCACTATATACAGGGTGTTCAACTTAAAAGCAGCCCCAGTGATAAATATAAATTTGTCAGGTACGCATTGCATCTCGTCTATTTACTATTTAAACCGGTTCTGACTAGCTTGTCCTACGTCACATTTGTTCATCGCCCCTTCCGCACTACAATTACACACCATCAAACAACCTTGACCTATAACTACGTCATAACTGAACCTTCTCATGTCCATACATATGTGCCAGATTAGCTCCATTTACAGGCTGCTTTTAAGTTGAACACCCTGTATAATAATAAGGTACTTTGATACAATTTCAGCTAATTGTCGCCAGGAGGCCCTCTCTCACATACTTAGAACCCCCAAGTCTGACAGGGTTAAACTTATCTTAACTTTCCAACCTCATAGTTCCCTGGTGAAAAAGGTCTTATTCCATCATCTCCTATTCATTTCAGTTCATGATCCGGGAAAGAGTTATTTCCGATCACGTATCTTAGAGTGAGCGTATCAGTATGGAAAAGAATTTCCTTTCAAGATTTGTTGCAACTTTAGACGCTCAAGACAACACCCAAATGTCACTTTGGAATCCATCCAATGTTTGATCCCAGCAAGTGTAATACTTCATATTAAAAAGGTTGTATTTTAAAAGTGACTCATACATTCAAGACATTTAGTAGTCTCTGCACATTATCATCAATATATACCTGCAAAAGCGTCATAAAGCTATATTAGATAAACTGCGAATAAAGCTCAGAATGAGATTCGACCTATTTACAATACAATATTCAGCCAAAGCTTGGATTAGTTAAACATAATTTCATTTACTAGCTAGTACAAGGAAGTTTCTGACGTATGTTCCAGGTCAACAGCCATCCAGAATCATGCTTCCTCGATGATAGAGTCAATTAATGAAACTGGAGAAGACGTTTAACATCTAAATTCTAAGAACATTTTAAATGGTTTGGACTCGCAAAATACATTCCTATGCTACAAGAAGCCACACTGTATCATCAGTGCACTGGGCCACAAATTAAAGACATGAGTAGCAGTTTACGCCTATAAACGAAGTCATCTATCCACTAAATTTGTTCTATAGTAATTCTCTCTTTCACTTTCAGGTTTACTTAAGCGCCCATTATAGAAATTGTTCGTTCATTCCTAATTTACATATTTAAAGTTCTGACTGTCTACGTCCATTTGTCATGCTTCCTCGCAAAATTCGTCATTCTTCATCATTGTTAACTGTCATAATGGACCCTTTAGTCCATACATATTGCCAGATTATCGTCCTGTTTATGCTTTTAGTGAAACTGTATAATAGTTTACTGTTTACAATTTCACCGGATACTCGAGTATTCGACTTGACCTAGGGATCGTTACTAGGTCAACATTACTTCATCCGCCCGCCTCAAAATGGATTTCTTGTCCTTGTTAACATTGGTTAGCGACAAAAATAGTAGTGTTGTTTATCTATAAGACTATGGGATTTTACATTTTCTTGGATCACCAAACCGTCAAACACTCTGCACACTTTGTGGACACAGGCGCACATACACAGAACATAGAGTGCCTCTGGAAAACGGCGAAGGAACGAAACAATAAGCAAAATGGAACATATCGACATCTCTTGCATTCGTACATGCGTGAGTTTATGTGGCACCGTCGAACAAAATCTAGAGGTTTGAACCCATTTGAAGCAATTATGGCAGACATTGTAAGCTTCTGGCCCCCAGAGTTAGTCCTCACAGTCCCGTTGCCCTGTCTACTCAGTCAGGGTTGCCAAATGTAAATCGGCTTTTAATGCTAGATTTTAGGGGAAAAGGGCTATAAATATTTTTTTACTGCTAGAACGCAAAAAAATAATGCTAGATTGGTAACGCTATATATATATCCTAAGAACACTAATAGAAAGATCAATAGAAGTAAAAGCAGATCTATACTTGTGCTTTATAGACTACACCAATGCGTTCGACAATGTACACCATCAAGAACTTTCCAAAATGTTAGAGAGCTTAAACATCGACAGCAAAGATCTAAGAATCATTCAGAACATATATTGGCAACAAACAGGAGCTGTAAGAATAGACAAAAATATTGAAACTTTCCAGAAGATCAAAAAGGTGTTAGACAAGGATGCGTATTATCACCAGACCTGTTCTCACTGTATTGTGAAAGCATTTTTAGGTCTATAACAGATATTCCTGGAATAGCTGTGGGAGGACATATCATAAATAACCTGAGATACGCTGATGATACTGTATTAATAGCAAGAAATGAAATGGAGCTACAGAAATTAGTTGATAAGATTGTGACAGAAAGTAACAACAAAGGACTCAGTTTGAATATTAAGAAGACAGAAGTTATGATAATATAAAAAAGCAGATTTTATCCAAAATACACCATCACAGTAAATGGGACTGATCTAAGACAAGTGCAGTAATTAAATACCTCGGAGTCCTGGTAACATCAGATGACAGATGCCGATCAGAAATAAAGAGAGAATAGGACAAGCGAAAACATCATTCCTGAAGATTAGAAGCATTGTCTGCAACAAGTCCTTGTCAATCCGATCAGAATGCGAGTTATTCAGTGCTACATAGAACCAATACTGACACACGGATGCGAGTCATGGACAATGAACACACAGATCGAAAAATCTCTGAGTGCCACAGAGATGGGGTTATACAGAAGAATGATGAGAATCCCATGGACTGCTAAAATGACTAATGTTGAGGTGCTGAATGAAGTCAAGACACAGAGAAAGCTTATCATCAATATAAGAAAGAGGCAGTCATCATTTTTCGGGCATGTGATGAGGGGAGGTTTAGAACACATTTGACAACCGGTAAAATCGAGGGTAGACGAGACAGAAAATTTTTGATAGCCTGACTTCATAGCACGGTAGAGCGTCAACATCTGAGTTGATAGCAGACACCAACGACAGAGATTTGTGGAGATCCATGATCGCCAAAGCCAGCCGGTACGACCCCTGATGATGATGAGATTGGTAACACTGCTCACAGTCCTTTTTAGGGCTATCCTGACCTAGTAACGTTTCGTGACCTAGGTCAAGTCAAATACTCGAGTACCCGGTGAAATTGTATCAAAGTACTTATAAGAATAATATAATAAGTCCTCTCGTACCGTTATACGTTACATAGAGCCTGCAAGTAATTTCTCCATACCGCTCTATCCTGGGCAACTCGCTAATCTCTTCTATGGAACTGACACAGATATTTCTTGCCTCTCTCATCAAAGTTCGTTTCAGGGTCTCCCTAGGTCGTCCTCTCTTCCTTGAATCCTTTGCATCCCACTTAATGCCTGCTTTGATATTCGTTGATCATTTCTCCTCACGGTGTGTCCAACAATCACTATACATGAGTTTACGATAATGTCACTCCACAATTTCCAGTATCGTATCCTCTTTCTAATTCCTTACTGTTGATTCTCCCATGTCATTATGTTTAATATCCATCATTATGTTTAATATCCAGTCTTCTATTCTTCTCACCAAATGTTTTTATTGCAGTAAATTTCCCTGCTGACATGATGTATTCAACTGTTTTATTAACAAGCTAATTGATTCATTAATAGTACATCATTGCACTTCGGTGGTAACCATGTGTGTTCGATCTTTTCTTACACAGAAGATTTCAGGGCAGTGAACGAGCTCCGTAGCACCGACAAGAGTTCACGATGTAATTTAGAAGATAGTGAAAATATTTGTGGTAGGAATTGTATTTTTACTCTTTCTAATAAATTCTCAGACAGCGGTTTTCCTTCCATCTGCATACTCTTTCTAATAAACTCTGACAATGGTTTTTCCATCTTGCACTCTATATTTCTAATTATTTCCGCTGACGTTCCATCCGACTTTGATCTCTCTTTGCGACAGGGTTCATCACTAATTCTTAATAATTAGGTTCACCTCACGTTCTTCATATCACGACAGGTTTCCATCCACTTTGATTTGAACCGAAGTTTTACCGCTTCAACAGGACTACATTATCTTCCGTCTGGTAGACTAGGCCGATTCGACTAAGATTTCGAATATCCGATGGTCCAAAGACGGACCTGAACAAGATGTCAGCACATAATACCAAATTACATGAATGGAATTTGAACAGAGCGAGACCATAATATGCATAGATGAGGAATTTAAAAGATGTAGACCATTATCAATTAGCGTGAATGAGGATGAAGATTAAGAACCAAATAGCCTTAGCGATGATGTAGACTGATTAGTAACTAAGATGTTCGAGAACAATATGCCAATAGGAGAATGGAGGACATTTAGAACAAGATGTGTCACAGAGACCCACATAATATGCCAAATTAGCGATGAATGTGAGGACATTTAGAACAAGATGTGCACAGAGACCACATAATATGCCAAATTAGCGATGAATGTGAGGACATTTAGAACAAGATGTGTCACAGAGACCCACATAATATGCAAATTAGCGATGAATGACGGACATAGAACAAATGTGAGAATAATATTGCCAAATTAGCATGAATGAGGACATTGAACAAGATGTGTTCAGAGACCATAATATGCCAATTAGGATAATAGACAAGAAAAGATGTGACCACAATATGCTAGAGATGACACACATGAATGTCAATATAATGACATAGAAAATGTGCTAACAACAAATATGCAATGCCATCTATGTCAATAAATGACTAAAACATGCTAACCACTGATTTATTGTATCTAACAAAGTCTTACTGGCCGACACGTTGGTTTTAATAATTGTTTCAAATGTATGGCAGAACATAACTGCTTCTTTGATTCATTCAAGTAGTGACATCTTCACATCGATCATGGACCTCCAACACTAATTGTCTGTGTCATAGTAGAGCATGGGAGTCTCTATGGTGAAGTGGTTAAGACGTTTGTCTGACATTCTGAAGGTTGTGAGTTCGAATCCGGACCTAGTCAAATGTGCAATTTTTTAATGAGATCCATAGAACTGTTTCTTGAGCTATGGAGTTTTGTGCAACAATCTCTGCGGATGGCGTGTCATTTCTTCCGACAGGAACGGTGTCTATGCGGAAACCCGGTGCAATAAAGTTAACTCTTCGCCTTTAGGCTTTCTTTATGGTCATGCAATCGGTCAAATTGTTCTTTGTATATTTCTTAATCGTTTCACACCTATTATTACATTGATGTTTCCTCTTGTTCCTTTCTTTCCCTTCCAATATGTATTGTAGCAGAGTGTCATGTCTATATATATGTTCAGACTCTTGTTCCCTTTCTTTTCTTCCAATATGTATTGTAGCAGAGTGTCATGTCTATATATATGTTCAGACTCTTGTTCCTTCTAAACTTTTCTATATATCTTGCCTTTCCTAATATGTATTGTAGCAGAGTGTCATGTCTATATATATATATGTTCAGACTCTTGTTCACTTTCTTTCCTTTCAATATGTATTGTAGCAGAGTGTCATGTCTATATATATATATGTTCAGAATATGTGCTTCATCTCTGATCTTCTTCAACATTTCCCCTTTAATCCCTATATTTTCCATCCTTTTTTGTCCCTGAAATATGTTGAAGCGATTTAAGCAGTTTGGAGTTACCTGTTGTACAAACAGAACTGGATGCCTGGGGGGCAGAGTGAGAGGTGTGTTTGATCAGCGAGCCAAGGGAACCATCAGTATGCGATAGAAGATGAAATAACAAGAACCATCAGTAAGTATACTCTTCGATATCTGTTGGGGAGACTGAGCACCTATGGGTCTGCCCGGAGTGCAATGACGTCAGTTTAGTAAGCAATAACCAATAACCCTGAAATACGTGTAATTGATATATCCACATCACAAAAGCTGAAATTGTGTCTCCCAGCTACTCGGTGCCAATGTTATACCTTACAACTACATATTCATATACAATTTCACTAAACTACTGCCATTCAGACAAACATATAAAGTACAATGTATAGCAAACGAGAGAACGTAACCACAAACACTTTATTAATAAATAAAAACAGACAAAATCTAACTAAGAAATAAATCACATTATATATGAAAACGACTAAATACACCTACCGATAGAATCCGATAGAATCGAGCAACTACATGAAACTGCGTATTCTTGTACGTCTATATAAAACGTGCATACAATAAATGCCGATATCGTCCTGGAGGAATATGAATGACAGAGCTTGGGGAGGAAATCATTGCTAACTTTATCGGACTCGTAAAAACCAGACCTCCATAACTCAATGCACGGCATCGATCCTGCCATGAAAATACGAGAACAAACTACCAGCGTGATGATCTCTGTTCAGTTGTGGAGGTCACAAGAACGGGTTTTTTCTTTTAAAGGAGGCGAAGGGTACAGTTTGAGTGAATCATAACATACTAAGACTTGCTGACTAGTGGAGAAAAACAAGGAAACCAGAATGAGATCCATAATTATAATTGACTATATATATATATATATATATATATATATATATATATATATATATATAGCCAAAATTTATATTTATATATGTGGCAAAGCACCAGCAAAATATTAAAATTAAAAATACTGAGAACATGAATTTTTCCAGTGGCTTCTTATGGTTGTGAATCATGGACTTTTTAAAACAAACAAAAAGAACGAAACTCCAGTTCTTCGAAACTAAATGCTACAGAAAGATCCTACGAATACCGTGGACATAAAAAAGAAAGAACACTGATGTCCTGAAAGAACTAGATGTTAAAGAGAATTGGCTGATAAACAACATACTATACAGAAAAATTACATACTTTGGTCACATCAAGCGACATGATGGCTTGGAAAGAACAATTCTAGAGGGCAGGGTCCCAGGACGCAGAGGCAGACCAAGAAGAAGATGTCAACAAGATATTTAAAAAACCATGAATATGACCATCGACGAAGTGGGTGAACTGGCAAGAGACAGAGTGCATTTCAGATATGCTGCAAAGAGAGCAACGTCCTATAAAGTATACGCACCTTGATGATGATATATATATATATATCAGTGGCGTATCCTAGTCTTGGATACAATGTGTGGTACAATCTAATAATTTCATACTTTATAAAACCAATCTCTCTTTCTCTCTCTTTGCAACTTTCACATGTATGTTGTAATGTAGTAGTATTGTTTATATATAGGCCTCTTTGTGAGAATGAACCCGAATACATCAGTTGAAAGAGCGTACAACCTGAAAATGGAATCATGAAGAGGAAGGGACAAACCACGAAAAAGATGGACTGATGGAGTTATATATATTTTAAAACTCCACAATACCACAGAATATCAAGCGACCGAGCGTGCACTATCTCGGACACCGATCATTAGTTAAACCTGCGACGCCTAACGGCAAAAATCAGTGAAGGACAACATAAAAAAACAGAAATAGTAGTGTTATTTTTCAGAAATATACAATGCTGGTAATCGTTATAATGTTTGGTTAATCTTCGTTTATTTTTAGCAAAATGATTTACAGTTTGGATAAATACATTTGTTTTAACCATCCAATTACATTTAATATAGACCAATTTCCAAATCTTAACACTGCACGATTGTTCATTTGTAATATTCAATTCCATTATTGTATTAAATGACAATGAAGTGCACTTGAAAATGTATCAAATATATTATAGTCTGTCCATTAATTCGTGAGCACGTTTGAAATTGATTTTCTCGAAAACTACCTGTTGGATCTCAGTGATTTTTGCAAGCAGCCTTAGAATATCCATGACGCTAGAGAAATATTTTTTCCAAGAAAATTTGATGTAGTTTGAAATATTTCTACTTCAGGTTATATTAAAATCAACCTCAGCGGATTGTACACAATAGTAACAGATTTACGGTACACAGACGCGTTGTTCTAAAATACATTATGGTAACATTGAAATATCGTGAGTTTCACGAATTCCCGTGCACCTAACCCAGTCGACTTTGAAAGCGGAAAGCATATGACGTTATAATTGGGATACCGTTGTATAGTTATAGGCGTATCTCGCTATTTGTATGAAGCTATTGTATCATATTTGTTGGCTTATCAAAACTGACATTGATATCACATTCATAATGAGTCTGAAGTGCACATTTATAACAATGCAGAAGGTTACAGTTTTACTATACCAACACTTCCGTAGGGAATCTAAGAGAGGTCATCTATATTGCGATATTCATAACCCTGAGAAACGAACGGAACTGGCGCTTGGTCTGAATAGAGAATCCTTTTCCCGATGGATTAAACAGGACACAAAGTGCACTAATGTCAAGCAAGGAAGGAAAAGAACAATTGACGACTTTGACATAGATGTCATAAGACGGAGCTCTTGAAAATGTTTGCGACAAATCAACTTGTTACTCTCAGGAAACTGAAATTAAAACTGCAATCAGAATGCAGCATAGACATTTCTAAAAGTACTCTATGAAAATTGTAAGAGCCGCCGGCTTCACCTTCAGAAAAACTATAGGCGGCAGGAATATTATTTGTGAAAAGCCACATTTAATTGCTGCCCGAAGTAAATACCTGAGGCAGATCCGTGAGCGCGGAGGCAAGGCTATGATATTGTATATTTGGACGAATCCTGGGTCAATGCTCACCACACCAATGCTAAAGAATGGCAATCAGTAGACGGTGAACAGAAAAAAAAAATACCAAGCAGCAAAGGCCAGCGTATTATACTAACACATGCAGGAAGTAGTGAAGAAGGTCTTGTCCATGACGCTGGACTTATTTTCCAATCAAAAAGTACCGACGGTAGGACTACCACACAGAAATGAATGGACATATTTTCAGGCACTGGATGGAGAAAGATCTACTTCCAATTCTAAACTGACCATCATGCTTGGTAATGGATAATGCATCCTATCACAACGCAGTATCAGCGGAAGACAAAGTACCAACTGCATCAAATACAAAAGATCAAATTAGGACTTGGCTTGCTAAGGAAAATGTCAGCTTCGATGATACATATTTGAAACCCGAGTTGTTGCACCTGGTGAGGATGACAAATAAGACAAAGGTGTTTCATATTGACAAAATCATTGCGGAATACGGCCACTCGTCTTTGCGACTACCTCCATATCATGCTCACCTCAATCCGATAGAGCTTGTCTGGGCTAAAGTAAAAGGGCAAGTTGCCAAACAGAACAGGACGTTTAAAATGTGTGATGTTGAAGTTCTGACACGTGAGTCCTTCTCAATGATAGACATGCAGTTCTGGAAGAAGTGTGTTGAACATGTGCTCCGAGAGGAAGACGAGTACTGGCACCGAGATGGATTACAATTTGTCCAGCCAGTAACAATTATCAACCTCATGGAATCGTCAGATTCGGGATGATACAAATCATATTTTGATTACAGACTGAGAAATAGCAACGTATACATTCCATATCCAAATGCGTCTACCATCATACAATTTGTGGTGAAGTTAAGACACCCTGGGGTCTAATGGTGACCGAAGAGGAGGACTAACTGTTGCATATTGTATCCAAGTTCACGATTGCACATAAAGGGCAACACACTTAATTACTTGACCTATCAAGTTAATATGGAGATACACCTATGAATAGAATTGATATGGACAAATTCTAGGGATACTGTAAAATCTAAAATTTGAGCCCCTGTATTTGCAATTGTCATAAAAGATCAAAGGAATTCGCCGATGTGCAAAATCCGTAGCATCTATGGACTACTGGTTAGCTTTATTTTAGCGTCATGGATATTCTAAGGCTGCATGCAAAAATCACTGAGATCCAACAGGTAGTTTTCGAGAAAATCAATTTCAAACGTGCTCACGAATTAATGGGCAGACTATAGCACATTAGAGCCTCTGTAGCGTAGTTGTTAGTGAACTCGCTTCGCAAGGCTGGTGGTCTGGTTCAGCTCCGCAATGCGCGTGGAATTTTCCCGACCACGACGGCTTTCAGGTCGACCCAGCCTCAACTGGGTACCAGACATGCTCTGGGAAGTAAAGGCGGCCGGCGTGATGCTGACCACATCACCCAACGTGTGCCGACGGTCAATAAAAATACAGGCCTAACACTGTATTGACCTATATACCAAGAGGTATGAAAGGGTTCCTTTACCTCCTTATAGCACATTATATATGCTAAAATAATAGATAGTCTCCTACACAATAGTAAATAGAATAGTATGTAGAAATTATTCATTATAATTCATTATTGTGTCTTAGTCTGTCCTACTATGTAGTAGTTATTTTTATTCTTACATAGCGTGCCCGCCTGCCCAGCGCGTTGAACGACGGGTGACAAGCCCCCTGTGAGTGCGGTTCAATTCCACGGGCTGACAGAAAAGCCACATGTTCTATAGATTTCCGATGTTCGTGGCACCGAACCGAAGAGTTACGATATCCATGGCACCGAGCCGAAGAGCTGAAAGCTCAAGTGCTTCTGAATCGGAAATTAATTATTTGACATAGCGTGGAATTAATTCAGTGTGCTCCATTCTCGTCGCATGTAAGGAAATGTCCACAACTGGGCAGTATTTTGTCAGCGCTGTGCTAAATGTCTCACTTATATCAGCAATAACTAATAACATATCAGTTATTTCAACAATATTATCAACATTGTCTTTCAAACGTTAACAAAAATTGCCAACTAATTCATCTTTCTATCAATAAGAATACTTTTCTAACATACTATTATCACAAATAAATGTTGGAAGTGTCAACCGCATGCCTAGCACAATATATATGTCAATAAATACATATATATATATATATATATATATATATATATATATATATATATATATATATATATATATATATATATATATATATATATATATATATATATATATAAATCGTGATAGAGTAGGGGTTGATACTCTTGCCTGGTTTCAGGATCAAATCCCACAGTGGGTGTGAAATTTGTTTCCTACCGTCAAGGTTCTCTGGTCGACCCAGCCTTGGATAGATTTAAGAGAAACACTGCAACTGGGAAGTAAAAGCTACAAACGTAGTGCTGACCACTCACCGACGTAGTGCTGACCACTCACCGACGTAGTGCTGACCACTCACCGACGTAGTGCTGACCACTCACCGACGTAGTGCTGACCACTCACCGACGTAGTGCTGACCACTCACCGACGTAGTGCTGACCACACACCGACGTAGTGCTGACCACTCACCGACGTAGTGCTGACCACACACCGACGTAGTGCTGACCACTCACCGACGTAGTGCTGACCACTCACCGATTGTGTGCGTTAGTCAGAGAAAAATATCGACCAAACATCGTATTCCATAATAAACCTCATGCTACGCATAACGGGTACTTTATTGACACTATTAATAACAATATATATTTATATTTGTCAATTTCTTAATATCCGCATACGCTATATCATCATCATCATCCAATAACTTTTCCTGAGCAGAACTTTGCCACCCCAACAGTCCTTCGGAATTTCTCTCTTTCATGGACAAGATAGGTCTCTGCAGCCGTCATGTTCAAACCATCAGTTACACCCTGAATCCATCTTCACTGTAGTCTTCCTCTTCTCTTTGCCGGGATGCCTCCTTCCATGATGGTTTAGCCTTTCGTGACGCTTTATATGTCCAAAATACTTCATTTTTCTTATTTGTAGCATCAGCCAGTTTTCTATGTTTTTTTAAGTTCCTTCTGAATAGATCTATTTATTCTCTCCTCTGTCCGTGATATACGTAGGACTCTTCTGTAACAACTTATTTTCAAAAGCCCCTATATATACTAGCAAATAATGTAGTAAATATATATATATATATATATATATATATATATGTATATATATATATTTATATATATATATATATATATATATATATATATATATATATATATATATATATATATATATATATATATATATATATATATATATATTAGTATATAACTGATTTTGGTCGTCAGTCTAAACAAGACGAAAACTATGGCTCGGGGCGGGGAAACTTTATAAACTTTCGCGGCAACTAACTGGGGGATCGTAAATTAGTTCGTTTATCTTGGGTCTGCCATCACCAACGACCTGACAGTGGATGCGAAGCTCCATATAAGAATCGATATGCCTTCAACAAACATAGCCAGGCTATCGTAGAGAGTGTGGAGAAATAGCATGCAAACAATTAGCAACAAGATAACTGTTTACAAGTCTGTATGTTCAGCAGATTACTTATATGCCAGTGAATCATGGTATGAAGTATCTAGGCAGAATGCTGGAAGTAGCAAGAAGAGTACGGTTTAGAAACAAAGACAGCAGGAAAAAAGTGGGTGCAACAACATCAGTACTGAGTTTCATTTTTAAAAAAACATTAAATGGTTCGTCCACATAGACAGATTACCAACAGACAGTGCACCTCAAAGAACAATGCTACTCTGATAAAGTGGATACAAAGCAAAAGGCAGTTCATGCAAAAGGTAGATCTAAAAAACAGTGGCGGTGACAAACATTATTTATGGACCGCACACAAAAGCCCGTTCTAGAAATCTCTTCTTATCCTGACGCTGTGAGGCAAAACATGATAAGAGAAAAGAAAATAAGAAGCATCATGGTCCTGCAGTAGACCACAGATGAATCTGTTAGACATTTCTCGTTTGAGACGAATACTCATGATATTATGAACACTGAGGTAGTGGAATACGCATTGACACTCCTAGCATGGTCACTATCCAGTGTCGGCTAAGATGGATCTGTACCTTATCTCAGACAGATGTCGGTCGGACCCTAACAATGATACCATGTATGGAGAGCTTACTTCTGGTAAAAGAAATATGCAGCGACCTTTGCTTCGATACCAAGATGTCTTGTGAGATATGAATGTACATGTACTTTACATAAATATACAAGATTGGAAAGAACTTAACAGTTTAAAATGTACTGTTAAAAGTAGGCTCTGGAAATTGACATGTGAACCGGTGAAGCCTGACCCTACAAGCAATTTCTACATAACACTTTATCCTGGGCAACTCTGCTCAATCTCCTCCATGGAACTGAGACCGATATTTCTTGCCTCTCTCAGCAAAGTTCGTTTCATGGTTTCCTTATGTCGTTCTCTTTTTGAACCACCTGCATCCCACCTCAATGCCTGCTTTGATATTCTTTGATCGTTTCTTCTCAATGTGTGTCCAACATATCTCCATCTTCTCCTTCTTATAACAGTTGTTACTAGCGTTTGATCAATTTCTCTGACTTCATCACTTCTGAATTCGTTCCATTTTATGTTCATTATTTTACGCACTGACATATATTTGCAAATGTATTCAATTTGATATACACATGCACATTTACCATATATATGTGACGTCATATAAGATGGACGTTTATCAGACTAAAACAACAACCATTAGTTGCTGCTCTTGTCTGTTCATATATTTCGTCAAACTACATGACTTTGAATGTTTCATATTTCTGTTAACTACTTTTGTGTGTCTCTACAATGCCGTCCTTGGCAATGGATATGAAATAAAATCATAAATTACTCTGATCTACACGCCCTTCCCCCCCCCATTTTTATCCTCCCACATTTGTCCAGTATCTAGAGTATGTAGGTAGATCATAAGTGTGCCCCCCATCTCTCCTACCTCCATAAAGTAGAGAGGGGTCAACTCGCAGACATGGACAGATTATATTTTTGCCTCTATTAACATGAACGTGACTCATCAAGTAGGCATGTTGAGTGTAGTGGGATAACTCGATTTGTCTGGCTAAATTAGAAATGGAAGAATGCCGGGAACAAAACGAATTAACTTAATGAATGCTTGTAGAACTCCTGGTACGGGTTTCTGGATTGAATGCAACAGTTCTCTGTGGTAGTTCGTATTACAATTACTCTTCTTTATTGTGTGGGTGGAAGCTTTAACTGCGTCTCTGCACAACTCTCACAATACTGTCATCTTACACGATCCATTTTTTCATCAATTTTCTTTTCATGTATATAATCATTTGAAAATTGACTATATATGATAGAAATATTTATCAATTTTCTATGTCAAAGTGAAAATAGACCATGTATTGCTCTATATTAATAGAATATGTGATGGGGACGTTGGTAAACTGTTACAATAGGGATGGGGGCGTTACAAAGTTTATGTCGTGCAAAGTGGGCGATGGGCCGAAAAAGTTTGGGAATCTATGATCTAAACCAATCCACGTCAACAACTAGATTGCAAGAGCTTGGATTGAAGATTGGAGTGACCAGAAAACAACAAGGTAGCAGGTATATGAGTAGGCTCATCAATCAACATCAAACTGGTACGGTTAGTCGATGGAGGCTGTTGGAGATATTGCGAAGGAGATCTGAACATCTATGAACATATCAAGAGTGCAATGAAGATCTTCCAAACTAAAACTGAAACGACTAATTTCGACTCGTGTACCTCCGTCCACTGATATATACATTCTAATGACTGTACCTCTGTCCAGAGTTAAAAAGTATATCCGATTAGTGAGGTCACTTCAATGGCTTCTATTAATAGTAGTTACTCAACATCAACCATTTGTAACAAGGAAGGTCAGAGAAAGATTGAAGATTCCCTGCACTTAGTCTTGACAAACTACATGCAACTGTTTGCATTACTCGATAAGATTCAGTTTTCAATAGTTCATGCAATTGCCTGCATTTTTAAAATGGGTTTGCCTTGAAGATTGCCAGCTATAACACGGCGCTACCATCTTCAGCACCTGAACATGCAAAACACAGAGTTTGTGGTAATGAGTACGTAGTAGCAAGATTTCTGCAGGAAACAACACAGAAAAACTGCCAAGATACATACGCTTATCAAGGGCGTTGCTAATGAGAAAAATAGAAACTTCGACAAAATATTTTATTTAATCTCACCACATCATTATGTCATTATAGTACAGTTCTACTTCTTCTTCTTCTGCGTTCGCCCGCTATGAATGCAGGTGTAGCCATGGCGTTTGGTGTGGCGCTTCTGACAGATTTTTGCGTGAAAGCCTGCTTACCGTTTTATTGGTTTCCTCGCCATACAGTCGGGTTATCTCCGACTTCAGAGACACAGTGATATCTTATCCCTGCTCTGACTATCTTTGTCTACCATCATCTTCTCTCTCTCTCTCTCTTGGTGTGTTCTTTCATCGGAACACTTCTCTCTCCCACTCTCTCTCTCTCTCTCTCTCTCTCTCCTTCCCAGCACATCTCTCGTTCTATTGTTAACATAACTTACAACATAAGAAATAAAACGGTTCAAATGCAAAGAAATGACATCATTGCATCGGGTCTCCCTTATATAGTTTGGTCCCTAAATGCACAACTGACACACCACCTGCCGGGAGAACTGCACAACTGACACACCACCTGCCGGGAGAACTGCACAACTGACACACCACCTGCCGGGAGAACTGCACAACTGACACACCACCTGCCGGGAGAACTGAACAAAGCACAAACTCCGCAGCTTCATCAATAACCATGGAGATATCGAAAAAGGTCCCGTGAATCGAACGACGCAGCCCGTCGAACCCACAACTTTAAGAACGTAAGTAAATGGACTGACCACTTCGCCAGAGACCTCAACAACATAGAGAATAAACCTATAACGTAATTACATGTTGACATATATCAGGTTGACATATATCAGGTTGACATATATCAGGTTGACATATATCAGGTTGACATATATCAGGTTGACATATATCAGGTTGACATATATCAGGCTGACATATATCAGGCTGACATATATCAGGCTGGCATATATCAGGTTGACATATATCAGGTACATATATCAGGCTGGCATATATCATTCATAATGCTTATATTCTAAGTAAATCAGAAATTATAGTTGCATATCAAGTTGATACTATAGGTGAATACAGGGACTTGGTGACAATATCATGCTAATATATGGTGAATAATCACTAACTATATCAGTGCAAAATATCAGTGAAATATAGGCTTGACATATACAGACGACATTATACTGAATAAAGGCTGACATATATCAGGCTGACATATATCAGGCTGACATATATCAGGCTGACATATATCAGGTTGACATATATTCAGGCTAACATATATCAGGCTGGCATATATTCTCATCAAGCTATATTCTAAGAAATCAATAATTATTTCAACTCAACAGTTTCCTAAGGGGAGAGGAGTGTAAATAATGCAAGTAATAGTGGTGAATCTACAACACTAACCAGACTGCAAGAATACCAAGTGAAATGTGTTGTAGCTAGACAAGAACGTTATACTGGTAGTCAAAGAAGAATAGTAAACCAACAAAGAACCTATGTCGTTAGTCACCATACGCTGACAGACATAATGAAAAAGAGATCGGAGTACTTATGTACTAATTGGTTCGACGTGCAGTGATGATGATCCGACGACTAACCTAAACTAAACTCACAATGATCCATTAGACTTAGATAACTCTGGCTAATCTCTCAGGTCTGATCTAAAGATGACCTAAAGACTACAGTCAAACAAGCAACCATCCAATGAAGGTAAGTACACAACAGGCTTGAGAAAGTAGAGCTTGTACAACAACCAATGCGTAGATAAGGAACTTTTCTTGATTGACAAAATAATATACTAATCAATAATAAGAACGACTGTAGTAAAACTAAATAAAATTGGAGACATTTTAAAACACAACAAGTAATATAGTTGTATCATGTATTTTCTGTTGTTATTGCAAAACTACCTGTCTCGCAAGTTTCTCCAAATAATGTACAAATCACAAAGCAGGCATTAAAGTGTGAGGTAACGAGTTCAAGAAATAAAGGATGCCCTAGGGAGATCATGGAGAGCCGCTGTAGCGTAGTTGTTAGTGAACTCGCTTCGCAAGGCTGGTGGTCCGGGTTCAGCTCCCGCAATGCGCGTGGAATTTTTCCCGACCGCGACGGCTTCAGGTCGACCCAGCCTCAACTGGGTACCAGACATGCTCTGGGAAAGTAAAGGCGGCCGGCGTGATGCTGACCACATCACCCATTGTGTGCCGACGGTCAATGAAAAATACAGGCATAACACTGTATTGACCTATATACCACGAGGTATGAAAGGATTCCTTTACTTTTTACTTTACTAGGAGATCATGAAAAGAACTTGACTAAGAAAGACGAGAAAATATCGGAATCAATTCCATAGAAGACATTTAACGAGTTGTTCAGGATATAGTAGTATGGTGAAATTGTTTGTATGCACCAAGTAATGTATGACGGTTCGATAGAATATATCTTCTTCTTCTTCTTTGCGTTCGTTCTTTACGACCATTTTAATCACTCTTTGTGATATGTTTGATCTTTGCCAAGAACGTGTGTTGCACATTGGTTTGGTAGGCCTAAACGCATAGACTTCTACACGTTTAGGACATGTGCATCCGATTTCAGCCAAACCTCCTTAGTCGCCTCTTACGACATGCGTGGCAGGTAACAGTGGTTCTATTCTTACACCCCAAATTTGGGCCCGGTAACCACTCGGGCGGAATATATAATATAAAAAAACACACAAAAAAACTTTAAAGCAAAGGAGCCCTTTTTATACCACGTGGTATATAGGATAGGCCCAAATTTTCATTGGCCGTCGTCACACGATGGGTGATGTGGTCAACGTCACGCCGGCTGCCGTTACTTTCCAGAGCTTTTCCTGGTACCCAATTGAGGATGGGTCGACCTGAGAGCGGTTACGGTCGGAAAAGATGTCACGATATATAATATAATAATCGTCCGAGTGGTTACCGGGGCCCAAATTTGTGGTGTAAAGAATAGAACCACTGTTACCTACCACGCATGTCGTAAGAGGTGACTAAGGAGGTTTGGCTGAAATCGGATGCAATGTCCTAAACATGTAGAAGTCTATGCTTTAGGGGCCTACCAAACCAATGTGCAACGTATACACGTTCTTGGCAAAGATCAAACATATCTCAAAGAGTGATTAAAATTGGTCGTAAAGAACGAACGCAAAGAAGAAGAAGATAATATAATAATTAAACGCCATTATTTCGAGTTATGATATTTTGTAAAATATGTTAACAAAATGAATATGTGGTTAAAATCACGTGTAACATGGCTTATATATATGTATGTTGGACCCCATAATGCGTTCTAATCGCTTGAAATCTCGTTCTGTATCATCAGACAGAAACTGTAGATGAAACCGATCAGAAGTGAAGAACAACAACCACATTTAAAAAAACATCAGCCCAAAACAGATTATTCTGTAATGTCTGTGTCACAACGATGAAAAAATAGCGTATTCCAGCGTGGCAGGTAGATTATGAGCATTTGTTTGAGGAAACACAAGCTATAACGTCTACCTGTGGATCATCATCAGGACATAGACATGGAACTGATATCATAAACGGCGATTAGAAGTGAACTTCAAGCGCCAAATTACAGCTCAATGCTTGCAAAATATATCTGAGAAGTTCTATAAGAAATTGTGAGATAAATATGAGTAATCTTGAATATCTATTGAATCTGGTGAATAATTCATGATGAAATGAAGAAAATATGAGTTAATTTGGTGAATAATTCATGATGAAATGAAGAAAGATATGAGTTAATTCTGGTGAATAATTCATGATGAAATGAAGAAAAATATGAGTTAATTCTGGTGAATAATTCATGATGAAATGAAGAAAAATATGAGTTAATTCTGGTGAATAATTCATGATGAAATGAAGAAAAATATGAGTTAATTCTGGTGAATAATTCATGATGAAATGAAGAAAAATATGAGTTAATTCTGGTGAATAATTCATGATGAAATGAAGAAAGATATGAGTTAATTCTGATGAATAATTCATGATAAATAGAAGACTCATTAGTAGACTCAGTGAGAGAAACATGGTGGATGAAACTCCAGATAATACTCACTAACAAAACCTTGATGGATACATGAATACATGAGAAGTTAACTTGGAAACAATATATACAAAATAAAGATAACAGATGAATTTGGGGAGAATGTTGCAAGAATGTAAAACTGAGAAGGAAGAGAAAATATTGAAAGTTTTTGAGGGGTGAAGTGGAATAGGCAATCCAAAGAAATATACAATAACAGGACACACAAAAGCATATTTAAAAAATTATATTAAATACAGTAGGGTGGTACAAATATCCAAAGCGGGTCAGGGCGCCCGTGTAATACATCCCTTGCGCCCTATTTGATTCCTTCAGAATTTCATTAATCAGAATTTCAAAGGAAAAAAATATTTTCTGAAAAAAAGCAGTATGATTCCGTTGTTTGTTTTTTTAGAAGTTCAATATTAAAAAAAAAAATTAAACTTGTCGAAAGGATTAAGTTTGTATCTGTTATTATTTGTATTCATGTTACTATTATTAAATTTTCAATTCAAATGTTGTATCAATCCTAACATATGCATGCCAGAGTTGTATCAATCCTAACATATGCCAGCCAGAGTTGTATCAATCCTAACATATGCCAGCGAGAGTTGTATCAATCCTAACATATGCCAGCGGAGTTGGAAAATGACTAAAGATATAGAAAGCAAGTTGAATGCATTTGAAAATAGATGTCTGCGAAAAATAATGAATATAAAATGGAACGAATTCAGGAGAAGGGATGAAATCAGAGACATGTCTGGTCAACCACTAGTAACAACTGTTATAAGAAAGAGAAGATGGAGATATGTTGGGCACACCTTGAAATGATCAAAGAATATCAAAGCAGGCATTGAAGTGGGATGTAAAGGGTTCAAGAAAGAGAGACGACCTAAGGAGACCCTGAAACGAACTTTGCTGAAAAAGGCAAAAAATATCGGTCTCAGTTCCATGGAGATTGAGCGAGTTGCCCAGGATAGAGCGGTATGGAGAAATTGCTTGCAGCCCTATGTAACGTATAACGGTAGAAGATTATTATAATATTATTTATGTTACTAGTGATATTACTTTATTAGTAGTAGTAGTATTGTAATTCTCATATACGCCCACAAGGCGCCCACATCTTCACAGCGTTTAGCCAGGTGCGCCCCAATATATACAAATGTTGGATAGCACTGGAATAGACGTTCTTCTCTAGCTGTGCTTTCACACACAGATATTATATATAATATACTCAGCCAGACAAGAGAAGATACTGTAGCTAGCTAGTATGCCTAGATAAGACAAATTGCTGATAAGCTTGTTAAAGAATTCATAAATCACATTGGTATGAACTATAGCAATCTGGGCGTGCCAGCGAGTCCGGCAGCACTAGTAGTAGTACAGGTACAGGAAATGAATCACATTTCTCCACTTTCTCGATTATTGCAGTTACACCTGGTTTTACTAATAGCTAAATTAGTAGCTTATGAAGCTGATAGATGTCAGTTTGTTACTTACCTGATACATGATCATATAATATATGTCACTCTAGAAGATTGCTCATGAAAGACACGGCATCGTTCTAGATACCGTAACTATTCTACATCTATGCTTATCATCGTTTCTTCTACTTCTTCGAACGTTCCATATCGACAACACGTTAACTACTGTGTGTGATATGTATATGATCTGATTCTAAGAGTGATTCTACGTTGTTATGCGCCTACAAGTAGGCCAGCACATTCGACGTCTACGACTTTTATTTACTAAGGTAGCTTCCCTAGGCCCCTACCTCAGTCGCCTCTTACCACATGCCTTGTATGTCATTGTGGTACTATTCTTTGCTTACCTTGGGGGCGCCGGTACCACACGGGCAGCCCAACATTTCAATATAGACTTGAACGAGAAAATATGAGGTGTAGAGACGACTTGTGTTTTCTACCAGATATCAGGATCTAGGAAACATACTGGTCATGATCTGACTGTATCACTCCATGACGTATCCTTGTAACAGGTTCATTTGTCTAACACTTTCTTATTTCTTCTCAACCTGCATGGTAATTTCGGTATTTGTTATTGTCCTGCACTTCAATATAATATACACACTAGAAAATCTACTCGTCTGGTAATAGGATAAGAGGTTTTTATTCAAAGTTATATTTACAAATGTAATTTCTTTTCACAATTTTGAGATGTTATCTTTGTTTTATAATTGTGTTTCGTAATATCGGTGGTGCAACGTACTCACGTTCTTGGCGCAAACCACACAGAAGAGTTAACTTGGTTGGTAAGAACGAAAGCAAACAAACAACTTATTTTATCTTATGTCCCTATACGACCAAGAGATACTCAACTTGAGAACTCTTGTTCCAGTGTCTCCTTGCATACTATATTGACATGCGCTACGTAACCACTACTGAATTCGTGACTGTTGTCCCTATACGACCAAGAGATACTCAACTTGAGAACTATTGTTCCAGTGTCTCCTTGCCTACTATATTGACATGCGCTACGTAACCACTACTGAATTCGTGACTTTTGTCCCTATACGACCAAGAGATACTAAACTTGAGAACCCTTGTTCCAGTGTCTCCTTGCATTCTATATTGACATGCGCTACGTAACCACTACTGAATTCGTGAGTTTTGTCCCTATACGACCAAGAGATACTAAACTTGAGAACCCTTGTTCCAGTGTCTCCTTGCCTACTATATTGACATGCGCTACGTAACCACTACTGAATTCGTGACTTTTGTCCCTATACGACCAAGAGATACTCAACTTGAGAACTCTTGTTCCAGTGTCTCCTTGCCTACTATATTGACATGCGCTACGTAACCACTACTGAATTCGTGACTTTTGTCCCTATACGACCAAGAGATACTAAACTTGAGAACCTTGTTCCAGTGTCTCCTTGCGTACTATATTGACATGCGCTACGTAACCACTACTGAATTCGTGACTTTTGTCCCTATACGACCAAGAGATACTAAACTTGAGAACTCTTGTTCCAGTGTCTCCTTGCATACTATATTGACATGCGCTACGTAACCACTAGTGAATTCGTGACTGTTGTCCCTATACGACCAAGAGATACTAACTTGAGAACCCTTGTTCCAGTGTCTCCTTGCTACTATATTGACATGCGCTACGTAACCACTATGAATTCGTGACGTTGTCCCTATACGACCAAGAGATACTAAACTTGAGAACTCTTGTTCCAGTGTCTCCTTGCGTACTATATTGACATGCGCCTACGTAACCACTAGTGAATTCGTGAGTTGTCCTATAGACCGAGATACTATTAGAACTTGTTCAGTGTCTCTTGTACTAACGCATTAGCGCTTACAACACTACTGAATTCTGAGTTTGAATATAGCTTACCTGAAAACTGATTACTTGATACAACGCATTTTCTAGACGTTACAACAACAATCTCTAACGTATGTGGGACATGTTGAAACCTGACAAAAGCTATTTGAACCGTATCAATGAGTTAAGGACAATCAACAAATATTACCTCATGTTAAAATTGTAAAACAACTCACGCTTGAGTAAGCACATTCAAAAACAACTGCCGACATCAATGCGGTTTCGAATTATTAGCACTTTGCACATTCCTGGCCCTCAGCTGTTTTAATTTAGTTTGTTAATTTACCCTGAGTGTATATTATTGCTGTTTATCTGGAGTGGTGTGGGGAGGGGGTTGATTATCCGTGTCAAGGATAAGAACTTGCTTTCTTGATTATACTCGTGTCTGAGCATCCACTGATAGCAAAACAAAATATACAGTAGCCTTGAAAACTAAAAGAATCAGTTATAGCAACATGACGCCATATGTTTAACTAAAACAAAATACTAAATATGGAAATAAATAGAATCCAGTTATACGCAATCATGACGCCATCACAAGTGTTTAGTCCCTCTAGCAAAACAAAATATACCAAAATGTTATGCGCTTGGAAAACTATATAGAATCCAGTTATACGCAATCATGACGCCATCACAAGTGCTTAGTCCCTCTTAGTTACCTCAAAGCGTTTCTTTTTTCATTGGGCCCTCCTCGGAAGTGTCACATTGAGAGGATCCAGTATGGTTGAACGTGTAAACTCCGAGCACCGTCATTGTTTTGAATGAGAGCTGCTGGGAGTTTGTTTAAGGAGTGTTTATTGTGCCATTTGGTGTTTTATAAAGTCTCATACCCTTTGGTCGCGATCAAGTGGGCGCTACACTTTGATCTTAGCCAAAAGGCCGAGAAGCTCAAAGTGTTAGGGCATAGCATTTACGCAGCAGCTCGCTCAGACGATGACAATTCTCAAGTTTTTTCTAATTAAGAAAGTGCATGTACACATTTTCAACTGGGTGACTGGAGAATCTACTGCACAAGGAATAGAACACCGTCCACTGATCCATCTGGATGCCACAGAGTTAGATCAACTGCCACGTCTGCAGGCATACACATGAAAATGGTCACATGATACTGAATGCTTCTAGTGCAGCGTTTCCCAAAGTGGGTGGTATCGCCCCAGTGGGCGCTGAAGCGTTCTAGGGGGGCGATAGTGGGTTCAGAAGAATGTTGGGGGTGTTCAGACGATTAGGGGTCGGCGGCTCCTTAAAGAAGAAATTAATAATAAATATTTTAAAATAAATTACTTTCGTGATTTTGCGATTGAATATTCATTTAAAATGTGAATTCTGAATTTAAATTATTTTATGCTCGTCTTACACAATCAATTTTGTCATCAATTTTCTATCTCATGCAGATAATCATTTGAAAATTGACCATGTTTTACAGAAATATATATCAATGTTCTATTTCATGCAGATAATCATTTGAAAATTGACCATGTTTTACAGAAATATATATCAATGTTCTATTTCATGCAGATAATCATTTGAAAATTGACCATGTTTTACAGAAATATATATCAATGTTCTATTTCATGCAGATAATCATTTGAAAATTGACCATGTTTTACAGAAATATATATCAATGTTCTATTTCATGCAGATACTCATTTAAAAATTGACCATGTTTTACAGAAATATATATCAATGTTCTATTTCATGCAGATAATCATTTGAAAATTGACCATGTTTTACAGAAATATATATCAATGTTCTATTTCATGCAGATAATCATTTGAAAATTGACCATGTTTTACAGAAATATATATCAATGTTCTATTTCATGCAGATAATCATTTGAAAATTGAAACACGTACAAAAATACTATAGTTTTACAAAATAATATAAATGACGATAAACAGCAACGTTTCGACCAACAGGCCTTTATCAAGCAAACGAACAAACAGGAGTGACAAATTAAAATGAAACACAAATGGACGACCAAATACCAACGTAAATGCACATACACAACAAATAAGATAAGATAAGTAGGTAAGATTTAATAGTTATATTTGTTGTGTATGTGCATTTACGTTGGTATTTGGTCGTCCATTTGTGTTTCATTTTAATTTGTCACTCCTGTTTGTTCGTTTGCTTGATAAAGGCCTTGTTGGTCGAACGTTGCTTTTATCGTCACTGTTTATGTATTTTGTAAAACTATAGTACTTTGTTTGTACGTGTTTCACTATTTACCAAGTTTTACTGCAGTCTTCCCCCTATTTTGAAAATTGACCATGTTTTACAGAAATATATATCAATGTTCTATTTCATGCATATAATCATTTGAAAATTGACCATGTATTACAGAAATATATATCAATGTTCTATTTCATGCATATAATCATTTGAAAATTGACCATGTATTACAGAAATATATATCAATGTTCTATGGTAAAGAGAAAAAGAGTATGTATATATGTGGGAGGGGCGCGTTGGCCAACAGTTATAATGTAGAGGGGGGCGTTACAAAGTTGATGTGTAATGTGGGCGGTGGGCAGAAAAAGTTTGGGAATGTATGTTCTAGTGATATATTTTATAATGTATAAGAAAACAGAAGCTGGGGAAATTACCATTAACAGTCACAGAAACATTGGAGCAAATGCACAGACAAAGGGAAACAATCTAGTATGCATGACAACGTTGTTTCAAATACACGCTCATCCTAGTTATCTACCCGCATTCAAAAGCAGTGGAATGTGCAGATTATAGAATAATTAACTTGATGAGTTACATGTCAACACTACTTCTGAAGAGCACACAGGAAAGATACAGAATGAAATAACAACTGCGTAGTTAGTTAAGAGTAATTTCGATTTCGAAATAACTGTGGCAAAATAGAAATAATTTTTGTTGACTAAAGAAAACCACAGAAAAGTGCATTAAAAAATATATGGTTACTGCCTGTATTACTGCTTATTAGGGCGGTGTAGGACAAGTGGGACGACAGCCTGAGGAATTTAATGGCCCCAATAGCTAGTGCAGTCGCTAAAAGTGCCAACAAAATGTGTCATCTACTAGTGTGTGCTCATGTTTCATCTACCTGTGTGCTCATGTTTCATCTACCTGTGTGCCCATGTGTCATCTACCTGTGTGCTCTATTGTCATCTACACATGTATATGTGTGTGCATGTGCACATATCACCTATACGTGTGCGCATGTGTCACCTACAACTATGCACATATGTACAAGTGGTATCTATGCGTGCATGTCTATCATCTTATGACTGCTATCTTGTCTCAAATCTCCATATTGCCTTTCTGTACACGGTCCTCTCTTATTTATAACGATGTAGCCACGAAAAGCATTACTACACGTGCGTGCATGTGTAAGTGTGTGTGTTTTCCAAATGCTTCATTTATTTCAAGCTACATGCTCATTGTTTTCAATTACTTCTATACACAATGAGGTGTAATATTGGCTATCCAACTCTCTGGCAAATAGTTTTTTTAAACTGGTGAGGGGAATGTAGAGAAAGAGAAAAAATAAGAGAGAGAGAGAGAGAGAGAGAGAGAGATCGCGCATACATATGAGAACAGACATAGATGAAATAGGTGTAAAATACAGATCACCCTCAAGCTTAACTTTTCAACAAAACTTGAAGTTAGGCCAAGTAGGAATAGCTTGCCGGATTCACGCGGTTTGGAGGTGAGTGCGTCACCTTGGCATTCTTTCTGGATGATGAGGAAACGAAACGCTGCAGCTGATAAGATAGGTATGATGAGATTTCTGCACGGGGTTTTTCCTGGCTCACGCTGCTCTTTACTCAGTGTTTACAGAATTTATTGAGATTTAGAAGTCCGGGGAAACAACGTCTTTGAAGTGTCACAAAGCAAACATACATACAAGTCAGCAGTTTGGTAAGAACAACTTGTAATTAAATACAACATAGAACGGTGTCTGTCACTGATAATTCTACAGATATTTATGTCTATGTCTGTTTTATTGTAATAAATAAAAGTTGTTGATTTTTTAAAATGTCGACGATCTTTCCTTTCTTTCTTTCTCGAATCCTGTTTGCCGCATAGCGTCAGGTCGACGATTATTGTATAAATATTTATCTTTATATGACAAGTTCATACATTCATTTCATTATATATGTAATCTATATGTCCATCTATCTTTATATATACATTAGAGAGAGAAGAGCGAGAGAGAAGAGAAGCGAGAAGAGAGAAGAGAAGCGAGAGAGAGAGAGAAAGAGAGAGAGAGACAGAGCGAGAGAGATGATGGATGGAGGGATATATACAAATATATATATATATATATATATATATATATATATATATATATATATACGATAGACAAGATAGATTAGACAGACAGACAGACCCCATCAAGCCACAGATTCATCATCCATCTGTTTATTGATTTATATATTTATTCATCCATCTGTTTGTTTATCTATCTACCTATCCATCCTTTGATACATCATTCCACCCTACTATTTGTTGACCTATCGATTTATCTATCTATCCATCGCTAATGTCAGCTGTTCTCTCAATCTGAAACTTTATTACAGAAGTGATAATATAATTCTGAATGTTATCTCACACATACGTACGCACATAAACGCACACACACTCAGACAGATAGTAAGCCAAATTCCAGTACAATGTGTGGAGTGCGAAGGTAAATTATCTATCCCAGAGTATTATCATCACTCACCTGTCTAGTAGGTGTGTAGAAGCAGGTATCGATTAGCATAGGTAGGTTCAGAGTAAGACAAGAATGAAGAAGATGTAGTCAAGTCTGTAGTTAAGTGTGAGAATGTGCGGTCAAGTGCACGCGTACTGTCTGAATGTCTGAGCTATGAGTATGCAGATGAAAAAGGTGCGCAACAATGCCAGGAATACACAATATACAACTGCTATAGGAACTGGCAGAAGATTTTTTAAAAGTTCATTAACAAATGGCGATAAGAAGCAAGAGGGAGACAAGATTTTGTTAGTTAAAGTAAATAAGGTAAAATCTGATGCATATTTATTGTCTATGACTCATATTATACGTCAGTACCGAGATTATGTAGCTAAGTACAGATTCATCATCATCATTACCATTAGATGATGTTTACGCATCGACATTGTCTGCAATAGACCTCTAACATTCCCCGTCTCTTGCTTTGATGTTGCACTCAGCAAGGCTGTAACTTATTCATCTCTTGGTTTTTGTTGCCCTCCAGTTTATGTCTCGGACTAGTTCTTGTTCGCCGACCTTCACCCCTACTATCTAATAATGGTTTGATCAATGTGTTATGTCTCTGCTTTCACTTTTTCTTCGAACGTTCCATATCGACCACTTGTTAACAACCACTCTTTGTGATTTGTATGTGTACCCAAGTCTAAGAGCGATCTCGTATGTTGTGCCAGTTATGCGTCTACAAGTAGGCCAGCGCATCCGAGCCGTTCAACAATTCATGCCCACAGTCCAATACGAATTGCAGCAAAACCATCAATTCTATAGTAGCGAAACGTTGCGCCCAATCTTAGAATTATACAGACGTAAATGTATGATTGACGAAATTGCTATAGGAAACCTGGATTTTGTAATATAACGGGTTCATTTGATGTTGGCGGCATATTTGGTGAGTCTGAAATGTAATTTTAGTTTTTACAGTAAACGCACCAATATGACATTTGATGACAAGTCTTATGCATAGGCCTATCATCATAGCTCATACATGTGGGAGAATGTTAATATTTGCAATAGTCATGAAATAAACAAGAAATGTAGACTTAATTGTATTATTGTTTTTAAATAACTTACATTACAGTTAAAGTTAGCTTCCGTGTCATAATGCCATCGCCCTTTCACGTCCAGGCCTGGGACTGGCAATGGCGGTGCGACTTGGAGACGTTCTTTTTAAATCGCTACTTCTTCGGTACAATGTGCGTGTGTTAACATATGTGGTATCACTACAATAAAATGGCTCTTTTCTCTGGTTCTTGTATACTGTGGTACAGATGACACATATGTGTCTCTTTGCGAAAATGCATTTGTAGGTGTAATGCAACATTTTGTATTGTAATAAATTTGAACTTCAAAGTCATTAGGAATGTTACATCAATGTCTGTTTTGAGACAACAGTATTACCCAATAGCTTCACATTAATTTCGATATACTAACCGTCCGTCTCGACCTCATGACTTCATTTGTTTACAACGATCAACGACGTATTGAATTGGTGCACGGGAAATGCAAGAACTGTTCACAAAAACCTGGATTTCGTACCTGAATATTGCTATTTTTTGCCATCAATGTATTAAATGGATGTGAACATTCGTTTTCTTCAACCAAACCAATGGACGCGTTAAATATATAGCACAAAGAAGGAAACTTCTAGATGGTATGATTGTTTGAATGGCAAAAATATTTTGTAGTGTCGAGAACATGTGTAGTTCACATGCAAGTTTTCAAGTTATTTAATCAAATGGTTACAAAGATAGAAATTGTTATCTGTGGGCATGACAAGTTGAACGGACTATAGCTCTTGCTCACTCTCGGCTACCAATATTGTGTCATCTGCAGATCTTTACTAATTTATTATTTGTTCAGTGATCTTGAGTCGTAGCAGTTCTTCTAGTTGTTTGAAGATTTTCTCTGTGTAGATACTAAATAAACTAGGCGACATGATACATCCCTATCTGATTGACTCTGTTATTTTTGTGTCAATAAATTGATAAGGTATAGATTAGTCCATGCCCTTCAGTATGGTGACCCAGAGACGTGGAGAACAGCTGGGGGGGAACGCCGGGAGATTGATGACGTTCATCAATGGATGCCTGCGCAGGATACTCCACCTGCGATGGAATGACATGACTACAAACATGGAACTATGGGATAAAACAGGGCAACGACTGGTGGAACAAGAGATAAGGAGCAGAGGGTGGCAATGGATAGGACACGCACTGAGGAGGCCCCCTGACAGCATCGCAACGCATGCTCTCCGATGGAGCCCCAGAGAAATAGAGGTAGGGGAGGACCCAGGAGCACCTATGGACGGAAATTGGAGACGGAATCAAGAGAATGGGGAGAGATCTGGAAAGAATGACTTTGGATAGGCCGGCTTGGAAGGCCTTGGTTGCGGACTTATGCTTCCCTAGGAGCGAAGGGTGAAGAAGAAGAAGAATAGATGAGTCCGTCTGAACAGAGTCGACATAGTTTTATTGAAGAGAATTGGCTTTGTACACTAAAGCAAGATGTTCAATTCATGGTTAAAGTTGAAAACAGATATTCTAAGTTTTAAGGAAAAAGCCAGTGGCGGCTCGTACCAAACTCAAATTTTCAGGGAAAATCATGGTTTTGGGTTAGGTTATATTTTAATTTATTAACTAATAAATACACGTTATATATTATTTTTGGTGGGGCCCGGCCTACAGGCCCTTAATGACGAGCCGCCACTGGAAAAAGCTATATTGCAACATAAATACCGGACACCGAACGAAACATAATTGAGAAGGAATAGACAAAATAAGTAAATAATATCGGAAATATCTAGTTGTTTGTGTTATAAAACAAACACTTTATTGCTCATCTTGTATCGCATACCACGCATATTTGCAATCTAATTCAAACTGCATTCCGCTCTGTCTTGTATTTTGTTATTCATTCTGGCGGCAACACTGAAACACCTGTTGTTGATTCAAGTAGTCCACAGGAGCGAGCAGATAAACCGTGACTCACAAGCTGGATAAATGAAATTGTATCTGTAACTCCTTCTCGACCGGTGGTCATCATCATCAGGTGTTGTCTCTGCATAGAAAGCCGATTGCAATAGATCTACAGCATGTCTTAGTTCTTGATGATACACCCTGACAGGCTACAAATTATACATTATTGATCAGGGCCATGCGGTATATTTTCTCAGTATGATGCAAGTCTACGAAATGCCGCCCCTTAAATGTTTTTTCCTTAAAATAACCTTCAATTGTACTCTTTAATTTTGCTGCTTATGCCGCCCCCCTTACAGTGTCGCCTGATGCGACCGCCTCTTTGTATCATAGCACGGCACGGCCTTGTTCTTGATGTTTTCCTCTAACTCATGTCTCCGTCTTGCTCAGATATGTATATTTTCCTAACAGCAAGTAACATATTTTGTGAAAATGAATGTTACAATGGATACTAGGCGGGCACGGACAAGCTATGTGAAGATATAAATCAACAGACCTTTCAACAAGCAGTAGATCTCCCAGAAAGTTATATCTCTGGTTACACAAGTACACAGTTCTGTGCAGTTAACAGATAGTATCTGAGCAGTTAACATCACTCTCGTGTCATGTGTTGGAGCAGAGAATATGTCATAATATCTCTGGTTACACAAGTACACAGTTCTGTGCAGTTAACAGATAGTATCTGAGCAGTTAACATCACTCTGCTGTGTCAATGTGTTGAGGAGCAAAAGAATTATTTTCATAAAATTATGTAATCACCGTCCGTATCAGATCTTACATACATTTTGACAAATAAATGATAATTACATGGAGCTAATATTAAAAAATATCTGCTTCTTCCTTCTTCGAACGCTCCATATCGACCACTTGTTAACCACTCTGTGTTATCTATATGTCATCTGAGAGCCTAAGAGCAATTGTACGTTGTGTCAGTTATGCGACATCCGATTTCTGCAATGCTTTTTTATTTACTAAGGTAGGTAGCTTCCAAATGCCCTACCTCAGTCGTCTCTTACGACATGCACTGTAAGTCGCAGTGGTGTTATTTTGTGCTTCCCTTGCGGGCCACGGAACCACACTGGCGTAAATTAAACAAATAAAAAATCAAATCAGAAAATGATTGATAAAGTCTTGAATCCAGAATCTTCTACCGTGTATATGGAGACCCATATACTTCACCAAATTTCTTACCTTCTTGTGTACAATTTCCGGACATTACTCTTATCATTCATCAGTCTTGTCTACAAATAACATTACACATTATAACACCAAGGATTGTTTGCCAATATCTATGCCATATACATTGTCATCATTTTGTAACTATTTCAATAGCACATACCATTTGGAAGCTCTTGATATTTAGGTCACAGCCCCCGTCCGATCGTGTTCTTATGATGATTAGAATCGATTTACTCATGGAAATAATTTGCTATCTTTATATGGTGCATTGATATAAGTGAAGATTTGGAATAATGCAGCCTGGCCCAGAATATGGACAAGATCAATAAGCATCCCAACTCAAAAGAAAGAAAATGTAAAGCTGTGCAAAAACTAGCATACTATTGCTTTAATTGTCATACCAACACAATCAGATTGTGGATTATCTCGTGAAGAGAATAGAAAGATAGAATATGAAAGACATGATGTTTAGGATAGCTTCGGACATGGTAGAGGTACCGGGGGTCATATTTTGAATGTGAGAAATATCTTCAAGAAATTTAGAGAATACAATGTGGATCTGCACACCCATTTTATGGATGACATCATGACATTTGATATGTACAACATCCTATATTGTGGAACAACATAATGACATGTCTAAAAAGCAATGCTACTCCGATACTTTTTCTTCTTCTTCTGCGTTCTCATTAGATTGAAATCTCGGATTTTCAAATAAAAGCAGCCGTCTGCCTCAGATTAGCAGCCACGCCACAGTGTATCTTGGGCGCTGGTGTAAGTGGGCCACCTCTTTCTTCTCAGATCTGCATACTGGGGGCAGTTCTGTAGGATATGCTCTGTTATCATACTCGCCAAGCCACAGGGGCACAGGTCGTTGGTGCCTATCTTGAATTTAGTGTACAGGTGGTGTCTCATTCTGTTGTGACCCGTCGGGAGGCGAAGTATGACAGTCTGGTCCCTACTGGACAATTGGTAATATCCATCGTCCTTATTGTGGTTTTGGGTGTTCTTTATCCCACTTTGCTTTGTAGTGCCCTTTGGAGATCGTTTTTACTTCTTCATAACTGACCAGGTAGTCATCTTTGGGCATTCTTGCTCCCTCTTTAGCAAGTCTGTCAGCATCTTCATTTCCCTTGATCTTGCAGTGTGAAGGTATCCACTGGATTACTACCCTCTCATAATCTCGGGGCAACTGGACTAATGTTGATCTGAGATCACTTAGTGATGTGTTCCTTTCATATTTCAGTGCTGAGATAGCAGATAATGTGTCTGTCACGCGCACTATTTTCATAAGCAAATAATTAGATCAGATTTGTAAACAGATTTTTTAAGTTAACAAATAGTGTTACTAAGTTTCCAGGTAACTTCATGTTCTGCTGAGAGATGACGATGATGATCTAATAATGGTGGATTAAACACGCAATACAATGTATACACAGAAAAACGTAATTCACTCATAACTTGGTGTAGTTTTTTTTCTTTTAAAACGTGGTGTTGAAAACATTGACGTTGAATTACAATTTCCTGCATGAATAAGCTGCCCAACGTTCATGATTTCAATGTTGGATGTTAGAAAGTTGTTTATGCTTCACACAAACAAATAGGAAAATACTATGTTATGTAATAAGAGATATCCAGTTTTTCCAACATTTATTCCGTTTTTGGTTAGATAGTTTCATTAACTACATCATGTATACATCCAATGATGAGTAACTATACCATTGTGTGTATGTTGTGTTTTTTAAAGAAACATCGCTTTGTGACCCGTCTTGTAACCTTTAACGGATACAGGTTTAAAGTTCATCTATTGATTGCATTCAATGCACCGGATTTTCACATTATAGCTCGATCCCTCTCCGCAGAAATGGTCGTCACCTGTAGTAAATAGAGCGCAAAAAACAAATTCCGTAGCTCCAGTAACAATCCTAGGGGTCTAGGTGGGAAAAATTCACTCGTGAATCGAATTTGAACCGCAGACCTTCTGAACGTAAGAAGAATGACGTTGCGCTTGTTGTTTATCTTTACAATAATAACGTATAAGTAAAGGAACCTGGTGGTATATAGGTCAATACAGTGTTAGGCCTGTATTTTCATTGACCGTCGGCACATGATGGGTGATGTCGTCAGCATCACGCCGGCCGCCTTTACTTTCCCAGAGCATGTCTGGTACCCAGTTGAGGCTGGGTCGACCTGAGAGCCGTCGCGGTCGGCAAAAATTCCACGCGCACTGCGGGAGTTGAATCCAGACCACCAGCCTTGAGAAGCGAGTTAAAATAATAACGTAATACAAAATAAGTTGCACAAAATGCTTCTGTTTCTACCTCGTTCTCTCTGTAACTTGTCTCTAGTATAACAACTTTACAAAAACCACTATTTTGTCATTAGTGTATGGGTTGAGTTATTTTATAGCAAGTACTCTCTTCTATGTTTACAGCAACTTGCAATATCTGGACTTCTGGGCACAAAACATTCAATTTCAGCATGCTCTTTTGTATTCGGGTTCGCTTTCCCAGTTGTTTCATTAGATTTAGCAGGACTTAAATTTCACATTTAATATCTCTAATTGTGTTTGAGCAGTGGAACGTAGTTTACTCTTATTCCGATATCTTCAACTACCAAGAGACGTGCGTTACTTACATATACGGGACTTCCCTGTTTTTCGATCCTCTCCAACAGGACCCCCTTTCCCATACCCTGAGATCATGAGACGTTGCTATTTTTTTCTAATTAATATTATTTGTCCCCACCAAGTAAAAACAAAATCAGAAACATTGTTGATGGACAGCCTCTAATTTCGAGGACACCCCCTTTCCACCAACCAACTATTTAAACTCTCAAATGTACTTCTCACTGCTAACAAACAAATGTAGCGTAAGAAAGAATGTTTAGTCGGCTGGATGCACCCACGTTCTCGCATTGTGCTTAGCTCAGCTTCCTTTCTATAGTTAAATATAGGTTTGATAGTGTGCTGACGTTTAGCGATTTACGTGCACAACAGGTGGAGTCAACAACACATAGCAATACAACACATGTGTATGCTAGTATAATGATTGTGTGTGTGTGTGTGTGGAAGGGGTAGGGAGGAGGTAACAGTGTGACATAACAAAACAAATCGATAGCGAGAAAAAGAGAAACATTCTTGCTTTGTTTGGACAGTAATGCTACCATTGAAAATAAAACAGAATACTATTGGGTTTTTTATACATCAGATCTTGTACACTCTGGGATTGTCCTAGGTCCTCAATCTCCTTCAGTAAAAATTGAAGGGTAAGTATTGTCATGTTGATGGTTCATGTGACCATCTGGGTGAACAAACTACTCATTATGTCCCTGAGATGTCCAGTTCCATGAGTCTCTGTCTGTGTTCCTAGTCATTATTAGTAGAACGATCATGATTCACTGTTTGACCGGTGCACATCCGCACTACGCTGTTATCCAGTTTCTTGAATGAATTCAGAGGCGTTTACGATCAGATGTGTGGTATTATCTTCCACTATGAAGTTGTAATTGTGTGTTGCAACTAACTTTGACTAAAGAAAAGATTTAATAAGACAGCAACATACGCTTCAAGCGTTAAATGAAATAAGTCGGATCGTGACATCAATCAGATCGATCTTACGTTCCATGTTGGCTCACAACACTATATTGTATTCGGAACCAACCAAACACATCCACACCTCCTTACTTTCCTTTACCAAACTTACACTCCAACCAGTGGCGGCTCGTCATTGAGGGCGAGTCGGGCCAAGCCCCACCAAAAATAAGGCGTAACGGGTATTTTTTATTTTATATATTAAAATATATCCTAACCGACACCATGATTTTTCCGAAAATTTATATCTGGCCCCACCAACAAAAATGATCACGAGCCGCCACTGACTCCAGCTATAGTAATACAATAGTCCTAGTTTCGTGAACTAATAAGGGATTTCATAAAAAAACACATTTGATGTCTTGATTAATAAAGTCAGTTGGGCTGAAGTCATTCATACGAAGATTTGATTATGATAAAATTTGTTGTCTTGACTAGTCAGTCGTGCGATAATTTCATTAGAATATGATAGCAAATAGAGGCAATACAATCATAACTAATAGGACTGTACGCATTAGGGGCATACAGCAAGTAATTGATTGAATGATTGATTGATAGGATCATCATTATTGTAATTTTGTAGGAACTATTATTGTTAATCTTTTCTAATGAATTTTGCCCGGGCAGCGCCTTTCCAGCCTGCTCTTCTCGACTTTGAACTGCCAAGGGTTCTTTTACGTGCTCAAATTGAACACGGAACCTTCGTTATACCTTCCGTCTCCGATAGGACTAGGAACTCTATCTCCCCTACCCTGAGACTGTGGATCTCTGGAAAAATATCCAGGTAGCACCACGAGGGTACAAACTTGGTACCTTTGGCACCAGAGACGAGCACCTAAGCTATACGCACAGCAGGTAATTCTTCTTCTCTTCCACCATTTACTTCTTTATAGACGTGTTGGGGGAGGGGGATGTAGTGATCTTTGTGTGCTTGTTTTAAGGCCTTTTGTAGCCCACCTGCCCAGCGTGTTCGTAGCGAGTTGGACGACGGGTGATAAGCCCTCTGTGAGTGCGGTTCAATTCCGCGGACTGGCAGAAAAGTCACAGGTTCTCCAGATTTACGGTGTTCGTGGCACCGAACCGAAGGGTTACGATGTCCATGGCAACGAGCCGAAGAGCTGAAAGTTCAAGTGCTTCTGGATCGGAAAAAAGGCCTTTTGTAAGCTGTTATTCATTTTCGTAAGGCTGTTTTTGATGCTGTCGCTCCATCTTTGCGTGGTCTTCCTCTTGCTTTGTACTCGTTATACTTTATCTGTGTGGCTCTCTGTGGTAGGCGATACCAGGGCATTCTTGTCAGGTGCCTAAACCATTTAAGTAAGTAATTACCAAACATTAAAGATCAAATATCAATGCAAAAAAATATGTTTATGTTTATTTCATGTATGAATATGTGTCTATTTATGTATGTATATATATATAAGTTAATTCCACGGTCACTGCCACCCTTTTCTCTTGACGAGGAAATCAACGCTCGTATAAGGAGTGCCGCTACTACATTCGGCAAACTATCAAAGCGAGCGTGGGACAACAAAAATTGACATTGCAGACGAAGACTCAAATATATCGAGCCTGTGTAATTAGTTCTTTACTATATGGCTCAGAAACATGGACAGCCTACTCAAGACACGAGAGGAGACTTAACATCTTTCACCTTCGATGTCTCCGCAAGATTATGAACATCAGGTGGTACGACAAGATAACCAATACTGAAGTACTACAACGTGCAAATCTGCCTTCCATCATGGGCATGCTCAGCAGTAGACGACTAAGATGGTTGGGACATGTGAGAAGAATGGAAACTTATCGCATACCAAAACAAATGTTGTTCTGTGAACTTTCGGAGGAAGAGGCACCAGGGCAGACCACTGCTCAGATATAAAGATGTCTGCAAAACCTCAATGAAAACTTTTCTATAGATCCCAGCACATGGGAGGGACTAGCTGATGACAGAGTTGTGTGGAAAGCCAAATTACGGAAGGGCGCAGAGTCTTTTGAGAAGAGACTTATGTACGAGCTGAACAACAAGAGAGAAAAGCGAAAACTCAGAAGTTGTCACAGTAAAACACTTGCCTATTGACCGTCTGTAAAGATGAAAAGGGCCATATATATATATATAAGTTAATTGCATATCCTTCACAGGACTTTGCAAATGAACTCCCAGCTTTTTAACGCTGTTTGTGATTTTTCTAGGCATTCAGTACGTTCAGTTTGCCATTGCTTTCTGAACGGGCGGTGCCATCGTCCTTGTGTAAAAAAAAATACACGCGAAACAATTTGCAACCAAACTGTCCACTGGGTTAATAGACCGAGTCACTATCCCCTAAGCCACAGACGCCACCTATATATATATATTATATATATATAACCACACTCTTATATTTCGCGCTTGAGACAAGCCATTCTTTAGATGAAACGTGGACATTTCTGCTGCCGTTAATAACAAATGTCATCCTTTATGTTTCGTTTATCATTTCTGTATTATAGTAAATAGCTGAGTGACTATATTTAACATAGAATACTTGAAGAAGGAATGTAACGCTTGACTGTTTAGCACCTTGGTCTATTTTCTACAGCAATCATAAATAATATCTGTGGTGTGTAAAAGCTCAGCCAAGTTTATAGTTTGTTCTGGTAAAAGTTAGAGTTTTATACCGTTCTAATGAGATAGGAATGTACGAATGTTTAATACAGACCGGATGTTGTAACTTCTAGTCAATTCGACATGCTAGTTTAATAGTGCTGATTCAATGACTGTTATTTCAATTATGGCATATTTTCAAGTTTTCAGAACACGGGCACAAGTGTGGCGGATGTTCGCATTGTTTATGAAAATACTGGAATCGTGTAGTCAATGTCTTTTTTATTTCCTCCTTCTTTTCTTTCCTGATTGAATTGAATCATAAACTCACATTTGTTACTGGATAATGATGTATAGTCTGCGTTAAGGTCTCTGTGACTAAGTCATTGACTTCCGTTCCAAAGGTCTCTGTGGGTTCGAATTCGGACTACGCCTTTATTTCAAGAGTGCATTTTTTCTCAGAAATCTCTATGACTGTTTGTACAATTCTTGCAGCAGGAGGCGTGCCATTTTAGCGTAAGGGGACCTAGTCATATGGGGTAAAAACCGGTTCAATGAAGTCAACGATACAACAGGAGTGACGATATGTCTCCGTGTGTAGTAGTCCATATGTAGTGTTCTTTGAAATTCGTCCCTCCTGTTGTATCGTTTGCTTGATAAAGGCTATTTGGTGGAAACGTTGCGTGTGTATCGTCACTGTTTTTGCATTTTGTAAAACTAAAGTAATTTGTTCTTACGTGTTTCGTCAATGTTTATTTGTAAACTGATATTTGGCTGTGCCAGTGCTGGCATTCTGCTACGTCCCACGATACATGTGTATAGTATTTGGTATATAGTATAGTACCTCAAGCAGGAAAAAACTGCACACTTTTCACTAGACAGGTCATTAATCTTGTTGTGATCGTATTACGTATTATATATATATATTCGTATTTATATTGTTTTGTTCAGATAGCTAATATCATTCATTACGGCAATCAGTGTAACATTGTAACTGACATACTGAATTCAATCATAAAATATAAACGAATCTCAATCCTAATCTCGCCCCTGTGGTGCCGGGACCCACACGGGAAGCAAAGAATAGTACCACTGCGACCTACAAGGCAAGGTAAGACTGATGTAGGGCCTACGGAAGTTACCCCATTAAATAAAAAAACATCACATAAATTGGATGTGCTGTCCTACTTGTAGGTGCATAACTGGCTCAACGTACAATCGCTCTTAGGTTCAGATCACATACAGGTCACACAGAGTGGTTAAACATTGGTCGATATGGAGCTTTTGAAGAAGAAATCCTGATCTATAGAGTGCTCACTAAACAAATAATCATCACCGTCAGACGCCATGCTGGCTTGCTTGTACGATCACATGTCTAGTATTATTATGTTCAAACTATAGAAGACAACTAGTCACAACAGAGATAAAGTCTCTACGCAGAATGCTGGGAGTATCAAGAAAAGACCGGTTTAGAAATGAAGATATCAGAGAGAAAAAGTGGGTACAACATCAGTACAGAACTTCATCAAGAAACATCAAGAAACAAATTAAATGGTTCGGCCACATAAGTGGATTACCAATAGACAATGCGCCTACAAGTAGGTCAGCACATCCGATTTCTACGACTCTTTTTATTTACTAAGGTAGCTTCACTAGGCCCCTATCTCAGTCGCCTATTACGACATGCCTTGTAGGTCGCAGTGGTACTATTCTTTGCTCCCTTGCGGGTCCTGGCACCACACATTTTCACAATATTAAATCTAACACTGGATGAACGTTCCACAAACCTACGCAATCCCAGAGGAGCATATAGTCTCTTCGGTCCGATAAAGAGTAAAAGAAGACGGACAATACAAATCTGACGCCAGTGTGGTACCGGTGTCCTACTTCGTGGTAAAGCTACCCCAACCTGTAAAAACACTCAGTTATAGAAACCACCACAACCAAGTGCGTATAAGAGCTCGCAAGACCTTGGTTGAGGACCTATGCTTCCTTAGAGGCTAAGGGTGAAGAAGAACTATATTAATTATATATTAAACATAATTGTGAATTATCTATCCAGTAGAATAGCTATATGACTGGTTCCCTTGGGATTGAAAGATATATACTATTATATTAGTCAAAGTATAGTTCTATCTGATGAAGCAGTTCCCATACCGGCTTCGAGATGACGGAGATGAGAGTGAGGATGACATTAATTACTACCAGAACCAGCGAAGGACTTAAATGAATAGGAATAAGTCATGGGAAGGTCAAGCAAGACCCATTGAAATATATCTTATTCCTACCAGCTGCTTCAGATGTACGGTAAGCAGAGAATGCTCAGGGAACAAATTAAGCTCCAGTTGATATAGTAGACTCTAGCGCCCCCTCCCAAGAAGTCATGTAGTAATGTGATCGTTCAATGAGAATATAATTAAGTTTTAGCTTAAGAAGTATGCAAATATTTGTGATTATTTCTCTAGTGTAGCAAACACTGCAGATCGACTAACTATCAATATAATGGTAACCTCATGTTAAAACGTTTGGAAATGTGTGTGCATGATGTCGTTCAAATGTTTCGAAACGTTTAATACCCTGTTTCCCAACGTAGGGCTCACGCCACACAGGGGGGCAATGGACTCGTTCAAAGTTAACTAATGTTCATGATGTTGCAAAACCGATATATCGGCTTTTGGATGTATGTTGGCAAAAATGAATGTTGCTTCACAATCACGTTACTGAAGTTTAAAAATAATTTTTTAAAGAGGGAAGGGGGTGGGGGCATACGAATTTTTGAAAAGATTTGGTGGGGCATGACACAAAAAAGGTTGGGAAACACTGGTTTAATATATTTCTCTCCCTATTTCTACCGACCTCTCCACAATTGGCATGTATATTTTCTAGGCAGTTACTTCTAGTACTTACATTGGGTAAAGAAACTTATGTTTGTGGATTTGAGTCATGCAAGAACAAGTATGATAAGCAGTGACTGATGATGATGTGGTGTAAACGTTAATTTACGAGTGAGACCAAGTAAAAATTCAAACATCTTTTACAAAGAAACTTCTTCTTTCGTTTTCATTCTGCAAAGTGTTGGACTGTAACAAATGTAGCAGTCAGACATATGCAGAAAGAAGTCTTACAAAGGTAGTGAAATTGTAACGTTTCTCGTGATGTGTTACATAACATGTTCATGTGTTTCTCCGTTCACTATTTTATGTTAGACAAGTAGTTTACAACAGGTTGGCAGAAATAAGCGTCATTGTTAGCAATAAAGAAAACAAGAGAGAAAAATGACACTATGCGACAAGCTCAGGTAGACGGTGATTGTAAACTGAAACCAGGCTAGGTATGAACATTGTCAAACATGTCACTGAAATTAGCAGTCACAGTGACTCCAATGTACATAGAATAACTATCAGGATATGTCATGTTGACTACAAGCCTAACACAACAGACAATTACCACGTGGAAGGTAGATATATTTGTTTACTGGGTATTACCACGTCTCGTCACCGTCACGCATTGTTAAATCACAGTACAATATCACTGTGGTTGTTTGACGGCGTGTTACCCTCAAGTAAATAGACGGTAAACTACGGAACAAAAACAATTTACCAAACACAGGATTCAAACCCCAATCTTACAGCACCCATTGCCTAGTGCTGCAGACCATATTTTGTTTTCAGAGCACAACCAGCTAGCTTTCTGTTTGTGCACTTAATACTTGTTTACTGTAGATTTATTTACCATATTCATTGGCTCTGGTTGTGCTTCCCCTTGGGGTTACTAAACAAAACCCATTCCTGCTTTTCAGTGTATGACTATGTTTAGGCACAGCTAGGCTCTAGCAGTTATTTAGAGTTGGCTGTGGTTTAGGACTATCACTGAGAAGGAGGGGGGCATGGTCTAATGTTGTGGTTAACTTTGTGTCGACAACCTGGCATGTGACTCCCACATCAAAAGAACATCCATCCTGCAGACACACAGTCAGCTGGCAAGAGATCAAGTTCAAATACACTGTGCCAAATAGTCATTAGTTGTTGGAAACTATTCAACCTTGCCCATTGTTAACTTATATCGAAATAGGGAAGACTGCAGTAAAACTTGGTAAATAGTGAAACACGTACAAACAAAGTACTATAGTTTTACAAAATACATAAACAGTGACGATAAACAGCAACGTTTCGACCAACAAGGCCTTTATCAAGCAAACGAACAAACAGGAGTGACAAATTAAAATGAAACAGAAATGGACGACCAAATACCAACGTATCTAAGGAAAATCTGGAATAAAACGAATAACGAAATAAATGTAACACAAAAACACACATAAAAACTAGAAATAGAAAAGAAACAATGAAACATCTAGTAAATATATAACTTGAATACATGCAACATATACCCATATAGATTATAAAGCATGGGAAAAGAAAGTACTAAGAAGCATAAGAATGTAATACATGCAACATATACTCATAGAGATTACAAAGCATGGGAAGAGAAGTACTAAGAAGCATAAGAATGTAATACGTTGAGCCGCGTGGTCGCAAGGTACCATACAAAGAAATCAACCGATTCTCCAGAGCAAATCGACTACGATCATCAGAGGAACATGATCGGATGGCTGTGACCTGGACATCGCAAGCTCCTGAATGGCCAGTATCATTGAAATGGGTAGCTACAGGGGTCAAAGAGCATTGGCGTATATCGCGCAAGTGTTGGGCGAATCGGTCACTGAGTCTCCTGCCGGTTTCCCCAATATAGGCCTTGTTGCACCGCTTGCAGATAATGGCATAGATAATATTACGGACTCGCACGTGAAACTGTCTTCAACAACGAACGTGGCTTTTGGAAAAGACACCGTGCGGGTCTGTATTACATAAGCACAAGTGTTGCAGCGCCGACGGCCACACTGGATGGTGCCAAAATGACTATGGATGTTAGGCTTGAGGCGACTGTGAACCAACATATCCTTAAGGCTTCTGTCCCGTCTGTACGCCACCAAAGGATAGTGTTGGAAGATTGAACGTGTATCAGGATCAGACTGAAGAATGGAGAGATGACGGAATAAGACTTTCTTCACAAGGGAACTATGAGGGTGGAAAGTTAAGACAAGTTTCACCCTGTCAGAATTGGAAGTTCTATGCTGGTTAGAGAGAGCCTCCTGGCGAAAAATTTGCTGAACGCGCCGCATAGCAGAAGCAAGCACCTTATCCGGGTATAAGCGCTTACGAAAGAAATCCATCATCTCGTGAGCTCTATCGAGGAAATCGTCGTCCTCGCTACAGAGGCGACGAAGGCGCAAGAGTTGAGAGAATGGTAAAGAATCACGACAAGCCTGGGAATGGGAAGAGGTATAAAGAAGAAAACTATGTGCATCAGTAGGCTTGTAGTATACTGATGTAGTGATGGTGGATATGCTGATAGTGATAGTGATGTCAAGAAAGTTGACACAAGAGGTAGAGATGTGAGATGTAAACCGAATAGCCGGATTGAAGACATTAATGAAATTAATGAAGCGTGACAAATCGGCTTCAGGCATATCGGTAATGCCAATACAATCATCAATGTATCTATGATACACAGAAGGAAGAGGGCCATCATAGGAATTCCATACTAGGTGCTCAAGATGACCCATGAATAGACAAGCATAACTGGGTCCCATTTTAGTACCCATGGCGACCCCACTGATCTGCTCAAAGAACTGGTCATTGAACTGAAAGGAGTTGAGAGTTAGAACTAGTTCTGCAAGACGAAGGAGAGCCGAGGTGGAGACAAGTGGGTTAGTTCTCCTGTCGAGAAAGAACTGGAGAGCTTGAAGTCCGTCGGAATGAGGTATGGAGGTGTACAATGAGCACACATCAAGGAGGAAGAGACGGTAAGTCCTGCCAGGCAACAACTCAATAGACGAAAAACAGACAAGGTGTGGTTCGTATCTTTCAAGAATGAAGGTAGTGTGGTGACTATAGGATTGAAGATACTATCAAGAAATTCGGAGATATGTTCCGTAGGACAAGAGCAAGCAGAAACGATGGGCCTGCCCGGATTGTTCAGTTTATGAATTTTGGGGAGCATATAAAAGGCGGTGCACAACCTGGCATGTGACTCCCACATCAAAAGAACATGTCACTGAAATTAGCAGTCACAGTGACTCACTCGTAAATTAACGTTTACACCACATGTCTCTCTCTAACCAGCATAGAACTTCCAATTCTGACAGGGTGAAACTTGTCTTAACTTTCCACCCTCATAGTTCCCTTGTGAAGAAAGTCTTATTCCGTCATCTCTCCATTCTTCAGTCTGATCCTGAGATACGTTCAATCTTCCAACACTATCCTTTGGTGGCGTACAGACGGGACAGAAGCCTTAAGGATATGTTGGTTCCCAGTCGCCTCAAGCCTAACATCCAGAGTCATTTTGGCACCATCCAGTGTGGCCGTCGCGCTGCAACACTTGTGCTTATGTAATACAGACCCGCACGGTGTCTTTCCAAAAGCCACGTTCGTTGTTGAAGACAGTTTCACGTGCGAGTCCGAATATTATCATGCCATTATCTGCAAGCGGTGCAACAAGGCCTATATTGGGAAACCGGCAGGAGACTCAGTGACCGATTCGCCCAACACTTGCGCGATATACGCCAATGCTCTGTGACCCCTGTAGCTACCCATTTCAATGATACTGGCCATTCAGGAGCTTGCGATGTCAGGTCACAGCCATCCGATCATGTTCCTCTGATGATCGTAGTCGATTTGCTCTGGAGAATCGGTTGATTTCTTTGTATGGTACCTTGCGACCACGCGGCTCAACGTATTACATTCTTATGCTTCTTAGTACTTTCTCTTCCCATGCTTTGTAATCTCTATGAGTATATGTTGCATGTATTACATTCTTATGCTTCTTAGTACTTTCTCTTCCCATGCTTTATAATCTATATGGGTATATGTTGCATGTATTCAAGTTATATATTTACTAGATGTTTCATTGTTTCTTTTCTATTTCTAGTTTTTATGTGTGTTTTTGTGTTACATTTATTTCGTTATTCGTTTTTATTCCAGATTTTCCTTAGATACGTTGGTATTTGGTCGTCCATTTGTGTTTCATTTAATTTGTCACTCCTGTTTGTTCGTTTGCTTGATAAAGGCCTTGTTGGTCGAAACGTTGCTGTTTATCGTCACTGTTTATGTATTTTGTAAAACTATAGTACTTTGTTTGTACGTGTTTCACTATTCATTGTTAACTTACCACATCAATGGGAGAACCTTGGTATGATATACATCAGTACTGTTCAATGCTGCAATACATCCATGGCGCACTATCTTATTCCTCCCGCTGTAACGTTAATCAGAATTTCAAAAATAAGATGGTTTTTTCCCGAATTTAGTCGAATATTTTTTGTAAGCACAATAATTTTTAAAAACTTTAACGGTGTAGTCAGGATTAAGTTTTCATCTGTTATTGTTTTTAATGATTTTACTATTAACATTACTTTACTATCATTATAGTATTATTTTCCCAATTGTTTCATAGCACCCACACCTCCACAGTCATTAGTCAGATGTGACCGATATATCAAAAACATTGGATACCACTGATATACGTGAAAACTAATGAAAGTCTTTGCAGATGATAACTTTGTAGCATCAGACATCATTCGAAATATTGAATGCATATTAAAGATCAGTTTCTGCTGATTAAAAAAAACACAAACACTTCTGCTCGCTCCTACTTGCTGGGGTAATGAGCCCTCGGGTGGCAAAGTTCTTAGATTGGTAACATCAGGCTAGAGAACGAACGGACTGTGATGAGAAAGACGCTAAATGATGGAAAATACAAGAGAAAATACTCAATTCAATCAAGTGCCGTGCCTGCCGGCGTAGAGCGATCATGTCTCTCCACAACTCTCTTTGCTTGGTGCATGTAATCAGTTCTGACGACGATATTTTGTCGAACCATGATGTCAGGCCATCCAACATCTTCTCCCTCTGTCTTCCACGATCTCTCCTTCCTGAATTTTACCTGTAGTCACAAATATTCTAAACATTTTCTTCGCATTATATGACCGAAGAACCTTGATTGTCGGATTCTTATTCTTTTGATGTTTCTTTGTGTGAAGACCTGATTTAAAAGGTTCAGAAAAGTATAGTTAATGATTCTCATAGTCTCCCGACATTAAATGCTTGTGAAATTTACGCTGAAACCAGCAGGTGTCATAAACAGTCGTCACAAGCAAGGACACCATGTTGACGGTAAGGCTTTAAGTAGGACTGATATGGTAGCAGTTATCAGTCACCTTAGATATGACGTTGCGGGTTTTTTTATATCTGGAATATATGCAAAACTGAATAATCGAATTCCTTTCCGGATATTTAGTTAAGATATGTGTTCGTTTCTACATTCGACTTCAGCAACAACCGGGTAGTTTATTTTCTCCGTGACCTCCGATAACATACGGCCGACGGGATTCAGGTAAACTTTCTCGGAAATAAAATCACAACCGTCGCGTGACCTCGCATTCCAGTATTGTTAGATAAAGAGAAATTAATTTTAAAAACAACACATCAACAACATACTAAATCAATGTTATATTATGTGACATCAACAACATACTAAATCAATGTTATATTATGTGACAACAACAAACATACTAAATCAATGTTATATTATGTGACATCAACAACATACTAAATCAAGGTTATATTATGTGACATCAACAACATACTAAATCAATGTTATATTATATGACAACAACAAACATACTAAATCAATGTTATATTATGTGACATCAACAACATACTAAATCAATGTTATATTATGTGACAACAACAAACATACTAAATCAATGTTATATTATGTGACATCAACAACATACTAAATCAATGTTATATTATATGACATCAACAACATACTAAATCAATGTTATATTATATGACATCAACAACATACTAAATCAATGTTATATTATGTGACATCAACAACATACTAAATCAATGTTATATTATGTGACATCAACAACATACTAAATCAATGTTATATTATATGACATCAACAACATACTAAATCAATGTTATATTATGTGACATCAACAACATACTAAATCAATGTTATATTATATGACATCAACAACATACTAAATCAATGTTATATTATATGACATCAACAACATACTAAATCAATGTTATATTATGTGACATCAACAACATACTAAATCAATGTTATATTATGTGACATCAACAACATACTAAATCAATGTTATATTATGTGACATCAACAACATACTAAATCAATGTTATATTATATGACATCAACAACATACTAAATCAATGTTATATTATGTGACATCAACAACATACTAAATCAATGTTATATTATATGACATCAACAACATACTAAATCAATGTTATATTATGTGACATCAACAACATACTAAATCAATGTTATATTATATGACAACAACAAACATACTAAATCAATGTTATATTATGTGACATCAACAACATACTAAATCAATGTTATATTATATGACAACAACAAACATACTAAATCAATGTTATATTATGTGACATCAACAACATACTAAATCAATGTTATATTATGTGACAACAACAAACATACTAAATCAATGTTATATTATATGACATCAACAACATACTAAATCAATGTTATATTATGTGACATCAACAACATACTAAATCAATGTTATATTATGTGACATCAACAACATACTAAATCAAGGTTATATTATGTGACATCAACAACATACTAAATCAATGTTATATTATATGACAACAACAAACATACTAAATCAATGTTATATTATGTGACATCAACAACATACTAAATCAATGTTATATTATGTGACATCAACAACATACTAAATCAATGTTATATTATATGACATCAACAACATACTAAATCAATGTTATATTATGTGACATCAACAACATACTAAATCAATGTTATATTATATGACATCAACAACATACTAAATCAATGTTATATTATGTGACATCAACAACATACTAAATCAATGTTATATTATATGACATCAACAACATACTAAATCAATGTTATATTATATGACATCAACAACATACTAAATCAATGTTATATTATGTGACATCAACAACATACTAAATCAATGTTATATTATATGACATCAACAACATACTAAATCAATGTTATATTATGTGACATCAACAACATACTAAATCAATGTTATATTATGTGACATCAACAACATACTAAATCAATGTTATATTATGTGACATCAACAACATACTAAATCAATGTTATATTATATGACAACAACAACATACTAAATCAATGTTATATTATGTGACATCAACAACATACTAAATCAATGTTATATTATATGACATCAACAACATACTAAATCAATGTTATATTATATGACATCAACAACATACTAAATCAATGTTATATTATGTGACATCAACAACATACTAAATCAAGGTTATATTATGTGACATCAACAACATACTAAATCAAGGTTATATTATGTGACAAATTAAGTTGAACAATAAGGAATATCAGTATTATTAACATATTTCATCAATAAATTACCATGTACTATTAAAATTATGTAAAATTACAGAAAACCGTACAGTGCTCTATCAAACACTTATAAAACCCGGCCATCATTAAGCAGGAATTTTGATTTTCCCGTCTGAGCTAGTAGGCCATATGTTAACGAGGGCGACAATTTCCACTATTAATTTAAAAAAGGGCCAGCAACGTGACATAGCTATGCGCACCCAAGCCTTGACGATCTAGCATCACTCCAATGCAAATCTCATATGTTACAAATACTAGTACTTGAGATATTCACCATTTTCTCAGAACCATCTTGTTCAGCAATTTCTGTTCTTTTATTTTTTAACCATAGACCTCTTCTGTTGTCAACCTCTCCGTGTGTTAATACTTATCATATTCTCCTTCCAAGATAGTTGCTTGTTTTCTATTTGTTTAGCTAACGTGTACTTCTGTTAGAAAATATAACGTGTATTCATTTACTGTGTTAGATTATGAGTGTTTGATAAGAACTGTCTGGAAAGCGGCTGCCCGGGTAAAATTCATTAGATAAAAATTAAACAGTAAATTCTTACAAAAATATCTTCAAAGTTACATTGGGGACCCTCGCCAGTGCTACGAAAGTCGAGCACTGCAGCTGAGATCTTTCTGTGTAAGAAAGAGGTCGGAGCATACATGGCTACTCACCAAAGTGCAATGATGATTGTCATATCAATAAATCATAACAATGAATTCAAACTTTGGTGGCGGCGTTCTTCTTCTCTTCCACCATTTACTTCTTTATAGAAGTGTTGGGTGGGTTGGGTGGGGTGGGGGGAAGAGAAGAGGAGGGAACATAGCGATCTGTGTGTGTGCTTGTTTTAAAGCACTTGTAGCTGATATTCATTTTTGTAAGGCTGTTCTTGATCGCTTTTCATAGTCGACTTCTCTTTTATATGTTCAATATACACAAGTTTCTCTGACTTATTTCTTGTATCAGCCAGTTGTGTTTGTATATTTTAAGTTCCTTTTGATAGATCTATTTGTTCTCTACTATGTCCATGATGTATGTAGGACTCTTCTGTAAAGCTTATATTTCAAAGCGTGTGCCATCACATTTTAATATTTAATTTCATTTTTTTTAATTTTACAAGTTAGAAAATTATATCCGTGATTTAATTTCCATTGTCTTTGAAAGCCCCCACTTAGAGGACAACTATACAAGGTGACTTTACATATGAATAGTAAATCCGTTGTGATTAGAAGAGAACTGATACTTCAATTCAGTGTTTCTCAAACTTGATCAGGTCATCGACCCTTGATTCTTTAACCTCAACGCAATCGCCCCCTTCCCGAGACTAAACAAATTCAGAAAGTAACGCGTATAACTGAGTTCAATGTGATTGAACATGATGTAATGTGATACTAACACTGACAATGCTTCTAGCAAGAATCTTCGATGTCACATGTAGTAGCTTCCATGTTAACTGTGTTCTTAATGAGATCGAGAGATGGGTGTCAATACTGGTACAGTCCGAAAAAAACGACATACCAAATATGCAACCCAAAAAATGACATTAATGAACATTAAACCGACGTGATGAAGAAGACAGACCTGGAAAGAAGAGCTGGAGGATGATATTAAAAGGATAGGTGAACCATGGAAAGAATTGGAAGGGATGGCAAGAGAGAGAAAGAGCTGGAAGAAGTTTGTTGAAGACCTGTGCTCTGCTGGGAGTTGAAAGGTGAAGAAGTAGAAGAAGAGCTGAGGTGTTGGCCGCTGGACACTGCTTGATTTGTTGAGGCGGAGATCGGAGTACCTACCCGAAGTGATATGATGATAATCCTTATATAAGTGATAACTCATTGAGATCAATGAACTTAATCAAGTGATATTAGCGTTTCAATATCAAGTGTACAATCGGTTAGCATCAGTCTTAAATTCCCACGATCAATAATCTGGTGTTTGTTTACAAACAAGCTGGATGTAGACGTAACATAGGTACACGTGACCATATATTTAATGTGAGGACAATCACTGAGAAATCTAAAGAGTATAATGTAGATCTATACTCAACGCTTTATTGACTACTCAAAGGCATTCGATTGTGTAAACATTAGGAATTGTGGAAGGTAATGGAAGACATGAGATTTCCATTACATTTAATACGGACCATATAAAAACTATATATGGCTTCATTGTCGGCTGTAAGAACATGCGATGATACAACAGATTGGTTTGACATAGACAAGGTTGCGTTCTGTCGCATTGTCTATTTGACATATATGCTGAAAACAGCATGAGGAAAGGTACAGAAGATAGCGAGAAAGAACAATACAATCCTTTCATAATCGGAGGAAAAGAGATACAGAAATATGGAAAAGACTGTCAAGAAGAAGGCAACTCTGTAAAGAAGAAGGCAGCTCGGTAAAGAAGAAGCTAAGACAGAGATCACGAATGAAATATTGATTCAGATTGTGATAGATGATTTAAGCATGACAACAGCAGCATTTCATATGGGAAAGAGACATGTTGAAGGACTGTTAGAGTGGCAAAGTTCAGCTCAGAACAAGGTAACTAGATTATGATTCTGGAAGTAAGTGAGTCAGTTCCTTTCCTCACCTGTCGTGGGCTGAAGTGAACCCCCAATCTCGTTTGTTGTTCGATTCGAAAACAAACGTTCTAAAGGGTTTTAAAGCCGAAGGATTGACTTCACTGCACCGGGTTTTACCCCATTTGCTCGGTTCCTCATTGCAGAAATGGCACTCCACCTGCACAAAGCACGAACTCCGGAAACAATCCTAGGGTCACTGAAAAACTGCACTCGTGAACAGAAGGCCGCGATCCGGATTCGAACCCACGACCTTCGACTCGCAAGGCAAAGGGCTTAACCACTCAGCCACCGAGACCCCCCTGAAACGTTCTATGTGTTGAGATATTAGTCACATATTATGTCACTAGTAAACCAAAATGTGTATGTTTTTTTTAAATAATATGTACCGAGACGTGTTTTTTAAAAACAGTAAATAATGTTCAAATAGTTCACAAACTTACTGGAAATATTTGTAAAAAATATCGTTTGATGCAGAAAATATTGTGATAAATTGCAAGACCTTCTTCAATAAACGCATGTGAATTAGTTATCTGTTGTGTTAAAGACAGTTTTGCTAACAAAAACTTGGTTATTATATCCACACATTTCTTGTGAAATAATCTATTAATCTCTAGTCTGGCGCCAGATTTGAAGGACGATTCGACATGATCAGCACATAACATGTTATACATGGAGATTACATAATATTAGACAGAAAGAAAGACAGAGAGTTGGCTAGGAAAATAATGACAATATGGCGAACAACTGCTTAATGTCATGAACGATGAATAAGTCAACAACCATCATCATCATTATCATTCTTCTTCTAGTTTCAGCAGATTTATCATCAATCATAGACAATCTCAATTGCAGACTCCAATTCGCGACTTTTTGTTTCCCTCGTATGCCCGCTTTGAATTCAGGCGTAGTTATAGACCTATGACTGGTTTTTTGTGTGAAGGCTTGCTTTTCTTACCAGCAATGTCTCTCGCCATTCAGGTCATCCTTACACGGAGAAGTATTTGTAATTTAGATTCCCAAGTAAAGGATCAACGTTTCCTGCAGTCTAACTGTGTACCGTGTGCACACCAACAAATTGTTGGCTCAAGCTGCACTCGAACCCTGGAACTTTCACGGTACATGGCCATTAGTACGGTCTTCGTGTTATGATCTTCGCTATCTTCGACCACAGTGTATGACTGATTAATCAACTGTTCATGTTATCAAATTCATTTGCTTCTGAATGTCTTCTTATGATCATTCACTATCTTCCCTTCTATAAAACATGTACATACTTTCAGATCTTCTGATTGCATACTTTTGACTATATCTTTATCTTAATTGGAAGCCCGCCTGCCCAGCGTGTTCTTAGCGCGTTGGACTACGGGTGACAAGTCCTCTGTGAGTGCGGGTTCAACTCCGCGGACTGGCAGAAAAGCCACAGGTCCCCAGATTTACGGTGTTCGTGGCACCGAACCGAAGGGTTACGATGTCCATGACACCGAGCCGAAGAGCTTTCAGCTCAAGTACTTCTGGATCGAAAAAAAAAAAAATCTGAATTGGATACATTTCAATCATGATAAGATATTTCTCAAATATTTCGTTACTTTTGTTGTTTTGATTGATTGATTGGACCATCACCATTGCACTTCGATGAGTGTGTTCCGATCTATTTCTTACTCGTGAAGATCTTAACGACAGTGCACGAACTCTGTAGCATCGGCGAGGGTACCCGATGCAATTTGAAGATGGTGAAAATATTTGGTAGAAATTTTATTTTTCAATTTTTCTAGTTAATTTTGTCCAGACCGCAGCTTTCCAGCCTGCTCTTCTTGATTTTGAGCTGCCATGGGTTCTTTTACATGCTGAACTTGAACATAGGACCTACATTTTATCTTCCGTCTTCGATAGACTAGGAACTCTATCTCACCTACACTGAGATCTGGGGAGATATCCGATGGCTCAGCAACCAAGTAACCACTACGCCACAGAAAACCCTACTTTTAAAAAGTCTAAATGAATGTCTATTAAACATAGCGAATTGTATATTCCTCTTGTAAATGTGAACATGGACACCGAAACCTATCAAATGATGAAGAAATGTCATGTAACAGTTAGGTAAGGAAAGGGAATTGCTGAAGAGATGAGACAAAATTGTGTGTGACATACGAGAAGACACTAGAAGATGGGATAATATAATGTTGGGTTTTTATGTTCCTATAATCTGATCATTAAGTAATGGACAATGTTTCCTTACCGTATCCAATGTTTTGTTAAGTTTACTCTAACCCAACTCTATGATTTATCTTGTGATGATTTTGTTACAGAAACTGCAATGTAGAAGAACTGACATCGTGTTAATGATAAAATCAACTTCAACACTATGTGTCATTTGGAACGATGAAGTGAAAAACTAATCAGATTTATTAGTGATCAGCAACGCCCGAGTGGTTACCGGGGCCCAAATTTGAGGTATAAAAATTAGAACCACTGTTACCTGCCACGCATGTCGTAAGAGGTGACTAAGGAGGTTTGGCTGAAATCGGATGCACGTGTCCTAAACATGTAGAAGCCTATGCGTTTATGGGCCTACCAAACCAATGTACAACGTATACACGTTCTTGGGAAAGATCAAACATATCACAAAGAGTGATTAAAATTGGTCATAAAGAACAAACGCAAATAGGAAGATTAGCGATCAGCTGCACTCATATGCTCCATTGGGAATGCAACGCATGAAGAAAAGATAGCAAAACATTTGATAGTTTGTTGAATACTTTACTGTGATGTATGGTTAACATAAGAGACATCTGCGACTTTCCGTCAGACATAAATTTTCAACAAAATTTTTAGTGACAGGTTTTGACTTTTCTCCCCCTCTTCGATTCCTATTCTCGTAACCAGACTGCAGTTATGCAGCCTGCTTCTTCTTCTGCGTTCGCCCGCTATGAATTCAGGCGTAGCCATGGCGCCTGGTGTGGCGTTTTTGGCTGATTTTTGCGTGAAAGCCTGCTTACCGTTTTATTGGCTTCCTCGCCATACGGGAGGGTCTTCTCCGACTTCAGAAGGTATGCAGCCTGCTAAAAGGATCGCTATAATGGGGTCGAGTAAAAACTTGGTCATCTTATGTTCTATGGCCCAGACATCTGCCATATTTGTGACTTGAGTACCAAGTCTGTATTCTGGAGAGACTGTCAGAGACAACTAGAACAATATCAAATACAACATATGCACAAACACAGGCAAAGACAACCAATACAAAATGCAGGACGTGACGGACACATATAAACAGAGAAACGTTGCTACAATAAACCCCTATCACTAGGATTACGATAACAAAGAGAAACACGAAAACTGCTGGATAAAAATCTCACTTTGATGTAAATCATCAACTGTTTGTGTGTAACACAAAGGCATTTCCAGTGTGTTTCTACGGTTAGAAGAAGCTAATGGAATTTATCATGTAAGGACGTATTAAACAGGTTATACTTGAGACGTGAACAACTGATTTGTTTCAGACTTCACGGTGCACTATCCAGATAGAGCAAGACATGTGATATTGTTTGACTAAGAACTGGACACAATAGACTGAACAGTCACCTACACGAACTAGACTGGTTTCATGATTTCCCATGTGCACAGACAGCCGAACACATCCTTCAAGATTGTCACATGATGAATCAACTGTAGAAAGAACACTGGCCAACAGAGACACACATCCATGCATAGATGTTTGGAAGTCTTGAAGATCTAACAAACACAAAAGCAGACATCCAGTGAACTGGACTCAATGTGAAGTCATTGAACAACAGCGAACAAGAAGTACAAATCCGGTCAACGCTCATCTAATCATTAGAATTCATCACGTTTCTGTCATCTCATCATTAGAACTCATCACGTTTCTGTTATCTCATCATTAGAATGCATCACGTTTCTGTCATCTCATCATTAGAACTCATCACGTTTCTGTTATCTCATCATTAGAATTCATCACGTTTCTGTTATCTCATCATTAGAATTCATCACGTTTCTGTTATCTCATCATTAGAATTCATCAAGTTTCTGTTATCTCATCATTAGAATTCATCACGTTTCTGTTATCTCATCATTAGAATTCATCACGTTTCTGTTATCTCATCATTAGAATTCATCACGTTTCTGTTATCTCATCATTAGAATTCATCACGTTTCTGTTATCTCATCATTAGAATTCATCACGTTTCTGTTATCTCATCATTAGAATTCATCACGTTTCTGTTATCTCATCATTAGAATTCATCACGTTTCTGTTATCTCATCATTAGAATTCATCACGTTTCTGTTATCTCATCATTAGAATTCATCACGTTTCTGTTATCTCATCATTAGAATTCATCACGTTTCTGTTATCTCATCATTAGAATTCATCACGTTCTGTATCTCATCATTAGAATTCATCACGTTTCTGTTATCTCATCATTAGAATTCATCACGTTTCTGTTATCTCATCATTAGAATTCATCACGTTTCTGTTATCTCATCATTAGAATTCATCACGTTTTTGTCATCTCATCATTAGAATTCATCACGTTTCTGTTATCTCATCATTAGAATTCATCACGTTTCTGTTATGTTGCAAACATGAATCATTGATATGGAAACTGTTACTGTATGTTCGAACCATTACTTTCTCAAAGTGAGAGCAGATCAGGAGATCGATCTCTCCCTCACTCTCTCTCTCTCGCCTTTTAAACCCCATATTGGGGCATATGCCTCAACCAACTCATGCCAAGTCTTCCTATAGATCGGAAGATAGATAATACATATTCTTGTATTGTTTCGTCTTATTTTATCGGCAGCAAAGTTGCCATCTGTTTGTCTATTTTTATCTTTGATGATTATTGTCAATTATAATACAACGTTATTGGTGACTCTTACATCTTGAAATACTTAAACTATCTAACGGTTTTCATCATATTCAGGCCATTCACTTCATGCATTCTTCTTGTATGCACACCGTATTAACAATACTCAACGATGTTGTTACGAAATCCTGGTCGATGTGTAGATAGAGCGTGTATACAATCAGTATTGTAGCTCACCGTCAAGTTATAACACGTACATTGCTGAAACTATCAAGCACTCAATGCTGAAACTATCAAGCACTCAATGATGAAGCTATCAAAGCACTCAATGATGAAACTATCAAGCACTCAATGATGAAACTATCAAGCACTCAATGATGAAGCTATCAAGCACTCAATGCTGAAGCTATCAAGCACTCAATGCTGAAACTATCAAGCACTCAATGATGAAGCTATCAAGCACTCAATGCTGAAACTATCAAGCACTCAATGATGAAGCTATCAAGCACTCAATGATGAAGCTATCAAGCACTCAATGATGAAACTATCAAGCACTCAATGCTGTAACTATAAAGCACACTCAATGATGAAGCTATCAACACTCAATGATGAAGCTATCAAGCACTCAATGATGAAGCTACCAAGCACTCAATGATGAAGCTATCAAGCACTCAATGATGAAGCTATCAAGCACTCAATGATTTAACTATAAAGCACACTCAATGATGTAACTATAAAGCACACTCAATGATGTAACTATAAAGCACACTCAATGATGTAACTATAAAGCACACTCAATGATGTAACTATAAAGCACACTCAATGATGTAACTATAAAGCACACTCAATGATGTAACTATAAAGCACACTCAATGATGTAACTATAAAGCACACTCAATGATGTAACTATAAAGCACACTCAATGATGTAACTATAAAGCACACTCAATGATGTAACTATAAAGCACACTCAATGATGTAACTATAAAGCACACTCAATGATGTAACTATAAAGCACACTCAATGATGTAACTATAAAGCACACTCAATGATGTAACTATAAAGCACACTCAATGATGTAACTATAAAGCACACTCAATGATGTAACTATAAAGCACACTCAATGATGAAGTTATGAAATGAAAACCTGTTATCTGTTTGATGAATGGATCTGATATATATATATATACATACATACAAGGAGTATTATAACTGAAATAGTCGATACCGATACAAACAAATAATAAGTTCATTCATTAAATATTACGCCCGAGCTCAGTTTCCCCACGCAAGAATGCAATCTATCTCATGTCTATTCCCAAGCTATTCCTGATAGATTTCTTCAAGTACTCTGCCAGCAACGGTAGGTAATAAACCTATAGTTATACTATGCTATGATTGACACATCAATGTTTGTAGAAGGTTAATTGTCTTCAATTCTTCTTTTTCTTTGCAAACTCTGAAAATGGCATTTGTGTCGCAGTTTACAGCGAAGATGCGCATTTTGGCTTGACACATCTATTTCAGCATGGAATTTGGGGTGGGTGGGGAGGCGAAATCGGTATTTGTCTTCTCTCGTTGACATATTATGAAATGGAAAGGTATGGGGTGTGTGTTCATGTGTCAATGAGGAATTATGCTCGCCTCCGGCTTCAAACTCAATCGGTTCACGTCCCATATGAACGGATCGGACTATGTTTCAGAGATTCCTGATCTCAGAGTAGAAGAGAATCAGTTGCTTGTCCAGCCTGAGACGAACGATAAAACAAGTAGATTGTTCAAGTTGAGCACGTCAGAGAATCATCGACAATTGAAACATTGATCAGGGTAGAATGGAACGCTCCAACGCTGCTGACATGGCAGCAATCATTAATACCAACGCCGCTGACATGACAGCAATAATTAATACCAATTATACAATTTCCTTAAATTCTCACTATTCACAAAACTACATCTTGAATCCTTGCCGGTGCTAGGAAGTTCATGCCTTGCTCTGAGATCTATCAGTGTAAGAATCGTATCGGAGCACGCACAGTTGTTCACCAAAGTGCAGTGATGTGTAACGGTGCAGATAGAGAGACAGACCTGAGTAAACCAATCTTCATCATCATCAGGTGCCGTCTCCACACCAAAGTGCAGTGATGTGTAACGGTGCAGATAGAGAGATGACTCGCTGGTTGTGCTCGTAAGGACGATCGTATTGCTAGGCTAGGCGATGGGTGTCGTAAGAAATGAGGATAATTGGTTCGAACTGTGTTTGTTTTTCGAGCTCTAATACATGTACATTGTTTATTTGTTGATCGTAAACCAAAGAAAGACAAATTTTCGGAAGCTCTTAATACATGTACATTGTTTATTTGTTGATCGTAAACCAATAGACAAGACAAATTTTGGAAGCTCTAATACATGTACATTGTTTATTTGTTGATCGTAAACCAATAGACAGACAAATTTTCGAAGCTCTAATACATGTACATTGTTTATTGTTGATCGTAAACCAATAGACAAGACAAATTTTCGAGCTCTAATACATGTACATTGTTTATTTGTTGATCGTAAACCAATAGACAAGACAAATTTTCGAAACTCTTAATACATGTACATTGTTTATTTGTTGATCGTAAACCAATAGACAAGACAAATTTCGAAGCTCTTAATACATGTACATTGTTTATTTGTTGATCGTAAACCAATAGACAAGACAAATTTCGGGAAACTCTTAATACATGTACATTGTTTATTTGTTGATCGTAAACCAATAGACAAGACAAATTTTCGAGCTCTAATACATGTACATTGTTTATTTGTTGATCGTAACCAAAGACAAGACAAATTAGTTCGACTCTCTTCATTTTAACCTGCATCAGCGGTTGAGTCCAATAACATGACATCTTTCTTAGCCTGAGATAATTCTGTTTAGAAATAATATGTTAAAGTACTTTGAAATGTGACCTTAAATACGTGCTGTAGAAAGATCAGTAGAAAACTTTAGAATACATTAAGTAGATGGTGGGTGGTGGCGTCTGTGGCTTAGGGGATAGTCACTCGGTCTATTAACCCCGACGTTCTGAGTTAGAATCACGCTGCGGACAATTTGGTTGCAAATTGTTTCGCGTGGAATTTTACAAAGGACGATGGCACCACCCGTTCAGAAAGCAATGGCAAACTACTGAACGTAATAATACCTAGAAAAATCACAAACAGCGTTAAAAATCTGGGGTTGATTCGGAAAGTCCTGTAAAGGATATGCAGTTAACTTTAGATGGTGGGTGAGAAAAGTTAGCGATTATGACAGATATGATAAATGAAATGAGATATAAGTTTCATCATTGTACAGGGTGTTCAAGATAAAAGTGGCCTGTGAATGGAGCCAATCTGGCATATATTTTTGAAAATGAGAACGTTCAGTTATGACGTAGTATAGGTCAAGGTTGTGTGACGGTATGTAATTGTAGTGCGGGAAGGGGCGATTAACAAATGTGACGTAGAGCGAGCTAGTCAGAACCAGTTTAAATAGTAAATACACACCACGCAATATGTAACTGGCAACTTTCGATTTGTCAATGAGGCTGCTTTAATCTTGAACACCCTGTAGAATAGGACATAAACCTAGAGATGTAACAATGGACGTGAAGTTACAACGTGGAAAGCAAGATGTTCATTAACCTGTAGTTATTTATTTTTTTCTATTTTCCAAGTACAATGTCTTTAGGAGAGTCTGACCAGAGCCAACTATAAACTTATGGGTCTTCGAACTCAGGTAAGAATTATGGGAAATCAGACCCCAACTACACCACGTGACCTCGCATTCCAGTATTGGTGTATATAGACGAATTCATTTTAAATCAACACAAAATGCTAACTCGAAGTTATATTATGCAACAAGTTAATTTTAACAATAAGGAATATCAATATTATGAATACTTTTCACAAATAAATAACAATAGACTCACAGAATTGAGTAAAATTGCAAAACATCTTGCAATGGTCTATCAAACCTATATATTTTCCGGCCCACTTTTCTGATCTAGGTCAGGGAACCCCCATCCAGTTGTCTGGCCTAGTTATCTAGAGTTGCCTGTGGTCTGGCCGAGTGGGTTAGAGCATGGCTCCCAAGCGGAGACCCGTGTTCAATTCACGATAAGTACAAGGATTTTTTTCTGTTGTGGGCATAAATGAAAAATCCTAACCTGAACAGTTTCGCGGCGACTGCACTAGCCATGTGGCAATTAAATTCTTCAGGCTCACGTCCCACCTGTGCTACACTGCCCTAAAAAGCGGTACTACAGGTAGTAAAGGCAGTGTTTTTTAAATATCTTTAGGAAAAGACAAAAGAAATATAAGCTTGGAAACCTGTAATTTGAACGATTATGATTTTACTGTATCTTCTTCTTCAAACACTCCATATCGACTACTTATTAAAATGCACTTTGTGATTTGTATGTGATCTGAGCCTCGATCTGTCCATACAAGTAGACCAACACATCCGATTTCTGCTACCCTTTTTTATTCACTAGTGTAGCTTACCTGGGCGCCTACCTCAGTGGTTCTTACGCCATGCATTACACGTCGCAGTGTTACTTACTATTCGTTGCTCCCCTTGTGAGCCCCGGCAACACACGGGCAATATTTTACTGTATAAGAGGAGGCCTCTGTTGAAGTTATTGTAGCGTGTTAACATGGCCAGCATTTCAAGAAGGTAAGAGTCGGGTCTTGGTCAACCGACCCTGACTTCTGTCATTCAATTAACAATATTCGATATAATCAATGTAATCAATTACCGCCGATAGCGGGGTAGAGGTAAACCTCTATCAAAGGAAATGTAAGGCACCTCCTTCCCTCCGCTAGTCTACGGGACACCCTTGGGCAAGGTGGAGTACCCGTTTAGCCACCCCCACGGCAGGGTCACGAGGAAACCATGGGAGCAGATAGTGGATGAGTGAGGGAGCAGCCGACAGTGTCAATGGTTATGGTCTCAAAACTCACGACGGTAGACAGAGGATCTATATAATAGAGACAATGACTACGGTCATGGACCAGTACGGTCACTGCCAAGAAGGAAAGCAATGGCAGACTACCTTCCAAGACAATGCTCTAGAACACCTAACAATAATACTGTTAGGTACTGTTGGGGTGGCAAAGTTCTGCTCATGACAAGCTAGATGATGGCGATGATGAATCAATGAAAAGTAAATTAACAAAATAACAAAGCCTGATTGAAGTGAACTGCTACTGAACTGAGCTTATTTCTTTGTCAGGTGTAATATGGACTCACGTTGTGTATTTAATCCCAAGTAACTCAGTATAGTCACGATAAACCATCCCCTCTCACATATAAGAGTTAATACATTCACAAATGATGTATTGTTGCCTGTTACTAATTGTTTACAATTTTCTATGCCTGATCATTGCTCTGCCGTGCGTACTATAACAGTAATGTTGACGTCCGTCGCTGGACAATCATCATGCGCAGCATGTAGTATGTGATATTATCTTCTATTGAGCTTGGTGTTTCTTCAGATGCCACCATTAATCTTTTTCGTGTATGTATAGATGGTGTTTCAAGTAGTACATCATCAGCCTCTTTGTCTCAACATACAATGAGTTTGGATTCACCTAGTGTGTTCTGGTGCTGAATCACGTCGTCTGTTGTGGCAATCCTTGTCACAGTTGTTGTAGGTGAAAAGGACGGAACAATAGCGAGAACTGACCACATCACATCTCTCTCTCTCGATTCCCGCTTAGACTGATGTACCAGATTTTCTCATGAATTCTGCTGTTGTTTTTAGGGATTCCGTCCCTCCTTACAGCTTCTCATAGAACTCGTTATTTTCGGGCCAGGTTCCGCTTCTCAGGCCTACTAGCAGTTTGCAGTCTTGCAGTATGTGCTCTGCCGTCACGTTCGCCTTTTCCCAGTGGCACAGGCTAGTTGTGGCAATTTTAAATTTGTTGAACATGTGGGCCCGGATTCTGTTATGGCCGGTACGGACACGGAATATAGCAACATGTTGGCTAAGAGACATCATATCTACAAACTTAACCTAGCAGTGTCAGGTATCTGCTTTTTCAGTGGTACCTGACTGGTCATGCGATTTATTTACTGTAAACTACTGGGCGGACAGCTAATGTATTTAATACGTGACATTTCATAATATGATATTTCCTGCCACTTCTTTGGTGGAATTCCCGTCTATGCTCACCATGTGCGCAAGTAAGTGTTCGGTCCTTTTCAGCTAGCTAACTGAAAGAATCAGCGCCAGAACACTTACACAATAGATATGGCGACGATTTCGCAGAAATAACCGTCCGTACATGAAAAAAAACCAAAATCACAAACCAAGAACTGTTTTATTGACACAAACAAGATTACTAGCGGACAAACACCCACACAGACATATATATATATATATATATATATATATATATATAAATAACCATGGCGGTTATTTCTGCATATAAATAACCATGGTGGTTATTTCTGGGAAAAATATACATGTATATGTATATAAAAGAGAAGATGGAGATATGTTGGGCACACCTTGAGGAGAAATGATCAAAGAATATCAAAGCAGGCATTGAAGTGGGATGCAAAGGGTTCAAGAAAGAGAGGTCGACCTAAGGAGACCCTGAAGCGAACTTTGCTGAGAGAGGCAAGAAATACGGTCTCAGTTCCATGGAGGAGATTGAGCGAGTTGCCCAGGATAGAGCGGTATGGAGAAATTACTTGCAGGCCCTATGTAACGTATAACGGTACGAGAGGAATTATTATTATTTATATATACAGTGTGTATATATATATATATATATAACCATGGCGGTTATTTCTGCAAATAATATACATGTATATAACAAACAGACTGGAATGGATTAACCGTGCCTTCGGAGATAACCCTGATATGGTAAACAACTGGTCATGGATGGATGGAGACAGGACTACTTGACTTGGTGAGTGAATCAACCCCGTTATAGTCCCATTTAACATATGGTAAATAAATAAGTCACATGCGTTGTGTTACAGTCGGAGACCACGGGTACAGCTTACCGTCACTGAACAATACCGTCTTGATACTAACTTCTAACAATCATGATTCGCTAGTGACCTACACATCGTTACATTATAATGCAGCTACAACCATTTACCATTGTTACATAAAATATGGTATGATAGGGTAGACGCATTGACAAGCACATTTTTTTCTCAAGTTCACACTATCATTTCATTGGTATACACATAGAAATAATCAAGTCGTCTTTATTATCATCATGTTCCAAGTCCGATGATGTAGGCCAGCGTTTCCCAAAGTGGGCGGTACCACCTCCCTGTGGGCGATGAAACGTTCTAGGGATGGGGGCGATTGTGGTTCAGAAGAATGTGGGGGTGTTAAGAAACTTAGGGGTCGGTGGTTCCTTCAAGAAGAAATTAAAAATAAATATTTTAAAATAAATTATTCTCGTGATTTTGCGATTGAAAAATCATTACAAATTTGAATTCTGCATTTTAATTTATCCTATGTCCGTCTTACACGATCCATTTTTTCATCAATTTTCTACTTCATGCATATATAATCATTTGAAAATTGACCATGTATGACAGAAATATATATATATATATATAAATTTTCTATGTCAAAGAGAAAATAGAGCATGTATATATGGGGGCGTTGGCAAACTGTTATAATGTGGAGGGGCGTTACAAAGTTTATGTTGTGCAAAGTGGGCGATGGGCGAAAAAGTTTAGGAATCTGATGTAGGCATCACGGTCTCCGTAACCATCTGTTCATAGAACGAATGTTAATATTTTTCTGCGACATGAAGCTAGGCTGCCCATAATGTTCTCTCTCTCTCTCTCTCTCTCTCTCTCTCTGTCATCCTCTGTCTCGTCTCCAATTGGTTTTGCAGTTGACACTGTGTGTTGTATCCTACCTTTCTCATGATCTTATGTACTACTACACTTTGTAATTGTGACAAAGTTCTGCTCATGACAAGCTATCGGACGATGACTACAGTACACACACGCTAATAGCTGTCAAATGTCGTACTGGCAACGATGTGTAAATACGACATCTGTACAATTCAACATGTCTCAATATTTGCAACAAGTGCTGCTCAATGTTTTTTTAATATATATTGGGATATATTTGATTGATGATTGTGGAGGCGAGAACAATGCGACGATTCAAATACTACTACTATAATACAATGGTTACATTAATAGTAATAAAATTGAGATGCCGACGCTTTTCTCAGTGAAAAAACAAGAAAATCTTGATGTTATAACGGGCACAAAATAAAACAAGATTGCGAAAGTGGAAGGATCGTTTTCATTGCGAGTGCTATGATAAAAATGTAAAATAGTTTGACAATTTTCTTGAAATTTGATTAGAATTAAAGCCAAATGTGTAAAATATAGCGCATGAATGTATACATGGGCCTACGTTATTATCCTGCTTTACTATATATATATTTGATGAGATGATGAACAATTGTTATGGTATTGCACTGACATGAATTGATATTGTTTATCAGACAAGAAACTGACTATAATGTCTCATAACGGTCTGTCTCTCTCTCTCTCTCTATCAGTTAAGACAAGTGCAAGGGGTTTACATTTGAAGTTATCTGCAGAGAGAATCTCCCATACTGACACATATAGAGGGTGCTCACACATCAGGTAAAAGATAGATGACTAAGTATAGAACTGCACCTTACAAAATACAGCAACGTTGAGAAACGAGCAGTTTTAACATGTTCAGATTAATTTGCGAGAACGATGAATGGATAGATTTGATTTTACCTTGGATGCAGGCTACTCTATCTCTTTCTCTCTCTCTCTCCCTGTACATCGCACAACTCTCAGATATTTATATTCCGTTCCGTGACTCAATTTTATTTACCGTTATTTTTAATATCACTTTATCTACCTTCCAGTCTAGTATTCTAACTTTGATTCATCACTTTCCTTTACTATCAATCTATTATTTTATCTGTTAGTGTTTGGGATTCAAACAGACTCAAATGGTATGGTGAGATCTTGAATACACCAGTTGCAAGAGCGTATAACCTGAAAATTAAATCCTCAAGACGAAGGCCAAGAAAAAGATGGATTGATAGAGTTACAGACATCTTAAAACTCCACAATACCACCGCATATCAAGCGATCGAGAGTGCACTATCTCGAGAACCGATCATCAGTTAACCTGCACGTCTAACGTCAAAAACCCAGAGAAGGACCAAAAAAAAGACAGATTGTTAAGGTCTCAATAACACTATTGAGATGAATAGTAAAGGCGATCTCGGGTACGTTTGTAAGTTACATAAACAGAGTAATCAAACACAGAAACCATCCATGCAGGGAAATGGGAGGACTTGATAGATAGTATGGATTCCCACTGTTTATATTATTAAACATGGATCTAGTCAGTTTATTACAATTATGTATGAGGTTCTGTCACTTGATTCACGCTAGGTCTAGTAATCTGATTGCTGGCATTCATGATTCAAGAGAAACTTCTCTTAATTATCTTAACTTATAACTAAAGTACGACTTGACACGGTACAGTACATCCTCCTTAGATGACAATGTCAGTTTTAACATAAGTGTGTGGAGGTAATCTGGTCTAAGTAATAAGGCTGATATCTTGCGTGACATCTTGGTTTCTGTGTACAGAACATTATTCTAGAGATCCCTAAAATTATTCCTGAACTACGAATCGTTCTTTATGCAATACCTCTGGTAGGTGGTGTGTCATTTATGCTAAGTGACCAGAGTCATATATGAAACATTCAGTAGGTGATGTCATTTTATGCTGGAGTGACCGAGTCATATATGAAACATTCAGTAGGTGGTGTGTCATTTATGCTGAAGTGACCGAATCTATATGAAACATTCGTAGGTGGTGTGTCATTTATGCTGAGTAGGACTGAGTCATATAGGAAACATTCAGTAGGTGGTGTGTCATTTATGCTGAGAGGACCGAGTCATAAACTATTCGGTAGGTGGTGTGTCATTTATGCTAAGTGACCAGGCATATATAAACATTCGGTAGGTGGTGTGTCATTTATGCTGAGAGGGACCGAGTCTTATATGAAACATTCGGTAGGTGGTGTGTCATTTATGCTCAGAGTGACCGAGTCATATATGAAACATTCGGTAGGTGGTGTGTTATTTATGCTGAGAGGGACCGAGTCATGGAAACATTCAGTGGTGGTGTGTCATTTATGCTGAGAGTGACCGAGTCATATAGGAAACATTCGGTAGGTGGTGTGTTATTTATGCTGAGAGGGACCGAGTCATATAGGAAACATTTGGTAGGTGGTGTGTTATTTATGCTGAAAGTGACCGAATCATATATGAAACATTCGGTAGGTGGTGTGTCATTTATGCTGAGAGGGACCGAGTCATATAGAAACATTCAGTAGGTGGTGTGTCATTTATGCTGAGAGTGACGAATCATATAGGAAACATTCGGTAGGTGGTGTAGTTATTATGCTGAGAGTGACCGAATCATATAGAACATTCGTAGGT